>OY292395.1:7323591-7923591 GCA_958496205.1 Idaea biselata
GATCGTTTTTTGGTTTCTTTGTCTTTTAAGGTATTTATGGTTTTATCAATTTTAGTTCTGGTCACCGTGTTATTAATATCATTTTTATGTTTATTGTTTTTTCTCTTGCTTTCTTTTTTGCTGCCACCTTCAGCATTGCTCTTAGGGGAATCCTTAATCCTCACTATGGTAACTGTTTAAAACTTTCCCGGTTAAAGTTTCTGAACCCGTTTTTTTATTCAAAACTAAACAAAAAACCTTTTTCACTTTCACAAATATTTGACATTAGTTTTCGATAACAAACTCCAGCACAAATAAATAAAAAATAACTACACAAAGTTTACAAGTACGACACTGTCAACTAAAAAAAGTTGTTCAAAATCCAATCGAGATATCACTGCAATCCTTAGGCACTGAAATCCAAATTGCGGCATCTGAAATAGTCACGTTGAATCGGTCGGGCGCAGTCACAACAAAAATAACGATAGAGCGTGCGAGAGTCGCGATCCCGGACAAAGAAGTTGATCGTGAACATGAATACAGCGACGCGGTCCGGCCGGCGGCTGCGGCGAGAGTGGCGCGGCGCGGTCGTCGCCCGCAGCCGGCGCCCGCACCCCGCGCACTCTCACGCACGCGCCCAAACACACCCGCCGCCGCCCGCCCGCCCAACAAACCGCCTAGTTATATTTCGGATGCCAGCTACACATGTTAACAACCCGTGAAAAACTAATTTAATACGAAGTTGGTATGCGAACATAAAAATGGTATCACTAAACATATGTAAGTATTTCAATCATAATTTGCGTTCTGTGCCACCTACACTGGTACACCTACCTCCTCATAATTTTTTGAAATAACATTTAGCAACTCGCACATTTGTTCGTAATACATATTATATCATAACTCAGAGGACAAATGGTTAAATAATTTTATCTAGCCATAATAAATAAAGATATAAAGTTAGAGGTTACTGCATCCGTCCACAGCAATAACACATTTGCGAAAACTCGTAAAACACCTATAAACCGATTTATTTATATTCGTTTTATAACATTAAGATTCTTTACGACTACGATTAATGCAGCCAAGGTAGGGTAACCACAGAAAATCAAGTTTTGAAAACAATATAAGAGTTTACAATAGGTACATCAAATTTTATTATTAAATAAAGGTACTACAAAATAATAAAATAACGATCATATAGGAATTTTTCGATAAAAAGTAGCCTACGGTTTTTCAGTGAAGGAGCAACAACACACATATTATACACAGTTTTTTACCTTTATAATATTAGTAGGTAAGGGTTAAACTGAGGAAAACTGTTAACAACTAGGTGGTCGCGAAATATTAAAGGGTCATTGTAATTCACTAAACAAAAACAAAGAACTAAATGAAAGATCACAAAAGAATAAAATAAAAGCCACCCCAAAGAAAATACTAATTTGAAACCATTTATTCGCAAATAAAAAAACGTATAAGAAGTCTCCCCATTTGAGAACGAAACGGTACGGTCGGTCGAGGATAACCGAGATAAATCTCGACTTGTCTTCAGTAACTGTCTCTATAAAAATATCTATAAATACAAGAGCACTTTATGAGAGTTTCCCCAACGGGAGGGAACAGATTATTTTTTGTGCGGAATTGTGATTTCACGAAAAATATTAGGATACCGAGGGGAAATTAAAATGATACGAATCTCTTTGTATAAACAGTGACAAATACTCGGAAAACTGAGCTCGGCAACTCTCTGACGTTTTATGTGATTTTAATTTAAATTATTTACAAAGAAAACGGCTAACTGTAAATTTTATTACGATTATGATGAACCTCTTATTACATAGTTATTATTTTATATAGACATTTGTGATGCTTAATGGCTTATTTTATTGAATTCTCAAATATCTCGTTATTTCTACAAATCTACGCATTGAGTAGGATGGCTTTATTCGTCAATTTATTGACAAGGTACAGTGAAAATGTTTTAGAAAAGGTGCCACCGGCTGTGTCACCTGTCAATAGCACAATGTCACAGGACATTAAACAATTACCCCCTTACTTATAAACGATGATTAAAAGCTGCATAAACTATGTATCGTTTGTCATTTACTGTGACACGAAGTTTCAAAGTTGTCAGACAGAGACAAACGTTACATAACTTAGTCATGTGTTATTCATCGTTTATAAGTTACGGGGTTATACTGTAGACAGCAATTTTGTGAAGCTGTGAAAAACTTCAAAATGTCTGCATACCAAATTGATAAAATTACCTTTTGAATGCCAGAGTTCAAGTGGGCACTAACCCCTCCGACTTATAAACGATGATTAACAGACGATTAAACTTTCGTCTCTTGTCCTTTACCGCGGCATAAAGTTTCAAAGTAACAGAGAGAAACAAACGTTACAAACAGTTATCTATTAATCATCGTTTAAAGGGGTACATGGATAAGGGAAACAATGGACTAATATAATGCTAACTTAGTTTTACTTGAGAGATTCGGCTAATCGGTTTACATAAACAGATCAGACAAACTAACCCAGATGCTAATTACTAATTTGTATTATTCAGTAAGTAGGTATACGTGTTGATTACACAGATTGAAATCGCTTAGCCCCACGCTCGGTGTTAATGGTGCAATAAAAACGACACTTATCGATTTAGCCGTCCGTTAAGAACGCTGGAAGGCATAATAATTTATTATCCAAACAATGTTGCGTCAGTCGATGTAAATTACAGTACTCAACTGCGAATTATGTAACGACGAGATTTGTTAACCTCCCACCACTGGAGTGACAAAAGTAATTAACACTTACGATACACTAGAGTACTTGGTTTACGACGTTCGACCCTTGGGTTCCTCGTTTTATCCCCAGCCTCTAATGAGGGAGGGAAAACGAACCCTCGATAACGATCAACGATTAAATTTCCGCGACTCATTATTTTATTCACAGCGCATTAAATGATATACCTCGTACTTAATTGAGGATTCACGAGAATATAGGATAAAAAGGTTTCACGGTAGAGACCGAGATAGCAAAATAAATTATAAATGTATGATAAAATATGAACAAGTGAGTTTTTCGGTTACGTAAAACGACAAACAGGGGTGAGAATTCCGAACGGGAGAGATATTGGGAGTCAGACAACGACCGCAGGATTTATTTCGAGCCTCATTCAATTTGCGGTAAACGTATTGTTGGATTGCGTTTTTGTATCGTTTCGAATTTTGAATAAACTGTATTTTTTTGTGTCGGTACCTATATTGTTTTTTGTTTACATTTTTATTGTGATATAAAAACATAGCTTTATTTATACCTCACGCAGTTCGTTTTATTATTAACATGAAGAGAGAATAATCTTATTTGAGTTAAATTGGGACTTAGTTAAGGTTACCTATAACTAAAAGAGAAAGCGACAGTAAAATTTGAAAGTGTGACTAAGATAACGGACGAGGACATACATAACAAAGCGAGACGGCTAGTAACAGAACACTCGCATACCTACATATTTGACTAGCCGATTGCACAGTCTGAATTCTAAATGGAGAATGGCGGAACCCGTCTCACAAATTATGAGATGAACATTGAAGTGATTTATGTACTTAACATTCAACGTAAAGGGCATTGTAAATTTAGACTATTTAGAAAAAAATATCAAAGGAGGAATATTAATGTATAAACAGAGATGTCGTTTCGCGGTATACGTATGAATCGCAATTTGGTATTTGTGGAAAAGGAACGAAAGAAGGCGGAAAAACGGAGAGCGTCAACAGCACAAAGGAATAGTAGCTGCTCCGGATTTCTCTAAAGCCGGAGTAATCTCGCACAACGTGTGCCACCGACTACAATAAAAACACTGTTGGAATAGATACAACCTACCGACCTATTCCGAGTAATCTTGCAAAATACAAAGTGTATCCTTTTACATATTGAACTTTTGTAGGCTTGTATTTCAGTCGACATCATTTTGCAAATGTTGAAATATCGAGTGCCCATTTGGATATTAAATACTTATATACCTACAGTTGCAGACTAAACATAAAAAAGTATCGATATTATTTAATACTCGTAGTCCCATTAATTCATATCCATTAAAGTTCTAGTGGTTAGGAGACACAAGAGTTATACACGTATCAGCGAAAGTGACAACGGCAAGGAGGGTGCGGAATTACAAATACGGAGGAGAAATGCAGTAGAGGATGCAACGAGAAGCGACATAAAATTTTCAACGACTACGTTGAGTATCTGACGGCATTATCTAGCCGTTTGCAAGTGCTCCGCAGTTTTCATATCTTTTGAATAAAATTTCTTTAATATTATGAAGTGTTGCGGGTTTTCGGTATTGCATGTGAATGCAATTTGAATGTACATTTACAAAAATCTGTGTTGATTTAACAGGCGCGCACAAAATAAAAGGTAAAATATTTGGAACTTCGCATGTGTCGACACTGAGGCAATGACATCAATATTGTTCGAGTTTCCAAGCGATATTATAGCATCTCAGTGTGTGTATGTAAATAAAATAGGGGTTTCGACAGTAAAGCGTATTTCAATAAAACCATATTGGTACATAAGAGACTTAGGTACTTTGCGTTTACGATATTATGATCGTTTCTTACTTGTTGGCAAATTTTAAGCGAGAAACTTAAAAGGGAACCGTAATAGCTTTATAACTCGGTAGAAAAGAAAATAATCTGAGCAAAAAGAGCGAGCGGGAGTAAATAATATGGCGTCGAGGCGCGCCGACACAAGTACAGACAAATAAAGCGACGATGGCAGCTCGTGGAGGTATAGCAGCAGGCGTTAGGCGGCGGGGACAGGGAGCACTGACAATCTCGTTATAGATGTGAATAAATAATGAGTAAGCATTAAGCTCGCCTTCCCGTGCCGGAGCTGCCGAGTTGCCTTTGTTGTCGGCGCTGTTTACTGCGCTGGAGATTGCGCCCGCCCGCGCCGCTGCCGCCGCAAGCCCAATTTATTCCACTAATCGAGCCTCACCTCGCTCGGCTTAAATTAATTAACAACGACTTAACCCCACATATAAAATTTACAAACGATATGAGAGCGTATGGATGTACGAACATTATGTTTATTGGGATTAACTTCATAAAATTGATTCAGGTTATTTTGAACATGAAACATTTGGAAAAGATGTTACGTATCATATCATTAGCATGACTATATCTCGTTTTGATAATTTATAATACTTATTTACGTAAATTAGTAACATAAATAAAACATTTTTGCCCTTTATTAATTATCTAAGCAATATTAAATTCATCTTAGAATTGTGTTCTCAAGTCGAGTTAATCTCAATTATTATTACAAACTCGATTTACAAAACAAACACGTAGTAGACGAGACAAGCTTGATTTATGCTCTACAATAGGGCGCTTATAAATAATGGACCACAAGATCAATTTTGCCTACTTAGTTATTAATGTCTTCATATTAAATATCAATTAGAAAAGGGCTTATTATAGGAGATGATACGAAAACAATTAGTGTTGTGTTTAATTAAATACGGGTTAATTGCATAACTATACGTGTTGTCGGCTGATGAGGGGGTGGCATGATTCTAAATATTTGTAACATCAAAGACATGGTGATGATGGTTGTTCGCCTACAGTCCAGATGGACACTGCCGACATTCTGGCGAGCTCACACATTGCCAACGGCTTCAAACAACTCGACACCAACAATCCCAACAATTCTCTGTCACGAGACCGATCCGTCACGCATAATTATCATGTTGTTGCAACAAAACACTTGCCAATAAAGTTGTTTTCATGGACCATTAACTAAAACTAAAGATTGTTGAAATATAATGATTTTAAGAGTAAGTACATTAAGTGTGTATTGACATCGTTTGACAAAAGTGATTGTAAATAACTCGGTGGGAAAATAAGCTTAAATGTTTTGACACGAATAGGAACATTTGAAAGCAAATATTCAATAATGTTTCAAACGTAGGCTGTTAGCAGCTTTGAGCTATTTCGCTAACAAAGCTCTGTTGCATAAGAGGACTCGACCAAAGAGAAAAAGAATTTCGACGCGGGCTTTGTGCGCCAAATTGAATTGAATGTCATACATAACGCATTCCGCAAGCTCAAAGGGAGTGTAATTGCGATCTGGCGACTCCATTTAAAATGTATCCGGGCAAATCTGCGCTAAGCTCGACGCGAGTGTGAGGCAAGCGGCTGAAGTAGAGACTACAATGAAATATTATGTAGCCATCTAGTGATCGCTTGCTGCACAAATCGCGCACTACGACCGAACGCTCGCGATTACACCGTATCCACGACTTGGTACTTTGCCAGTTGCTATGTTTTATTGTTCTTTAGAGCTATTTGGCATCTAAATAATGTTTACATTTGATGAGCTGAAAAATATCTCTGCCAGACATTTCAATTATTTAACGGATATTGATAGTCTAACGATAAACTTAGCTTTTGATTTGTCAGACGCTTCTTTATTTAGTAGAGTAGGTAAGTAGATACACGTTTATGCCCAACGTTAAATCTATTACTTTCAGTCGGTGCTTGTTTGATTTTATTAACATTGTATTTGATCGATTTGTTAATAAAAATAATAACTCCGTAAAAAAAGGAGCAAACCAAAGAGATAAAGAGGGAACGTAATAAAAACAGTGCAATTTTAGGGTTATTTTGTCGAGGTTATATCCATAAACCGTGTGGAGTGAGGGTGGCCTCCTCCCTCCCTTGCTCGCGGCGGTATGTAATGAATAAACTCAAACGGGAGATTCTATTATTTTATTTAATCCCACAAAAGGAGTGATTATACCTTTAACGTTCGATACACTGATTTAACCTATTGCATTACATGAACTATTTGAAAACAATTAAAATTATTCAAATACCTATCCATTTACTGGGTAATATCACATTATCAATATTATGACTAGCATTTAGCAGTAAATGCTATTTAAATTAATTTACATCATTTTAAACAAATAATAATTAATGAAGGACGACATAGAGGCGCGTGCGTGCCGTGAATGCGTGTCAGAAGGGATATAATTTAAATGACAATAAAACTTTTTAGGCGCATGATGTGACAGTAGGTACTTAAACTAACCCTTATATTAGCTTTGTGAGATGCGTTACCAATAAAAGGATAGATAGTAAGTTTATTTTCGCTATAGAATATTACATAAAATAAACTAGCACCGCTTTGAGAATGTTTCAGAGTAGTACAAGAGCTTGCAAAGCGTTGTAAAACAAAGGTATTAAAGCGAATTTTCAAGCTCGCTCGACGAGAATACGGGGAAAAGCGACACAGCGGCACTACTAACTCATTTTGTTTGCTTTCCGTATAAAAATGTAGTTTGTTTCTGAACGTTTGTCGACAGGCGCGCCGACAATTGTGGGTGGCTTGTATTATTACGCTTTTCGTTGTGGTCGTTTGTTTGACTTGAATAATCAAACAAATTGTACTGTTTACTAGATTAAAGTACCCAGCGGATATTACTTAGTCGCATTTATTAAGTTATTAAGTCTGACTCTGTTAAAACTTTACCTATTGCAATTTTAAATGTAAGTGCTTTAAAATTTATACAATATTTACTTAGTGCGGTTTAATGATTTTATAATAGGTACTTTGCTATAAGAACAAAATAAGTACCCTTATGGAATAACAAGGCTTATAAATATAAAATAAACCAGTGTAAGTGCATATGAACTGTTTGGCGAAGCAGTTTTAAAATAAATTTACATAGTAACGTGAGTTGAAAATAGAGAGGGGAAACTAAGCGAAACGGCGAAGAGCAATGAGGCGATGCATAAAGTCGCTCCGAGACGGAGTATAAAACAACAAAGTGGTCGACGCATCTCGCTCGTTGCCATAAGAAGGAAATAATCCGACACCAAGTGCCGTCGAGTACGTACTTTAACATCCATATAAATAATAATGAATGATACGTCTTCTCCCACAAGTTATTCGCGATCACGTTTACGACAACGTAACATACAATGAAAATCTCCGTAACAACTAACAAACTGTTCCATGATTTATCTTTATATAAATAAAAACTACCGCGAGAATCAATTACGGTTTGGTAATGGAGTAGCAGCAGATTAATGTTTTTCTGACGACAAATTACTATAAACGGCGGTCGTAGCTTCAGGCGTGGGTGCCGGGTGAGATGGGAAAGATAGCGGCTTGTCGGCGTCGATAACGAAAGTTATTTATGGCCTAACATCGCGTAAAAATGTTCAATAACACAAGTTAACAGCTTTTGTTACAACCAAACGTTGAAAAAACTATACAGTACAGTACAACAAAGTTTTTGGAAGCACGATTTGTAACACATTTGCTGTTTAGTGTTTATCTATGCAATTAACAATGCAAAACTTCGTGGGCACGGGTCACGAATTGAATTACTAATACAATGTAAATTTCATAGATAAGTCTGTTTCAATAATGTTCGGATTGAGACACTTGCAATGCAACGCTATCGAAAGATAAGACAAATGTACAAGTGGTTAAGAGATACAATCTGGCAGTCAGTTTCGATTGATTATAATAAGATTATAGTTGGAGTGTTGTGCGTGTAGTGTTGAAGAAAGCTGCCCTGGGCCCTTGACCGAGTGAACGACGATGTAAATGATACAGGGTCCGGTTTAATGGCAAACCAGTAAAAAGATAAACACAACGATGAGGACAAAAACCTTAAATGAGTTCGCGAGAATGTTCACTGGGAAGGCAATAGAGGAAGGAGCGCCCGCGCCGCCGCCCGCGCCGCCTCTGTCACGACCGGTTCCGCTTGCTCGGATACCATTCTAAGACCATTTAAATTTGTTTATGGGCATTGGATTCCAATTTAATTAGAATATTTTTTAATGTTTTAATATTCACATTTAAATAATGATAACGCGATCAAATTACATTTATTGACATAATGTGATATTTAAACCATTAAGGAAAAATATTAATTAGAATAATTTATGTTGTAATACAATCCGTATTACAACAAATGATTAAAATATTTTACAAATTATTATTTAAATATCGTTTAACATTCAGTAGACCAGGACCATATTATAGGAAAACAATATGAAGCAAGTATGTATTTCCAATATCGCAATTTATCGAAAGAGGGACGAATTCGAATTAAATAAAGTCATCTATCAAAAGAAAGGATATATAATAGTGAAGCAGCCCCTCGCAGTAGCTTTACCCTAACAAGTAGAGTTAATGGGTAAGTTCTGGAAGCTGTTGAAACCGCACGCTCGAATGACTCCATCTTGTGTGTGATTCGGAGATTGTCTGAAGCTACGAGACATGATGCGGGGAAGCGGTTGGAGTATATTTAAACACCTGTCAACCTCGTCGGTGTCCGGGCCGTCTAACTTAGATTACTTTATAATAATTTGGTGAAATTTCACTGCAGACATAATGTTTAAATTGCTTGTTGTCGCAAAGTTTGAGACGGCACTAATAGGTGAAGTCATGTTAGTGTCAGAAGACTTGGAAGTTAGACGAATCAAGCTATAGTTTATTTATCAAGTCCGTTGTGTTTTCTACTTAACCAGCTAACGATTTAAAACAATTTACGACAGAAATAACTATCAAGCACTGTAACTCGAACCGTTAAGTGTTATCTTTCACGAGCGGATGCTTTCCTTGCTCGTGACACTTGATGTAATATTATGACTTTTAAATACACGTTGCTGTACTTAATTTATTTATCGCTAAGTTTTCATTCGAAGATAGTATCGTTGGAGAAACTTTATATTGAAGTTATTTGTATCAGTTAAGGTGCGGTACGATCAAGTTACTTTAGTGAAAGAAAGTAGTGAGTGAACTAAAGTCATTAGGGGGAGAAGAAGTAATCAGTGAGGTTTGGCACGCCTGATAACTTTGCACTTAACATCTCGATAACTCGAATGAATGAGTAATGAAGAATAGAGTAAGTATCTTGTTTGCTTTATTGACTGACGTCTTATTAGACAAAGTAAGACGTGTGTAATGTACTTATGTTACGGGTAGCTTGATAAATTGAGCAATGTATAATAAAGACTATCTTAGGATGGGCCAAAGCTTAAGTGTATAGTTAGTACGTAGTTAGTTTATGTACATAAATGACTTGGGTAAACTAATAAAACATGAGATTAACTTATGGTTACTAAAAATACGTTTGAATTTTTTTTCTGGGGCTTACCTTACGAGTTCGTTACGCTCACTAACCAAATAAATGTTCGATAAATAATCAGTTGCGCGGGGTCTAGATGTCCGAGGCTGATACCTTCCGTGGAACTTTGCTGGAGGCTAATTATCGCCTGTCTTATGTCGGTCGGACACATGAACGTGTTAGTAGCATTTGGCTTATCTAACTCACCATCGGCATCGTTTACTGCGACCAGTGTCGTAAGAAAGCGGTACAGAATTACTTTAGTATTTCCCCCCTATTTACGTAAATGACCTCCGTTATACGTATTTGCCGAGTCGGAATAATATGAAAATGAATAAACAATAATGTACATTTACATATTCATGATCAGGGGAAATTGTGTGACAGATCATACATTGGAGATGGAACGCAATTCGTAGTAGAGTAGATGGTATGGTAATAATACAGTAGTGAGCTTGTCGACAGCTACAGTGGTTAAATGTGCTTCGTATTCAAAGCACGTTGACATGCGTTTATCAGAGCGAGAGCTGAGACCGCAGTCGGGTGCAGTGACAAACGGAATCGCAGAGTGCATCCCGAGTGAGCTGCTGATCCGTCGAGAGATATCTCGACCCCGGCGTCGAGTGCTAACACTAGCCTGCCTACGGAAAATTACGGTCCTTTGACGAACTCTCTTTGTCCTTTCTGTGCGCGCGTCAAAGTGGCAACAATATTTTACCATTTAGTTTCTCACTCACCTAAATAAACAAAAATATCGTAAGAAAATAAAATCACACTTGTCATAAGATTGTACATTTTTCCAAGTAATTGAAAGAATTCGTATCGCAGTCAATAACAGATAGTAAACATTTACAGAACGATACAAATAACAATTCTGGTTTGTTAACAATGGCTTGAAATGTGGGAGTTGTAAGCGGCGTATTTAAGGTTCACTTTACATCGTTCCAGTTAGGTCTTATCCGAGTCAAGCCGGTTAGAGTCGAGTACGACGACGGAGTAATACGAATCTCCGTAGAAGTTTGCAAACGGGTAAGCCTGCGGGCGAGTACAAGGCAAAGCGAGGGAGGGGCGACTCTTGTTATTACACCCTCTCACCTACGCAAGGGGTTTCGACTCTGAGCCGTACTGTCGCGCAAGATTAAGACGCTCCGTGCTTTGCTGTTAACGCTCTGGCTTCCGCACTACTCGTTCTGAATAGCGTCAAGTACAGTGGGTACCTTACTGTACATTCTGTTCGCCGACTTTAATGGACAGAGTGAGATTTAATGCGGTATCCTCGAGATTACAATCTAGCGACATGATAATATATCAGATTAACGCAACAGCTTTATTTGGCCATGTTTTAGCTATCTCTTTGAGGATGATAGAACACGTTTAGTGTAAAATATTACATTGAAATTATTTAAAATACAAAACGAAAAGCACGTCAAAGCAGTCAAACGTCAAAAGTCAAACCGATACTGTAATCGTTTACTTCAGGTCTTACCACTTTGGTTATAAATAAAACTGCCGAAGAAAAGCCAGATAAGACGCAGAGAAATAAGTTTAACCAAACGGGAGAAAGCATTATCATTGGCTGCGAGCGAGGAACAAAAGAAAATGGTGGAGAGCCAGCGTACGAGAGTACTTTATAGGCGCGTAAATATGTTTTATATCCCTCTACTGTCTGTTATACACTGGCGCGCCGACGAACCCACCCCATCGACAGCACCCGCCACCCCAGCCCCGAGGGTTGCTTCGCTCTCGGAAATGCCGAGCTTTAATAAAACATATATTTTTCCGAGCGAGGAAAATACTGGGGAAACTCGCAATTTGTTCTTTCACTTTATGCTCGTTTACAAGACAAAAGTAGAACATTCTAGGAACATTATGTTAATCACGTAGTTATGTTGTATATTAAAGATTATGGTGGGATATAATAAAATCCAATCGAGTAAAATCGGTAGCGAGTAGCGAGTGTCGTATCGAGTTGGTTAATAGATTGATAGCGAGTTATCAGGTGTGAGAAGTCATAAAGTTTGTAGTGGGCGGCCAGGCGATGCGATGGCACGACGCGGGCGAGGGGTTTATATAGTTGATCGGTGGAGCTGTGACATTGTAGTTACTTAATGGCGTTGCGGTGAGGGCTTATCTTGCGTGCCACAGCACCGCGTTAGTTGTGGGTGCGCCCGATTTATTGCGGTGCCGGCGCGTAACTACAATACAACACCGACCCTCCACGCGACTTAACGCTAATTATTACAACCTACTACTCTATTCCACTTTATGTTAACCCATTAGTATGTACCTAACCGTTGTTTCACATTATCTATGATGATTAAACAATTTAAGAACCCACAACATCGAGTAAATATTATTTCTTCACAGACATTAAATAAACGATATGCATATGTACAGAGAATCTCAATAAAAAAGGCAATCTGTGAAAACTTCAGTTATTGCCGATTTATAAAACATTTTCCCTAAAGTTATTTTTCATTCAAAGGAAATGAAAGCGAAAAGAATTCTAAGAAATAAGCCAACGATGAAAGATGATAAAATAGAAGTAGCGATTAAGATAATGTTGAAAACAAATTTATATTCCGATTTCGAGGAGAAGATTAAATTATTTTCTTGTTGCTTCATCATAAGTAAGCGTTTACAAAAAGTCACAAACGCCCCCTTCGGGAAGAAAGGCTAAAGAAGCTTGTGCGAGTCGAGCTGAGATCTTTTCCTATTACCGCAGTGGGGCCGTCTTCGTGCCATAAAATATTACAACGAACGATACAAGTGCTTTCAATTAGTCGGGTAGGTTTGTATAACGTAAATTCAGCCAAATGGCGAAACCTCTGGGGCATACTCGAAATACTTTTACCCACCCATTTCTTTCTTTATATTTTTTACTTTGCTTAGTTCGTTCTAGTTGTATCGATTTGGAAGGGTACTGAATAATTGCTACAAGATTAATTTATTTACAGAAGGTAAGTAAATTAGAAGGTGTTATTGTGTATGTAGGTATACATATAATGATTTGAGTTAGACCTGTGTTGATAGAATCTGTGCGGTGCGGCAAGCGATCAGTATTCATGAGCTTATTAATGTGCCACGGAGCCTCCCCTTAGCGATCTGCGCGCCCACAGATTGTGCCTCCACTACAATATACCTCCCACCTTTGACGATGGGCCCGATCAAATCGACCAGAAGTGATATGCTTTTG
Organism: Idaea biselata; assembly: GCA_958496205.1. Classification (NCBI taxonomy): domain Eukaryota; kingdom Metazoa; phylum Arthropoda; class Insecta; order Lepidoptera; family Geometridae; genus Idaea; species Idaea biselata. Next base: position 7,336,917 of record OY292395.1, read on the forward strand.
TGCTTACTAACGAATAAATAAGTAGGAAGTATGTGACCGATATAATATGTAAGTGTGCGTCAATATTATTTATTTTGAACCTATATAGTACCTACATAAAGGTAAATTGATAAAATTCAATAACATAATTAAAATTTAACTAATAAACACAACAAGTACCACGTATTAATTTGTGACCGCAATTTAAACTACTCGCATTTTAATTAAATTGGACATTGACAATATCATATTACTGCTGTAATGTAGAATTAATGAGAATAATAATGTCCATATTTAATCTGCGGTGCATGTTTTGCGGAGAACAAATAGTGTTTTATTATGCAAAATATACTATGTCAATTTGAATTGTACAGCTGAATCAACGAAAGTAATATAAAATAAAGTAATAATATATTTCTGTACATATTGTTTCTGACTATAATTTATTTAAGTTTGGTATCAACATGATATAAAATTTTGTTAAATAATTGGAATGTGTAGTTTGACCAGACACTCTGTCTCACAAAACACTAGTACGCACGAGCCTTCATATCCAAATCATAATCTCAAAAATCAATATCTCATCAATAAGTAGTAAGTATAATAAATAACACATAATAAAGTAAATCAGGGAATCCAACTAAATAATTGCCATCTGACAAACCGACAACACATACACATAGCTACGACATTGCGCTAACACAGCCATGCATGTTTGTTGCGGGTGAAATATATGCGGCAGCAGCGCGAGCGAGCGGTCCGCACTGTAAGTTGACATTTGAAACGATGCTACGGAAGCGTCTACGTAATTAGCCAAAAGCGACCGGATTTGCATATCAAAGTGGAGGCATAATTGAACTCGGAGCGCAAATAGCCCAAGTGGAATCGGATCGAGTTAGTGGCGCTCTCGGGCTAAGTGTAGCGAACACTAGCTGCCGGCAGTGTCTGCATCACTCTACCGTATAACCCAACTCCCAGCATCTAGATATTCACTTGCTTGGTTGTGTGTCGCTTCGAACGTTTCGTTCCATGCCATACTACACTACCGTCAACTTCTCCCGACATAATTTAATTAATCGAGCCACGGTACAACACCGGAGTTCTGATTCCGCCTCAGATATTCCATTTGCCGTCAATTTAGAATTAGATCAAATTTAGACAGACAATTAAAACGTTTCGATAGTCTTATTACAGTAGAATGTTTAGACTAAAAGTGAGAACCAGTAAAACACAATTTATAAAGTCATTAGGATCAACAGCGAGCAAACACCAAAGTGAATCTTTTGTTTTTATTGCCGCTGAAACAAATTAGTCTAATTTAAATTTCATGAGATGCCAACTACTAAATATTCCGCGCATCTTTTTAAAAGTAATTGCTTATTAAAAAGTTTTATACATTGTGAAATCCAGACAATCTAAAACTCATTTAAATTCAGAGATTCTATTCAACGTTAAGGATGGATCGTTTCATAAAATACTTTTATGCTTAGCTTTCTAGTTGGAGAAAATTGAGAGAAATTGAGGGTGGGTGATTCGACTGCGGAGTCGGCAGCGAAGCGGCCAGATAATTAGATTAAGGGGAACTTGGACGAGTCGGGGTTGCGGGTGCTTCAGAACAATGCTATCACACTAAACCTGCCCGGCTACTGTTGCGCGCCACGTTCATTCATCTCAATCATACCTTTTGTTTAATATTCCTTAGCGCTCTACAACTTTATTACCCCCATGAGTGTGGTCTTGTGGTGTTTCTCGCCGCGGAGGGCGCGTTTTATATCTTTTAGCTGATTTTGATTGCTGACAAAGTATTAAGAATTTATAAAACAGGATTGTGTTATGAATCTTATGATGATGTAATTGTACGGTCACATAACAATAATGTCATTTGAAGTGTCTTTAATCTTAAGTACCAAGGCATTAAACCTTGTCTAGACTTGCAAGTCGTACCTAATATCATCAGATTTAAGTAAAGCCCGCATCGGCGCTTGAGTTTTTAACTTCATTCAGAATTAATAGGTATATCAACGACTCAGTGACATTTAAAATCGGTACGAAAGGTAAGCGGTGTAATAAAATTAATTACGGGTACTGGCAGTGTGCACCAATCTATTAATTACGGGAGAGAGCAGCGGGGCGTAATCAGCGCCCTTTGCCGCGTCGACACGCGTCGGAGAGCGCTCCACGCTCAAACTCTGCTCGCTTTTGACTAACATTTCACAACCTGTTGACGAGTTAGTTAAACCCCTTCAGCGTTTACGTACAGTCACAGTATAAAGCGAAACTTGCCATTTAACCCCGACCGTACCTCGTTCAACGTTTACACGAAATTGTTTAGAATAATGAGAATGATTGATTTGTTTAGAATATTTGGTTAGAGGGGTAAGCAATCGAAGTGTATGATAACAAATTTTACACCAATAAGATTAATAAGAACACTTGGGCTAATGAGACGAATCTAACGATGGTTTAAAAGATATGAGAGTTACAAAAATACAAAATGAGCGCGAAACACATAACCCTTTCCTTGCAGTCGGGTAAAAATACATGTAAGTATTTATGGCAGATCATGTAAAGAGGAAATGAGAAATATCCAAATTCCACATCTTGGCAACCAACGGCTACAATATTTTTGATTAGTGTTATATTAACACTGAGATTAATTCAAAACGCTTAACAAATGTGTAGTGAATGTAATAGCCTATATAAGGTCGATTTGAAACCGTCCAATTAAACGTAATGAATATCCAAAGTAAACATTTCCGAAACAGGTGCGAAGGACAAGTTGTCGGGCCGTGAGATTAATCACGGAGCGCGCGCGACTGAGAGCGGCGCGGGCGTAATAAACTGGGAACGTACAACTTCGCCACTTACATTACACGGACATTTATTTCCAACGCTCTCTGTTTTAACTTTACCAAGTCTCAAAGAGCCGGGAGTTTCGGAGACTTGTTTAATTAATTTACGCGATTCGTAAATATCGTCCGGGACGATCAACTCGCAGACAAAAGGTGCAAAAAGAAAGGTTACTTGCCTTATCGTCGTCGCCTTCACTATCACACTGTAACAGAAGAGAAAGACATCATTAGTGAAGTGTATTTACACATCTGACGATGTTATATGGATATAAAACTAAGATGGTTAGTTACATTACTAGACTTATTGAAAGAGACGGGAGTTTTTCAATTAGTATTCCGCGGAAAATATGACGTCGAAATATCAGGTAAATAATAATAAATATTTCGTTATTAAATAATTTTAGAAATTTTGGCTCATGCAGTTCAAGAGCAAATATTTTTGCTATTTGCCTACATTTCCCAGTTTAAAAATCAAAGAATATGATTGTTAAGCACTGCCAATCAACAAGCACTGTTTGTTTACGTAAATACGTAAAAAGAGTAACAGCCAAGTACTAAAACGTTACCTAAAATTTGAGGAATACCTTCTTAAATAATTGAGCAGCTTCTATTTCATTTCAATTTTGTATGAGAATTTTAAAGTTTGCTTATTTGATTAAGTTAAACTCAAATTTTGAGTGGCGTTTCTGTATTCGGCCGTAAGATTCTTAATTGTATATCAAAATGAGCGTTGAATGTTTCGAAAGCAAAAACTGTATAGTTATTCACATGGACACTACGTAACCAATTTAATTTGATAAAAGTCGTTCAAATAATTGCCGGTTTATTTCTTCGATCGTAATAATCACACAAATATTAATGAGAGGTTTCGAACTTATAATAATAAGTTTGAATCATTTAAAAATTCTTATTATTAAACACAGTAGGTACCTACTTATTAAAAAACCAACACCACAGACGAAACCGCAGATAACAGCTGTAGTAGAATATAGCTTGTCAATTTATTTGTATGCATAATCAAATCATCATACAACTATGAATGGCATACATAAAGTATTAAATATCAATAAAACAAAAGGTTATCTGTTTATACATTAATATAGAAGTGTTAATTCTCAGGAGAGAAGACACTATTACCGTAACATAAATCGACGAATACGTAACGTGTTATTTACGAGGTAAGTTCACTCGCCAGCGTCGAGGGAAACAAGGGATCAGGGCTGAGATATTACAATTTCAAATAAATACAGAGCATGAAGTATTCAAGACGGTCTCAGGTAATGTTATGTAGTACGGAGCGGGATCGGCTCCGCCCCGACAAATCTCGTGATTTAGCTGCGATACGCGCCGAATATCGAACAGCTTCTATGTGTACTGCGTGAGCTGGGTAAATTTGCACCTAGTAATAGAGAATTATAGACATTACACGAACCCCCATCCTGTTGTCTTTTATTATACTAAGCATAATATCCATAATTGAAGAAATCGTACAGGTATTTTAATGTAATGAAGCTTTGAAGTTACACAAAATTGTTTAAACTAAATCCCTTTCATATTTCACTGTTCTATCTCGGTATTTGAATACGCCCTATACATATCAAAATAGATTATGTCACTGAAAATATGAACAAGGATCCGGAACCGGAAAATGGTAACTCAAATAAATCCGACGGTTTTGCGATTCGGTGTCGAAAACCAATAAAGCGTAAAAACATGTTAGAAAAGGCTCTATAAAAAACGAAGCAGACGAATGATATTTTAAACGAAAATACAGGTAAAAGTCATGCATGATGTGATTACTGATTACGTAAATCAAAACCGGAACAAACAGCAAGGCGAGTAGTCGTGCGAGGCGAATACCAGAACCAAAGAGAAACTGTACTTTAAATAAGGACAACAATGGGTATACTCACGATATAGCCTTTTCCGGAACTACAGCGGCTACTGGCCTGTAGGCAGGACAGAGAAAGCGAACATATGAGTGGACTGGCATGACTAGGGGAGGTGATCTTTATCCCGTCTCTCCCTGCATTCGCGACATTATTTTCTCGTCGACCAAAGCGAAAGTTACAGATGGAATTTAAATTGGTTCCTTTGCGAATCGATTTTATCACTATCGCAACACGAGTAAGACATCAGAATAAATGTAAACATATTCTTTGACAGGAAAGTAGGTAATATCTATGGTATTTGCCAAGCAGACACTGGGAGAGACGAATAAAAGTATAAAATTGCAAAAAATAATAATAAAACAGTTTCACAAAATAAACTCATATTGTAAAGTGTACCGTTTGTACAAACCGTAATCACGAGATCAGTAAATCAGTTGTGAATGACGTATTCGTCTTCATCGAAAGACATAGTTTCTACAGTAAGTCTACACCAATAATGAATCGATAAATCACTCTTGTACATATAATAATCACATTTGAATCCGACTTTCAATCACAAAGGCAGTTCGTATCGGACATTCATCACAATATTAAAGTGTGCATGCATGGAAACAGTAAAATCGTTGTAGTAATTATCAACCTATTTATTAAAACCAGTACGGCGATTTGTCTATGTTTGTAGCGTAATAAAAGCAGTCATTGTTTAATAATAAAGCGAAGGTTATTATGCATTTTTATTTTAAATTTGCGGAAAGAGATCTATGTAATGCGGTCTTGGGTATATTTATATAGAGAAGAAGAATAAGTAAGAAATTGAGTACATAAAGTACTTGTTGCCATGATGTGACAAAGTAGTATGTACTTACGTCACTAAGGCGGTCGCGGGAAGAATCGGGATCACGAGGTGCCACCGAACTACCCGTAAGCCTTTCCGATGCCCGTCCGCTGTCATCCGACGTGCCAGCGTCTTGAAGTAGCGTAATACCCTGAATAACACACAACGTTAAAATACAAGAATGCTCCTTTAAATCGGATGAAAATAGTTTCACTTACACCTAATACTTTATAAAGAGGCCGGCAGCTCGTATAGCGATATTTTAAAAGCAATTCGCTTGTAAAGGGAGAGAAGAGGGTAAGCTTTTTATATAAGACTCGCAAAATTGAGCGGTAACTAGGATATAAGAAAACTTGATAAGACGGGCAGGGAGAGCAAGGGCGGTATGAAAGGAGCCGACCCATAACGTAACGTGCCCGAGGCCCGACAATAAAAAGAGTTTTCCATTTATCACATTTCGCGTCTATTTTACGGTAGGGTTCGAAAGAAGCGTACTCGAGTGAGGGAAGAGACCGTGATGTTCAACGACAAACGTTCGAAACGACATCCAAGAGAGAATAAAACGAGTGTAACTTTCTGTAAATGGATAAGTTCCCCGACCGACCTTCCTCAATGAACTTCCGACACAACGAGAAATCAAAACATTTTCTGTATGATCACGAGTTCACCTAAATAAGTAAATACAAATATTTGCAACCAAATATTTATGTACCCACTATAATGTACATATGCATTAACTAACTGAACTGATTAAACAGTACTAAAACAAGGTCTTGATAAAAATTTAATTGATGTCAAGAATTGTATATCTGATGGAATGGCGTATACGTTGGTATACTTAACTTTCTAGATGGTCTTAAATTTTGTTTAAAATGTTTTTTAGAGAAGAAACAGTAGGTTTGCCGTGTAGCCACAGCATAGAATAGGGCTCACTTCCCGTGGGTGTCGTAGAAGGCGACACCTAGGGATCTGAAAGAGATTAGCGAACCTGGCGTTATCCCCGTGCGGTGGCGGTTAAACTGCTTGGTCCCAAGAAGGGTTGGTGTCAGGCAGGCGACCGGCAGTGAAAACATTGCCTTATTTTGACTAAGGATGACCTAGTGCATCGACCCCAAAAAAAATGACCCTGGGCTTCCTAAACTAGGAACATCGCTCATAATAATATAAGATGAGAGAGATAGCAGTAGACCGGTTAGGTCTAAATAAAGTGTCGAGTTGCTAGAAGTGTCAACGAGCTGACTCGAAAAAAATACTCGCAACCTCCGGGGGATTTCAAAGAAACACAAATAATTGTAGCATTATACTAAGTAGATAGGTACTTGATGTTTCATAAAGATACAATCGCACGACAATAAAAGCCAGTATTATAAGCAAGGTCCCGGATTCCCCTAGTTAATAGGATCTCAAGTTGTCAACTTGAAGAAAACAATAAAAGCTGAATACATTCCGTATCCCAGTAACATAACATAATAGACAACAATAAGACATACGCACGCGATTATGTCCCCAATTGTAATAAAAGGGATCGCTTTCCGACCCTTTACTTAGATAAACAAGTCAAGCCGAGTCACACGTATCAATTTAATCCTCAAAGCGTATGCGCGAGGATCTCTGTAATCCGCGGATGGGTCGTGCTTACATCCTTGTAATGGCAAATTTCGTCACATAATTACTAAAGCTTCTAACTCTACGACATAAACTAATTAGAGCAGTTTGAATTTAGTTCAACTCCCGGTTTGTTTCCATTTAAACTCTATTATGATATTGTTGACACTGATTTAAACAACAACGAAACTTTTAAAGGTTAAATGGATTTAATAGACAAGTCATTTTTATACTGCCAAAGTCAATTACTTAGGTATATTAAACTAATGCTTTTAACAATTCGTGGTCTGTTCAATATCCTTCTATTGAACGCGGTCAATTGGTTAGAGTAGTGAAACTTCTTTATGGTTGTGAAACGAAACGACGGACTGTCCATCTATCTTTGATGCGATGCGACTGGGCGAATGCGCCCGCTGCGGCGGGAAGCAGTCGTGGCAGCCCGTCCGCGTCGACGCAACCGCTAATTGAAACAACGACCGCGGCCAGGCATTACTTATTCATGAGGACTCCATATGGCGGCGGAACGTGACCGACCAAATAAATCATTCAATTACATTTTTCATGAAAAAGATACTTCGAATTATACGCTTCTTCAATCAGATAACGAAGACTTACACCTGATATAATAAATAAAGATAGATTAACGCTGTGATATCATTATTTAAATGAATGAAGTGGCACGAGCTAGTGTCGGGTACATCGAGCAAGGAAACGGGTGGGGTGCTGTGACTGCCGTGTCGTTAAAGTGACGCGTTGCATAATTTATTTATGTGCTAGCACGTTATGCCTCTTGTTGAAAGTTGTCTACGCCACCAGAGCCATGTTCTAATTACGGTGCGCTTTTGGTTAGTACCACTAACATCGCTGCTAAATATATATTTAACTACAGCGCTTCATTTACACCATTATAAACTTTTGATTATACCCTTAAGTAACATTAAAACTGGCATTACAGGCCTTAATTGTAATTACGACGTAGATATATATAATACATAATAATACACGAGAATTATTATGACAGTGGTAGAAAATGTTGTCAAATAACCTCCTCCTTCTTTGGAAGTCGATTAACTAAATGACAGGCTGTTGTAGAATTAAAAATAATAGATACCCTACTCTACCCAAAAACAGTAAATAAAAAGTTATAACAAAACATCAATTGTGATATCAGTAACATACAAACAACCGAACTCACCCTAAAATTAAATTAATCGACGAATTTTAATTAATAAAAGCATCGAAGAGGAACAACATCGAGCGGACAGTACGTTCACGTTCGTTCGAATGATATTATTGAATCTCGCACACATGGTTCACTGGTCAGCGGAAAACGTCGGTTAATTGCGAGCTATTATTGAAATTCAATTACAGTTCAATGAAGACGTCAATTTATTAAAGATCAATTAAAATATTCGTTTCAATCCAAAATTATCCAAATAGCTTAAAGCATTGTTATAATAATTTCGTCCATGATATCATTGCATTGTACATTTTACTGTGTAGGTTAAAGCCTAGTCTTCAAATGTAACATGTAAACAATGTGTCAAAATGGTGTAAATGATTTTTGTATTCGCTTAGAAACACAGTTACTAAGATAAATATAACACATCATTTCAGAATTAAATCAGTCCATTACGTTATGTATGTGTTATTATAGGTTACGGTCAGATTGGATCTGAATTGATCTTAGTAACTATCTGTTTAGCTGAGCTAAAGCAAAAACTGTTTATACAATTCTCACATGAATTGGAATAGTGTACAACTTGAATCGAACCTAAATTCAAATGGGGTTTAAATTCTAAATTTACAAATCTGATTCGAATTCTAAACTATTCGACAGAGCGATAAATTTGTCATTTTTCAAGATAAAGCGGGTGAAGTGGAGGGCAACGTAGGCAAACGCCAATATCGACCGGAACCAGGAACGGTGGAATAAAAAAGATTTGGCAGTGGTGGCTTGTCGGTTCCGTGGCGATACGCCAGCTTTCCAGAGACAACACAATAAGGACCCTTACACTGAAATCAAAGCATGTTCAACTACACCGCAGCCGTAACAAATATTATGTTCGGCCAGGTAAATGCTTCATTGTTTTTCTTTACAATAAAACGAATATCGGTATAAATAACAGGGGGGAGAAATTCTATACGTTTACTTAATAAACGTTTAAATCATAGCGACAAAACTTAATTAATAAGTAATTTGGAAGTGAATTGAATTAATTTAAGTCAGAAGCTATGCGGCTCGAGTCAGTGTTTCAAGCAAGTTTTAGCCGGGTCGTAGTCGGAGTTCGCAAGAGACGAGAGCGTAACTTAATGATCGCGTACGGCGCACCGGGAGGCTATATTCTATTCAACGGCAAATTGAATCTGCGAAGAGCTATTAGCCGACACCGCAGCGTGTACCCAGCTCGTGCCAAACGATCGTACTCATTCTCCACTCAACTCGGGTGATATTGTTTAAACAGTAGATACAGCCTGTTAACGGCAAGCAACCGGCGTCATAAGACTAAACGACAATGCCAAAGCATTACGAAATTGGTGTACCAAACTTAATTTTGAATACTTTCTTTTATTTTCAGACATGTTTAAACTTTTTATGCTAACGATGAACAAGCAAAGTACTGCTTTTATGCGGGCTGCGTCCGATTTAGTTTAGTATTCAATAGGGATTTCGATCGTAGATCTACTAAAGTAACATGAATCAGCGACTACCGTAGAAACAACGTGAGTGTTTAGAAATGAATTACAATTTTATCAAGGACTATAAGTAACCGTTCAATATACAAATTGTACTACGTGGTCGGCAAAGTAAAGAAAGATTTTCCACTTTATTCGAGCAACAGCACGGAGGACGGTGGGAGGCAAATTGGATGGGATTGCGACATATCTTGGCTGGCGGTGGCGAACTGTCGAAATGCACGAGGGAGCACACAGGGTAAACTGCTCGCATTCTGCCTCGAGTGCTTTCTTCGAATAGGAAATGTGAACCTATTTAAAGCTTAAGCACGCGATCTTTGCGGAAAAGAAATATCAAGAAAGATTTCGCCGGAAATAGAATATTATAGTCAACAAACAACCGGGGGTTATATCAAATTTGGTCGAAATATTTGTACTTTTACCTACGTTTTATATCAATGTCATAAAATCCAAATAGCAGAGACAGAACATTGGACGGACGTCAATGATATTGAGTTTAAACTTTCATTCGGTCAATTAAGCCGGCGAGCGAGCTGCTACCCTGTCCGACAAGCTGACGGCTTAGTTGAATAAGTAATTTCGTTGCGATAACGTATCCGTAACGTATGTGTCGAAATTTTTAGCTTCAATGTGTATATTTATTTTTAAAATATCACATCGTTTAGCATTTTTAGCAAGTTTCCGGGTGACGCTACGAAAAATCAATAATACTTATTCGATTTACTTACATTCATGTAACTACAAATAATTTTGGCAAGTGTTTATTCTAGGTATCTTCTACTACTTTTTTTATTAACTTCGAACTACTCAATAAATTACTAAACCATTATTTGTGTAATATACCTACTTAATTATCATACTACTATCTACTATTGAAAGAGATTCCGAGTAAAATAAACAACATATTATTTAAGATGAATTACTCGAATTACTCCCGGTCATATTATTTATATCTCTGTGCTCCCGGCAGGAGTTTGATTAAACTAACCACAGTGAGTGTTATATTATTCGCCTTCTGAATAGTCGTTACCTACATCTGGAAATATAAAAATATTTGTTTCAATTCTAACGAATAACTAAGTAAGGTGCAACTAGAATAATGTCATATTTTATGAGGGGACACTTTCATGGATCATAAGGGGTACTTTGATAGATTTCTAGATACAATATAGTACATCAGGACTACATGCAAGGGCGACCTTTCAATCAGCAAGTCAATGACGACCTCGGTGGCGCGTCGTGCGAAAGCGCGACTGCAATGCAGGAGGTTGCGGGTTCGATTCCCGCCGGGTGCAAGTATTTATGCTTAAAAAATAAATATTTGTGTCTGGTCTGGGTGTCCCTCTATGTATAATATGTATGTATTTACAAAAGAAAAATAAATATAAGTATTATATCCGTTGTCTAGTCACCGTAACACAAGCTTAGTCGCTTACCACGGGGCTAGATGGCGCTGTGTGTTGTTCGGAGAAATTATTTAATTATTTATTTATTTAATTAACAGCAGCGGCCTGTGGCACACATTTTGTCGACCGACAAAATGTTTCTCGTGTTCGTATGCTACTACTATACTAGTAAAGCAATTCCATTCGATCATTTGGTCTCACTATACAGTTTTAGAAGGTGTTGAGTGCCCAAGAGTGTTTTTAAAAAGATGCTACATTTGAACAACAGATTAATATAATTTTATTTCATCAAGACTATCGAATAACAATAAAATGATAGCTTCATTTAAATTTATTCATAGCCAACCAGCAAAGTGGCAGACACGAGTTTACTTTCTACATTCTAGTCCTGTCGAAATGTTCAAAAAGTGCTACAAACATGCCAACAACATTTATATTTTGAGTAAGCAAGTCTGTGAAAATTTATAAAAGTAGTAAAATGACACAATTCATTACCTAAAACCTGTGCTAAGTCACGATATCTACATAATATGTAAATGAACACATTTTATTGTTATTAAAGAGTTCGTGTTTTGTATTTGCATTACAAACGAAAAATAACTTGAAATAGAAATATAAAAAGCTCATATTTTGTAGTTCCGATATGATTTTTTATTTTTCATGAGCTATGTTATGTTGCGCTTTGGATTGTTTTGTTATGTTTGTTTTATTGATCAAAAAAGTACTTTCTTAATTGATAATGTTACTAAATCTATATCTATGAAATGCTTTGTCCTGACTGACTAATGGATCAACGCACATCCTAAACCGCTGATTCTGGAAAGTTGAAATTGACAGAATGTGTTCTTTATTTATATTATGTAGGCATTCGATAACAAAGGGTTCTTCGAAATTTCCACGGGATCGGGACTTACAGAAGAGAAACCGCGGGACAGAGCTAGTTGTATAATTAAACAATACGATTGCAGTTCGAAGGCTAAGTGTGTTGATAATATTGTCGAGTCTGATAATATTTATGAGATCGCAATCGACGAGAAAGCGGATCCCGGAAGAGGCACGGTTAGGTCAATAGCTTACAGATTTAGACTGGCTGCATTTAGTGGTGAGATCACCGGCGCATTCGGCTTGCGAACGATACTCAAATACTTAACAACATCTGACGAACAACCGTGGTTTTACGGTTTTTTATTAATGTAATGTTAACTTGGTAAAATAACTCTCAATGTGTTGAATTAAAAAAAAATGTTAAGATCTCTGTGTGTTAAGTGTAATGTGTATGTAAATAAACATAAAAATAAGAATACATTCGTAACACAAGCTTAGTCGCTTACCACGGGGATAGATGGCGCTGTGTGTTGTTCACAGAATTTATTTATTTATTTATTTATAACTAGCGGCAATGAGTGTATTTTACACTTACATGAGAGTTGACATTGTTGGGCGGGTGATTTCGCGCTGCGTCCGCTGCCAAGGCCGCCAAAGGCAGCCGAGGTTTCGTGGACAAGGCGTTCGTACGAGGTGAGGAAGCACATTTTACAGCAGCCTGAAACAAAATGAAATTATAAAATACAGTGTAGGTACAAATATTACTGATTTAAAAAATATCTACTTCGTAAATGTAGATATGGCTTTAAACAAATTAAAGAGCGAGGTCAAACAGGCGCAAGCAATTTCCCGTCTGTACGACGTGATGCATTCAATGTACCTATTACGCTATCAGTCTGACTGGGCGGAGATTCGATCGAATCGCAACGACTTGCTCCAAGCAATCGCTTTTCATGAATAGTGAAGCTCCTATATCAGTTGTAAATGTATCTGCCGAAGTTAAGCTATCAATAATTCAAAACGCCTTGCAACAGATCAAGAGAAATTGAGGATTAAAGTTGAAATGGGTTCTGGATTATTTGAAAGTGCGACTTTAACCAACTTCAACAGTGTCATAAAGTTCTGATATGTTTTAGGTTTCAGATATAACATTTATTTAATGGTAACGAAGATTATTCGTTCACAAGGGCAGGTAGAATACTTTAGGTTAAAATTTGTCCATAATCATAAGGTGTAAAGAGAAATATAATACTGTGTCGGTCGATCCAAAGCAGGACTGGATTGTAACTGGAATAATGCACTAGCAATATTCTTTTCAATAACCATTGATCTAGAATATTCTAGAACAATTCCATCATCGTAATACATCTTTCGGAACCAGGATAAATTCCGTATCATATTTGTCAATATCTATATAAGCAACGTGCCATTATGCCATTACCAATTTAAAAGTTAAGTTTTCCCTTAGAAACGTACTTGAGTTCAGTCATTTATTAGTCATTCATTCATAATTAAATAAGTAGATAAGTCATCTTCAATTTGATCTCAGTTTGTATCAGAAGAGCAATCTAATATAAAGCTCTTGTAGAATAAACGACAAGAAAGTAAAACGACGTAAACCAGGATTTATTACGTTTGATAAACAAGTCTAGAAGCTGCAATCGGCAAACGGATAGAAGCTGAACAAGTCTGGAGAGTGGTGTGAAACGGACGCCCCGGCTATAAAGGCAAAGAGCGACACGAGCACAATGCCAGCTTCCCTATTGTGATGAACGACGTTACCGCAACAGATAAAATAAACACCGGACAAAAGTATTGAAAACAAAATTTAGTGGTTGACAACTGGTTGACAAAGCAGTTATTAAATATTATGCGAGTTTTACAATGACGATGTAAACGTTCTGTTCTGTTTCTGAATGGAAAGAAAATCTGTTTTGTTGTACTCATTTACTAGAAAAGCACTAAGTTACACACACAGCTACTAAGTAGCTCTCTCTTGGAAAAAGCGTTATACGCAGTAACAAGATTGTTTTAAAACCTTTATATCATGTATGTATAAAAATTGATATTACTTATAGTTCATGATAAAGGTATTTTGGTATTAAACCGCGGGTCGTCTGGATCGATTCAAATGTAACTTGTGATAAGGATTACATTGAAATCTGGGGAGTTAGATAAGCTACTTTTTTCCTCCCGGTACTCCCAAGGAATCGGTCGAACCCGTGGGGCACTGTTAGTTGTTTACATATAAAACACTAGTTGAGTCCCACGGCTTCACCCGCGTTAGTCCCGATCTCGTGGGAATATCGGGATCAAAAGTAGCCTATGTTACTCCTCGATAATGTAGCTTTCTTTTGGTGAAAGAATGTTTGAAATCGGTCCAGTAGTTTTTGATTTTATTCATTACAATCATACAGACACACACACACACAAAAATACAAAAATAAAATATATCCTCTATAATATTAGTGAAGATAAACCGTTACACTATGCACTACATGACACGGGAATCGTTATATCGATTTGTTTGTGATTTAACAGGGGCGATGTACGGTCGTCACGGGAGTAGCACAAACGAGGGTCCCCAGTGACATATTTTTGAATGAACACAAAAAAAAGTATCGTCAAATCAAATCAGACGGGGTTGTCGGACTATCGCGGCACACGCGGGGTGTGAAACCGGTTTTCCCGTAGGGATATCGCCGGGAGGCGAGAGGGAACATTATCATAACCATTATGCGATCTCAGCCGCTGACAACTGCCGTCCTGCTTACATATGGCTCGAGCTCGTACAATCACGATAAAAACTACGATCAATTGAGGAAACCGCTTATCGTCGGTTGGAATCGTTCAAATATACTGACTGTATTTATTTTGTGTCAATATAAGCTTATAAACTTTATTTCTTTACATTGCAAACAACGTCTTATCTTTTTATACCCGTTCCTGAGAAGAAGGTCAGACAAACGAACAGGACGGAGAACAGACAGACAGACAAACGAACGACTCCATAAAGGCCCCGTATCCATACCCTTATTTTTTTTAAAGCTACTTATGAGTAATTTTAGTGATTAAGTAAAACGGATAATTTTCTTTTAACAATTAAGTCACAGACAAGAAAAATAATTGTACGAATGGACCCTCAATTCATAGTTTAATTAAAGAGCGTGTGCATGTGGTTAATTGGCGTGAGAATAACATCGAGGGCGGCTAATGGGGATAAACCACGGCCAGAGGAATATGATATCTATTGACAATATCTGACGTGGTTATGGCACGTGCTTTGGAATCCGACACGTGGTACCGTATGCATATTTAATAATGTAAAATGAACGAATAAAAGAAATCATAACATTCACCGCGTAACCAGTTTTTAATAGAATAATTTATTTACCCTCTTTTAAGATATGTACTACATTGTACCTTGGCTTCAAAATATTGTACCTACATACCTACTTGATAATGATTAAATACTAATCTATAAATTCAGAAAAGCCTATTAAAAGTAATATAAGGTACGTAGGTAATAACTTCGTTTTACAACGTTTAAATTTCCGCAAGCCCAACGACGACAGCAAAATTCTCTCGAGAACTTTATGTGACTACCACAAAAGATTTTATACAATTCATTTCAGACTCATAAAAAATGTTATCACGAATTCACAGAAATCGAGCGAGCTATTTTTCTGCCCGTGGCACTGTAGTACTCCCCGTGGGATAGTACGCGTAAATATAAATGCTTTCGACCATAACATTTTTACTTCTTGCTGCGAGATAAGTTAAGTTAATAACTAACTAAAACCAAACAAAATCAACTTCCTATGAATAATTCAAGCGTATCTCGAGTCAATTTGAGCGAACAGCGCTATATTACGTCTGTATCTAATTAACATGTTGACGCCCCATAACTAAACGTTTCAAACTGTGTTTACAAGACGCCGGCTAATAATTAGCATCGGTCAATAACACAGTAGGCTGCATGGTAATTGTCCACCTTGCCTGCCTACATGCCTCGGTGCGGACCGCGGTCATACCTCACCGACAACGGTCATTTTCTATAATTGCTTCACCAACAACGAATTAATCACTAATGTGACAGCGCTTGCTACCGCTATTAAAAATTAATAACATATTTAATTTAATCCTCTGCCATGTAGTTAAGCCCTGTTTGAATTATTATAATGACAGACTGATTAAAATCGAGTTTAATATAAATCTCAAATAATGTTCTCATTATAATTCCACTGGTAGGTAAATATTAAACTAGTAATGAAATTGAGACGGAATATTTTATGACCTTGCAACAATAATCATTTCAGAATCCGGGTTTGCCGGCGGTGGTGGGCATGAAATTGCATTTTGTTTTAATCTAACAGTTACCTCGAGCTTCTACGAGAGCTTTACTTTGCCAAGCTGTTTAATTAACAGCGACACGGCAGGTCATTAATTAAGTCATCAGACAAGCCGGTGTGAGTTAGCTCACCGAGGATTAGATACTATGCAATAAATTAGCGATAATTACACTTAGATTATGTCAAACTGTCGAATCGTACGTAATAGGTCATTTGCAAAGGCTGAATGTTCGGAATGCATTGCATAATATTAATAACGTAAGCAGATACCTACCTATTAAAGTCGATTGTTTAATTGCCTAAAGTCTCACATACCTATTATAAAATAAAAGCCCTCTGCCGCATCTGTCTGGCTTGACTGTCTCTCTGTCGGCCTGTCTGTAACCGATACCATTGATACCACAGCTTACCGAATCGGCGTTCTTCTCTACTATGCCAATATCTACTCAACAAGTAGGTACTGAACGGATTTTCATGCGGTTTTCATCAATAGATAGAGTGATTCAACAGGAAGGTTTAAGTTTAAGTATAATTTGTCAAGGTTTGTTATAAAATGTGTGAAAATATTGTTCTCCCACATTTTGTAACAAACGAGAGATTCTAGTGTTAAGGTGTTTTATGACGATACGAAGTGCCACCGGTTAATAATTACTAATTTCTGCGTAATACCAACCTACCAACTGTCAACTCTGTTGTAAATAAACTGAATATACAGAGACAGGTAGACGTGTAGTGTAGACGCTCTTCAAAGAACAGCTGTTCAATGTAAGTTTAAAATGGCTATTGGCTAAATAATAAACATTACAAAAGAAACCACATTCGTTTCAAAGGCACCTTTTTCGAAAACAATTATGTCCAATAATACCGAACATTCAATAATAATAATCAACATTGAAAAAGTTGTTGAACAGCAGTAACCGTCAGCAAAAAAGGTAGTAAAAACTTTAACAAAGGGTTTTTTATAACAGTTGAATATGGTGTATAGTTAACTGCTGCGTTAATTTTTTTTTCTTACGCCACTCATAGGTAGGAAGGAAGCCAACAAAAAAAAAACATTGCCCGACAACATTACTATTGGAATGTAAAAACTTGGAAGGTGCATAGATACCTAATCCAATTAATAAAACATTAGATTAACAAGATAATACAAGCGTTTAAAAAGAAAGCCTAACAGGGCATAAACATTCCGAACACGTTGTAAAATTGTTTCAATCTCAATGGTTACGTTAACGGTATACCCACGTTGAAATAGTAGCTCAATAATTCTTTCGTCAACTCATATTGTAATTGATAGGGGAAAACAGCGTGGAAACAAATATGAGGGAATAGAGGGATGTAATCAAAATGTTTGTAAACGGGTGTCGCGTGTCATTGGGCTATTACCTGCCGCCACCGAGTGTCCCCAGTCCCCACCCCATACCACTACACCCACTGGAAATAAAGAACACTTTTCATGAGAAAGTTAACTCTTTGCATTCCACTACAAGTCGCAAGGTAAATTAGTACCTGTCTAACAATACCGAACAATGTTGAACATGCATACATTTGTTTCTTTTAGCGATGTTCAAGTTTTCTCTTTAATTTAAAAAAGGGTGATTTTATTATTTACAAAAAAAATACATTTTGTAGACATGTCAATATATCGTTATTTAGAAGTTAAATACAACATTAATTCCAGATAAAGAAACAAATTAAATGAACAAATCGTGACTAACAAGCGATTTATCGACATAATTTCTAATTGATTTGCAGCAAACGTAAAATGAGGTCGGCATTAATTCTCTGTTTAAACGAGAAGCGAGATCTGCGACAAGAATTCTAATTGAAATTAAGTAAGTGATTTAGAATCATAACTCGGACCCTTTTCAATAGACATTCTGCTTGCGAACTGAGTAAATTACTTGTAACTTTTCTTATTGGACAAGTAGGTAGCTAGTTCAATTAATAATTAAGTGAGGTAGCTAATAAAACTGGACAGTATAAAATTAACGTCGTTTTACTAAAATAATACAATAAAATGTACCCTTAGTTCGATAGTAAGAAACTTTGCGTCATTTTATTAGAACCTTGGTTTTGGTAATAGCCTCAAATAACTCAATTAAAACGCCCGCCTTAGAATATTTATTAACAAAATAATAACGTAGCAAACATATTGTAAAACAAAACATAAATAAAATACCCTATTTGAAACATAAATCCACTTTAAATAAAATAGCGCTGTTTAGACTTATTGATTTGTTAACAGAAAGCTATTATCGCGTAAAACATACACTTGATCTGAAGTGGTATAATTGAGTAGGTAGGTACCTAGATTTAATAGTTGGTATGTAGGTTCAGTCTTGAACACAACATTTATGTACGGTACGATGTCAATATTCTTTATAGGCGATAAATAACTTAGGAATGTATTACTGGTGTACAGGCAGTAGCATTGAATGATAAATAAATCATACCTACATGGAGTAATATTATGTATTACCAGTATCCTGCGGTTTCACTCACGCAAGTCCCGATTCCGCGGGAATTAAAAAAAACAACACTAAAAACACACCTTCCAAAATTTCACTACGACGATCGGTGTAGAATGTGCGTAGATTGATAGTTCAGTCAGTCAAGACTTGTAATTTTATATTTAAAGATAGATGTTTAGTCAGAAATAAATAGTGCTGTTCTCGTTGATATATATCAGCATTATTGAGAATGCAGATCTCTAAGTCAACTCTGTGCAGTAAGTAGATCGCGATGGGCGGTGGAATATCGAGGGTCGATCGCGGGCAGATCGCCGAGATAAGTCGCGATCGCGAGCGCCAACCACCCGCCCCGACGAGACTACTCTACGAACTCAAGAGCACCCCCTCACGAATATCAACTTAATCAAAATGATTTTCCAATAAATAAAGAACATTTTTCTGACCCGTGTACCGTTCCTTAAAGCCGGCCCACTTCAACGGCGAAATCGCAATTCTCGCCACTTGAGGCACTTGGCACATCTCATAACGAGTCCCTCGAGTGCGAGGTAACATTTGCCATTAAGATCAGCATTGAGAAAAGTTTATATTCGTTTGATCTCGCTTAAAAAGCCTTTTCTTATCATTGCTTTCTCCGATTTTTCAACTTCACTTGTAATCGATATTCTTTAATGTTTAATGTTTTTAGGGTTCCGTCCAAGGGGAAAAACGGGACCCTATTACTGAGACTTCGTTGTCTGTCCGTCTGTCACCAGGCTGTATCTAAGGTAAGTAGGTAGGTAGGTAACGTTTTGTTAACTTATTTCAGACGGCCGGACGTAGACGGTGGCAGTGCCAAATGATGAAATAAGTTGCAAAATTGTTTTTTTAACTTGCAAACAATTTTACAACTTATTCCATAATTACTTCTTAGCGGACTTATTTAACTTATACGGACTCGTAAAACTCATTTATTGAGATTCTTTCATTCATTGCGAAAGTATAATTTAAGATTTAGTAAATATTTTGAAGCAATTAACCAATTCAGGTGATTCATAATAAATATTGAACTAATTTGCAAACATAAAGAACATTCAAGGGCATAGAAGTCAGCCATCAGGATCACGTACAAGTGGTGTCTTGCCGGGGCAAGACTAATTTGTGCAATTTTATGCCCACGCACAACCCACTGGTTTTATACTAAGATCAATCATGTTCATTTTGCATATTATCTGTATTTGATTGCAAAAATAATTATTAATTAAAGGTAGGTCAGTAAGTATCTTGAATAAAATATGTTGGGTTTGATAAGTATCAAGCGCAGAATAAAATATTATTCAAGCGCTTACTCACTTGTTTACAAACAATATATTATGTACCTAAGTGCCTATTAATAATACGTGCAGTGAAAGTTTCGATACAATAATACAGTTGGGCATTTATTAATAACGGAATGGTTAAAGTTGAGCAAGATATTAGTGTTTGAGCGTGCGAATATTGAACTCCAGGGAACACTATAAAAGGGAGGGTCAGTCAGATAGAGGTTTTCGGATAAATTCTCAGTTAGCGATCCCAATCCTCTTTTCCGTATAAACGCTTATAACAATATCGTGAATCTATTACTACTAATGTAATTTAGGATCTTTGTTTACATGCCTTCGCTATTGAAGACAAGGGAAAATCTTTTTGAATAATTATTCAGACGAAGAGTATTATGTTACGACGGTTTTAATTTTGTTTTATTATTATAATTATAACACAGTAAAACAAAATGTTAACATTGAAAATGAACGAGAAAGAGGGCGTCGCAAAACGTCTACCTACAACATTTTACGACCGATAGCTTCTTCGTGCCATATCCAATCTTCTTCGGTCGCTTATCAGGTAGACGGGCTTGTCAAACTTTTCAAATTAGTTTTGAACATGCTACATCATTCTTTATATTTTATAAACAAACATAATGTAGGTATGTATTGCTGTTCTTGTAGACAACGATTTGTTCATGATGTGAAGCGGGTAAATGAAGTTTGGATGGATATTAATTCAACTAACTTGAATGAATAGGTAGAGAGGTATTTTTGAAACCAAATTATAGTCGGATGTAATTCTCAATCAGATTTCGTTTGAGCATTACAATTTGGCTAGACAGCTATTTCAACGCTATCTCTACACTCTTGATTGAGTTAATCAACAATGTAGAGTAAGCGGGTCAATAGTGTTGACACTAGGGCATGCAATATCGGAAGGTTTTCAATCTCGGGACGATATCGATATTAAGAGCTCAATCCCGGGATCCCGGGATTGATACTGAGATTTGAGATATCGTTAAAAAGGCGAATTTAATACAAAAAAAATGTGTTAAATCTTTAATATATTTAAGACGCTAGTGGTTTCATTACGTAAATACGTTACCCCGAGGGCCGTCCACCCCATCATTTTGGAAATATGGCGGACAAATAGCCCAAACCCGAAAGTGTCTAAACTTTCGAGCCAAATTCTAGGTGCACCACTAAAATGATGTTAGCAGAAAAAAATGGCAAGCGAGCTTGTATAAAAAATAATTGTCTTAAAAATTGCAATGAATCACGTTACTTTTATTGTTTTAAACATTTTACCAATTCCCTACGCTTCTAAATCTTTACAGATCTCTTCCTCAGGGGTAGACTAATTTGGGTTTAATTTTAATAGTTCTATTCAATCATTCCATGAGGAAAAATATAGCTAAAAACCTTAATTTATACCCAAATATAAATTGCTCAAATCTCGATATCGGATCACTCAATCCCGGGATTAAAATATCGAACTTTTGCGTCCGAGATCCCGGGATTACGATATCCCGGGATCCCGGGATTCATGCCCTAGTTGACACGCTGACAGGTGGAACAAGGAAAGTGAAAAGAGAATAAGCTTATCTCTTGTTCCAGCTCTCAACAGTGTCGACTGTGCGTCATTGTTACTATTGATTTGTTAAAAATAATAATTGTAATCTACCATTATATACCTGTATCCCTAATAAAAGTTTGTTGAGATTAACGTGATTATCAAACACACAGTGTATGCAAACCGATGCTTGCCTTGGTCGTATTATAAGACGTAGAGCATCTTAGGTTATGTATGCGTAACTAGGTGTCTACCACCCAGCACAGCTAGATAAATAAATGTAAGTGGTCACTTTTAATTAAGGCCATAAATCTGTTTATATGCAGGGGTCAAGGTTTACTAACAAAGTCTAACTGTTATATTCTACAAAAAATAATATGAATAAGCAAAGGCATCAATATTACGTTTAGTGGTTTTAACCGTGGGAAAATAGTAACTAAACTCCCAGTGATGATTGTCGACATTGGTATTTCGCTGCGCCACAGGCGTCAAATGACAGACACGTTATGCTTGACTTGCATTGTTATTTATTTAATGACAACTCTCACATCTTTAGTTGGTTAAATTATGTTTACTGTTTAATTGTTTACTTTTATTCAAGTTACTTTTTAACCGACTTCCAAAAAGGAGGAGGTAATCAATTTGGGTGTGTGATTTTATTTGTGTATGTTATTCCCACAATGGTCGAGAAGTTCCAGAACAAACCAGTTCATAAACTAGCAGTTCATTCACTCATCGACTTTTTAGTGTAAAACCCAAAGGTAAAAACAGGACCCTTTTACTAAGACTCCACTGTCACTGGTTATATTAACAACGTAAAAAGGTACAATATTGTTTTAAGTTTAGCAAACTTCAACGAGTATTATCATTCATTGGATATTAATTTACAAATGCTCGGAAACTGCATGAGTTTCAATTATTATATGATACCACAAAAATAAAGATATATTTTCTTATAGTCATAAGTCCTATCTGCACATGTTTCCAGACACAAAGATTAAAACTCAAGCGCCGAGGCGCACAACTACTAGGTAAACTGTGTTCAAACATTATCCAACAGGTAGAGACTTATAGGTAGACAGGTAGAGGTAGAACTCAAAACTGCTCAAATCATAGAACATTTAATATTTCTGTAACTAAAATGTCTCGACAATGTTGCAATATTTTAAGATTTACTGGTTAAACGGTTCAGCGGTTGTTGTCAATTTTTCAAGAAATTACTAACACATCAAAGGCTTTAATGAAACTTTGCAAAGTTGATGAACTTCGAGAAAAATCTAACAATGTTGAGGCATCAGTGAGAGTAATATTATAAAGAGGAATGATTTGTATTTTTGTGTGTGTGTCTGTATGTTTGTAGTGACTCAAAAACTACTGTACCGATTTCAAAAATTCTCTCATCAAAAGAATGCTATATTATCGAGGAGTAACATAGGCTACCTTTGAACCCGATATTCCAACGGGATCGGGTATTACGCGGGTAAAACTGCGGGACGCAGCTAGTTTAAGATATGGAGCATTTATTGAGGTGTGATATTGATATTTTTTAACTCAATTGAAGTAGCTACCTACTAGGTATAATAAATATTAAACTTTAAAATGTAAGGACTAGGGTGTAAGAATTTGGTCATAAACTAAATTTGTAGTCAGAATTTGATATAATATTGCAATAAGCATTTTTATTTTGTCTAAGAGCTTTTATTCCTTTGTATAATGCAGGACCAGTAATGTTTAAAATCTATTAATTTACTAGCTGCGCCTCACGGTTTCACCCACGTTAGTCTTGATCGCTCGTGGAAACACAGAAGTTTACACGAGCGGGTGGCAGGCTCGGTGTTTCATTGACATTACTTGCGGGACCTACTTGTTGGATTTCAATATAAAGTTTACCACAACCTTATTTAAAACAGAACAAATTTAAATCAAGTCAGTAGTTTTGAATGCATAAATTACAGAGAAACAGACAGACATACATTTTAACAACTATAAATTATTGTTCTACAGCATATCCAACTCCTACTAATTTTTTTAAAATTTGAGTTGAACAGACTTTTTGTCCTCTCTTTCTTTATTGTAAATACAGATTAAGCATAATGAAACATCATGTATCCAAATATAAATCTTTGTGCATTAAGCAAAAACAACTGTGTAATGTTAGTTACTACACTAACTGACATTTCAATTAAAGCTAACTAATAAAATTCAGTTCAAAAATATTTTAAATAAGTAGGTATGTAATGCAGTTAATTGTTTCAAACAAGAGTGTGAAGATTAGAAAAACAAATAATAGTTACCAGTCATGCATATTGCCTTATATGCCAGTATAGCATTTTTTTTATACATGACAGTAGAGCATTTGACCACTATCTCACCTGATGGTAAGTGATGATATGGTCTAAGTCTTAAACACTGATTGTGCTACATCTTTAAGATGTAACATGCTCATCTAGAAGATGGAAGACGCCATTGGAACAATGTCGGACCAGCCTTCCATAGATAGCCTCCATTCACATAGATACAAATCTACATATTGGAACATTGATGAGTCTGCTTAGCGCTGTGACTTAGGCTGGACAGTATCAAGGCATGGCTGAAGCCTACCACCACCTTTTGGGGCAGGGAATACCGTTCTTTTATAATATGACTATATGTTATCCCTGGCTATGGGGCCTAAATGGCTTATGGCTACAAGTATTCTTGTGGAAAGGGTGAAAGAGGGTGATATCTAAAAAATTTACAAAGAGATATTACAAGCCGATTGTTATGTGATGTTAATTGTGTTGGTTTTCAAGTCAATCCAGTAAAATGTTAATCTAAAATCAGTTGATTGATTGACAGATAAATTATTGGTAATATTAATCATACTTACATGCTGCAGTTCTAGACTTCTCAACATAACACAATTAATGGTTTATTCTTATTTTTTTATTTATACTATAATTGCATTATCGAGAACTTGATTTCATTACTGAACATAGGTATTACTATTAGAACAAAAATTGCATAAGTTTTGCACATAACATACAAGCAAATTAAGAGCATAGGAAACCAGTTTGAAACTTAGTAACAACATACAACAGTTCAAAACGGCAATTGGTTTCTTTATGGTAGGTATAATTTAGAGCAGTGGTGGAGAATGTTGTTTTGTTCAAACAAGGTAGATGTGTTAGATTTCAATACTAGGTATTGCTATTCCTAAAGGAGAATGCACATGCGTAGAGTAGCGTAGCTGGCACATTACCATAGCAGCTGCTTATCTGTGCTAGTCTATTGTCATGTGTTATACTAACTGGCATGCCAGTACCCAGTGACTCAGCATGCAAACTACTGTTCTGTTTTACTAGCATGTGTATATTTAGAAATAGTATGCCTTGAAAAATGAGCACAAACGAGCGAAAGCGACCCAGACCAAATTTATTCTTAGTGGGGGACAACGGCTGAGACTCGCCCGCCAAGAGTGGCGCTCAAACTCACGGCGACCGACAGTCAGCTGCTCAATAAATTACATAAACATAACTTGCAATGTGTGCGTTAATAGGTATTAACATTTATTATCGTGTCGTTAGGTGGCTACATAATCGTTTATTAAGCTTTCATTGACCAACCTAAATATTTAGTTCACAGACACTTTTTACAAGTAGGGTTCAAACACTAGGTCAATGCACTTGAGAGGCGACGACTTCTAAAGCGATTACGGAGCGCCGTTTTATAATGGCATAAGAATATAAAGAAACTTAACATCCTGTTTAAGCAAATCATTAACAGTTACTGATAAATGGCACATTGTTAATTTGAAAACACACAAATAAATATCAAGGAATTATTCATATACCTACTTCGAAATAAACAAAAACACTAGTTACTTTTTAGAATATGGTATAGGTTTTTGTTTTTAGGTCACATTATGTAAATGTAAACATTGTAGGTACGTGAGTACATAACATGTAAATAATGGCTGGTAGGCAAGACATACCTAAAGAACAATACATGGAACAGAATGCAACCGTTTCAGAGATTAGATAGGTTTTGTGTTTCGAAACTATCAATACGAATAAGCGCGATTAAAGGTAATTTACCTCGAGGTCTTCGTAGGTGCGAAATGCCATTATGGCGAAACCATCGATGATGTCCTCCTCAGCGAGCGGTTCCTTCGACTTCTTTCTCCTGGCCGGAGGACGAGGCGGCTTCTCTCTCGCCGGAGACTCGTCCTCGCCACTGTCCCCATCCTTAACTTTGCTCTCTCGCTGTGCTTGCATGCGCTGTGCCCGCTCCCTTCGCCTGTTTCTCTGATTGCGCTGCTTCACTTCGTTTTCCATCGTTCACACATTATTCGAAAATCACCCGACCACCGTGCTCACTACACTAAAGTCCGCACTGCACATTTATCACACATGGTTATCCAACGGTTCTAAAGAGAGATGCTAAACAAAATACTAATCTTGCACACAGAAAAAGACACTAGCCGTTTCCAATGGCGGATCGTACACCGTTGCCGCATTGCAAGTAAAATGGCCGCGTAGCACTCCACGGGCTGTCTTATTTCACTTTCACGTAAATGGAGGCATTATTCTATTCAAACTAACACAAACTGTGATACATTTTATTAAAAACTAAAACAATAACACGTTAAAATAACTCTATACATTATTCTCTGTGTTCAGAATCAGTCAATAGTCAATACAATGAAAGGTGTTTCACGACGCCAACGCTACGTTGCGGTCGCGATGGTGAACTAAATCATCGCTACCAACCTCACAAAACAACATTCCGCGATATTGGACAATATGGCGGGGTACTGTCTCTTTCAGAGTAGCTCTATCTCTTTCTGTATATATTCATCTCATCAAAAGTTTTGACGGGCCATGCTTTGAGCACATAAACAGCATTGATTAGAAAAAACGGAGACACATTTTAATAGTATTTATAAGTGAATTTATGCTTGTCTAGATATTAATGTCAGTTCTTAATATTAAAAGAATATCAACAATTTAATTATCAGGATATTTCAATTCGAATTTTAATGTTGGTCAAAAATTCATTTGATTTTACTCGGACAAAAAGTAACTTTATTCCAAAGTGTTAAGACATCAATTTCGTTTGGAAATAATTTTATGTCAGAAGTTTTTGTACCAATTCATTTTTCTTGTTAATGGCTTCGTACGATTAGACCATATAGCCAATCATGATATTTCTACTGTATTGGCGGCTTGAAACACTCTAAAAATAGTTGTTTGATCTACTGAGCATTTCACTATTTTTGGGGTTCCGTATCCAAAAGATAAAAACGGGATCCTTTTACTAAGACTCCACCGTCTGTATGTCTGCCACCGGGCTGTACCATCTCATGAACCGTGGTAGCTAGAAGCTAGACAGTTGTTTGCTCACAGATGATTTATTTCTATTACCGCTATAACAACCAATAGTATCCCATTAATATTTATAAGTGGGGCTCCCATACAACAAACCTTCTTTTTGGGATACTGGTGCGGTACCCTGTGAGCACGAATCCGACTTGCATGCACGACTACTGATAATATGTGATACATTGATAATAAATAGTCAAAGATTGTTAATTGTAACCTAATTACCTAATCATTTTTATTGTAAAATACATAGGCACAGAGACGCTTCGCTCGCTCGGTCAATAAACGTTGCATTTAGCGTCACCAGCCAGATATAGCCAATATGTATAAACAAACAGCCACCTATCTCAGTTTGTGGCTAGATGGCTATATTTATAGAGGTATTTTTTGAGTAAGGTACTTGCGGGTAACAAGAGCCGCTGTCTAATACGGGCCACTAATTGAAAAACACACTTCTAACAGTTTTATTAGATTTCTCTCACGCACATTTCTAAAGGACCAATAGGAGACATGCGCGCTCGCACCGTCGCTCGCGCGGTCCGCCATCTTGTCAGTCGCAACGATTCAATCGAACGACCCGGACGGCGTCACTCGGAATTAAAAATAATATGTGCTAAAACCCTTAAATTGTGCCTAAAATATATTGCTTTTCGAATATCTCATAAATATAACGTTGAATGTGTACATTTCTGTTTACTAATCAGGGTAAGTGTAGTGATTTTATTAATAACTGACAGTTTTAAGTTGAAATCTTTAAAATTAACATTAAGGTCTAACAAAGGCCACATTTGAGGCGGGTAAAAAGAGCCGGCCAAAATACTCGTCTATTTTAAAGTTTTGAGTATTTCTAGTTGTCTCAGTTCAATTTTTTATATTAATTTACGCGTACACGTTTTCAGGATTAAAAAATGGAACCTCCGCCTAAAAAACGTCGTGCCCTTTGGTCACTGCAACAGTTAGAAGCTGCAATGACTGATGTTAATGAAGGAGTCTTGTCACAGCGTGCTGCAGCCGCTAGGTATTCTATTCCCAGGAGAACTTTAGTCAATCATCTAAAAGCATATTTCACAAAAAAAACCTTGTCTTGTAGGGAATCTCATATGTGACATCCTTTCATAAGTCTAACAAGAGCCAAGTTGTTGTTTTTTTTGTAATTTTATTGTTTAATAACGTTATTGCTGTTTCAGATTTATACAGGGTGTCCGGAGACCAGTGGATGTCCCTGCACGGGCGGCTGGCGGGGAAGGGTTGACTGCCCAGAATACTCTTTTTTTTTTTCTATCTCAAACGGTTCGAGCTGTACGTCACTTTTTAGTAAAAATTGAAAAATGTCTACTTTTTTGCACATTTCGGGGCATCACGTCCACAGATTAAGCGATAGCATTGTTTTTTTTTTCGCCATGTGTTCACTAATATTGATGTTTGTAAATCACCTTAATTTTTTTTTTAATACTATAGTTATATACTTACAGGATGTCCCCAAAGATAGATTTAGTTTTATAAACTATACTTTCTGCTAAGTTTGAACATCTGTGGTGTAAAAAAAATGTATGAAACCTGTCTGGCCGACTATTGAAAAAAATTGCCTATTTCATAAGGATTCTATAACAATATTATACTAATAACTTTTTGTCATAAGTTACTAAGCTAGTGCTATGAATGCATCGAAGGTACTATCTTACATAAAAAAGTTGAAACAAGTATTGTACAAAAAAGGACACTTATTAAGATTTAATATGTCATAATGTTACAGCAAATGCTCAAATTGTCCTCCTCTTGCTCTTATACAGGCCCTTAACCTTTTTATAAACGATCTCTTAAGGACACGATTATAATTTTTTCTCATATTTGTTGTGCCGCTTCGTGGACGCGTAGACGCAGGTCTTCAATTGTGGTTATGTTTTTTTTGTATACTTGTTCTTTTAAACACCCCCAGTAAAAAAAATCAAGTGGATTCAGATCAGGCGAACGTGGGAGGCCACAATATTGGACCTAATCGGCATTCTTCGCCGGATCGCCAATGGCACCTCTTCGTTAGGTTGCCTTGCAATTCGAAAGGGCCAATAATTTTGCCATTTAATATCCCGGTCCAATAGTTAATTTTAAATTGGTACTGTGATCGGTCTTCCCTGGCTAATCTTGGGTTGGTTAGCTGCCAGCTGTGCAAATTGTGCAAGTTGAGGTAGCCATCTCTTTTGCACGTTGCCTCATCGCACATTATGCCGTGCGAGTGAGAAACTATTTAAATGAAAGTTATCCAAGAAGATGGATTGGCCGATTAGGTCCAATATTGTGGCCTCCACGTTCGCCTGATCTGAATCCACTTGATTTTTTTTACTGGGGGTGTTTAAAAGAACAAGTATACAAAAAAAACATAACCACAATTGAAGACCTGCGTGTACGCGTCCACGAAGCGGCACAACAAATAGGAGAAAAAAATTATAATCGTGTCCTTAAGAGATCGTTTATAAAAAGGTTAAGGGCCTGTATAAGGGCAAGAGGAGGACAATTTGAGCATTTGCTGTAACATTATGACATATTAAATCTTAATAAGTGTCCTTTTTTGTACAATACTTGTTTTAATTTTTTCATGAAAGATAGTACCTTCGATGCATTCATAGCACTAGCTTAGTAACTTATGACAAAAAGTTATTAGTATAATATTGTTATAGAATCCTTATGAAATAGGCAATTTTTTTCAATAGTCGGCCAGACAGGTTTCATACATTTTTTTTACACCACAGATGCTCAAACTTAGCAGAAAGTAAAGTTTATAAAACTAAATCTATCTTTGGGGACATCCTGTAAGTTACTAATTATAGTATTAAAAAAAAATTAAGATGATTTACAAACATCAATATGAGTGAACACATGGCGAAAAAAAAACAATGCTATCGCTTAATCTGTGGACGTGATGCCCCGAAATGTGCAAAAAAGTAGACATTTTTCAATTTTTACTAAAAAGTGACGTACAGCTCGAACCGTTTAAGATAGAAAAAAAAAAGTATTCAGGGCAGCCAACCCTTCCCCGCCAACCGCCCGTGCCGGGACATCCACTGGTCTCCGGACACCCTGTATAATGTTGCGTATACTTATTTAATAAATGTGATTATTTAGTGGGTATAGTACTGAAAAAAGCTGTTTAAAACATATTTTTGTAAAGACAGTTTAATAAGATCCAGTGTCTGTTTTATCTTTAACTACTTACAGTAAAATCGTTATTTATGACTAAATAGTAGTTTAAGCTAATGTAAACTAAAAAAATATCTATTTCGTGTTGATTGTTATTAAAATCTTTAACTATTTGAGGTGGCCCTTATTAGAACACTGTGGTTTAATAAGAGCCACAGAGAGGTTTTTTAAAAAGCTTAATTTTGATGACAATAGTGCAACAAAACAATTAATTGTATTGTTTTTTCAGATTGTCAATAAAGCAAGTACGTTATGTAATAACTTGTTTTAGTGGTTTCCTCTATTTGTACTAAATATTTAAGTTTAATTTAAGGTGGCCCTTGTTTACCGCAAGTACCTTACTAAATACCTCCCTCTACTAAGTACCTACCTTATTGGTGTTGACTATAAGTAGAAAAACATGGTCCAGTTAGTAAGACCTTAGTACGCGTTTAATATTAGTCCTGTTCGTGGTTACCTCAAAACAAAGTGTATGTAGGTGGGTGGGTATACATACCTCCTTCATAAGTATGAGAGGTATTGTTCACTGGAGCGTATAATGAGAACGGCGCCTATTGATTCTTGAAATTGTTGAGATCTCTGTGAGGTAAGCAGGCAGATTAAATAAATTCATATACGACTTGAATGAAACTTTTATACCTACCTAATATTAAATTAGATATTTTACACTACAGGCCCGTTTAGTTCCAAGACTAAAAAACTATGTAAACTAAGGTACCTATACCCAACATACTTGCAGGGCACAGGGACTAAGGCGATTCATACCTACCCAATTAAGGTCTCTTAAAAAAATAATAGTACTTACCTACACTTACTGCACTATCCAATGTTCTATCCACTATCCGAACCTACAGGACACATCGAAACAAAATGCACGAATTTCTTTATATTTGTGCTGTGTGCGGTCGCTCTCAGCTCTGTGTCCAAATACAGAAACGCCACAAAAAATTGAGGGGTACTTATATAATTGAGCTTTAGTACCTATGAGGTTTTTTTAATTTGAGAGCTGCTTAATTGTCAAGTAGAACTTTGAACTCAAATTATGAGTAGCCGTAAGTGTAGGAAGGTAGTTCTGTCCTGGGGCGTCTTCATGAAGTTCTGTGGTAAAGTAGCAGGATAAGTTATGGAAAGGAGTAAATAGATGGTTCTACCTAGGAGTTTTATAATAAAATTCTAGAGTGTAGGAAAGGAATGGCTGGCACCACAGAACTCTGGTGGTGGGTCCCGGGGCGGTTTGGGCGGTGTTGGGCGGGTTGTGTGTTTGTGGATGAGATAGTGTTTTAAGTAAATTATTTTTTTATGTTTATTATTTTATTTTATTTTGTTTTATTTTGTATATTATAACTTATTTGAACAGATAGACAGACAGACAGAGTTACTTTCGCTCTTTTAATGCTAGTTAGGATTAGTATAGCTGTGATTATAGAATAGATTATTGCTCCAGTTCCACTTTTCTTCAATAATATATAATGCGACAATGTAAATCACAAGATTACTGCAAAAAAATATATACAAAAAAAACCCCATGAGTTTATTGAAGACACAATAAACTCATGGGGTTTTTTCTCATGTCATGGAGGTCGCATTCCGAAGACACAGTAGAGTTGATTAAATATACAAAAAATGACATTTCAAAGAGATATCTTGCTAATATCCGAATGAATAAACGTACTTTGATTTTTTCGTTTTTTTTTATTGAGTGTCTTATTGTAATAATATCAACCGGCACAGCCCCAGTGATAAAATCTTTAGCGCGAAAACTTTCGCTTATTATTACACTATCCTGAAACTGTAATTAGGCAATAGTCAATACCTACTAATATTCGGTCATTAATAATATCACACATTTATTCATAAAAAAATACATAATAATTAATTACATCTACTAAGATTCGGTAATACTAAGTCCAAAGTAGATAAACTATGCATAGGTAGGTAGGTACCTCCTACTGAGAATACGCGTCCGCGAATCAGTATTTGCCACGGTATAGCGTAGCGAACATGTGTTTGCGGAAATTTTAAACATAATAAAAGCAAGTCTTCATTGAATAACGATAAATATAATATCCCTACTAACAATTTATAATTATGTTAAAAGACTAATAAATAATATTTTAACTGTGTTTCTGTGACATAGATAAAAGTGGATTTAGATTAGGTTCATTTTAGGTGTTTGAGTTTGCAAATTAAAAGATTGGCACTTAGCTATTTTTTGTTTTGTTTTTATACCTACTTGCTTTATCTTCTTGTTGGTAAGTGAATAATGATAACAGTTTACGTATAGGTGTTTTTATAGGTATTTATTTAGGCTTATTACACTATTTAATTCTAGAGTCCCTAATTAGAAAATCGGAAGATGCACCCAGTGCTATCAGCATCATAAGTACATGACCACTTTCAGAAATTGCTTGGTATAGGGTAAAACTACCGGTTCACGATCAATTAGTCAGTTTGTTACATTAAAAATTATGTAAGTCATGAAATTTAAGGATCTTCCAGTTGGCTACAATTTATACTGATAAAAAAAACTTCAGACTTTCACATAAACTTAACATTTTCAGTATATTTACGTAATTTATATTAGTAAAATAATAAATTTTGAAATTTGCGTTTTTTTCACTTCACGATCAACTTTTGTCATTTGACGATCACAAGTTTCGCCGGTTTACGAACATTAAAATCCAAAGAAAAAAGAGCTATAGGTACACGAAATTAAAGTCGAAAATAAATTATCAAGTATTTTATTGCAAAAACTTACAAAAATGCAATGTAATGTAATCTGTTTACGATCATAGTAGCAATTATCACATCACACGTGATCGCAAAGTATTCATTTTCCAAACATCGAAATCTCTATCGATTTTCAAAAAATGAACATAGCGCTGACTAACCCATCTACGATCACATATAACTCGTATTTTTGTATTGCAAAGAGTTAAACTCGACAACAAGTTGTTTCCCGATCACCATATTTTTGTTCAATTTACGTGTCAAATTTTCCGATAATGATACATATAGACCGATCGCCTTCTGATGTGTATATAAAGCGGATTACTATGAATAGAAATGCATATTAATATTACTCATCATTCTCTTGCATTATGAAATAATAGTAAAAAAAAAATTGTCCTAAATCGCCAGTTTACGATCAGGTGATCGAGAAAAGGAAAAAGTTGTGGTTTAATGAGCCCCATACCGATCACCTTGTCTTCAGCAAAATAACGAATTTTCTTGTTAAAATGTTAGTTATAATGATAATAGGACTCAATTTTAGTGGAACAAACACAACATCAAAAGCGTAAAGTGTAATTTATCATAGTTTTACTTGCAATTCAATCGTTGGATTACTTATTTTTTTTTCGATGTTTTGCGTAGAGATGGACGTGGGCGCACCAACTGATGTTCATTCATACACTGATCGAAAACTGAGGGGTGTTTTGAATGAAATAGCTGCTTTTTGAGAAAAGGACAAATTGATAATGCGAATTCAAGCAAAACTAACACCTAAACTGCTAGAATTACGTTATTTATTAAGTTTTTCGTAAAAGTGATCGTGAACTAGCAGTGATCGGTAAACAGGGCAATTTACCCTACATCATACCTACATAATAGTGTGGTGATAAAACACGAAAGACATTATCTATCTCTGTACTAGAAATAGATAAAAATCCAATCAAGTGTAAATTGGAGGTCCCGACTGCTCTACTCCTAAATTGTCTAAGATTTAGGATGTAGAGCACTTGAGATTTTCTACATCTCTACCACAAAATTGTGTAAATTAGTATAAACCATCACTTCAAAGTGTATGCGATGGTGGAAGCAACAGTTTTGTTTGATATCTACATCCCTACCTATTTGCCTTTTATTGTAATCCAATTTGTGAGCGGTGTCTGTCGTTTATCTTTTTCTTATTGAAATACATAGATATTTTTTTACAAAAAAACCTTAGGTACCTACATATTTGCAATAAACAATTTGTGCCATTTTTGGGTAACATTGCTCGCATTCTTCAGATTTAACACTTTTACCTCACACACATGTGACTCCTGATAGGAGCTAAATGTAATGAATGAGTCACCGACCTAAAAGGTACCTAATGCCTAATGGATTTGTCCGTGTTCTGAAACATAGGCCGTTGCAGCCACTAAGGCCGATGCCGTTCGGCTTGACAAGAAGATTAAGAACGAGATTAATAAATATTTACATAATATAAATCTACAACATTTTAAAAGCCGCTATGTTTAACAAAACGGATATCACAGCAAATGACGTCAATGTTTTAGTAAACACACTACGTAACTTTTTGAAGATATTTGATGATTCTATGTATTCACACTGATAAATCGCATACTTCTTTTTACACTTTGGAATCTATTTTCAATAACACTTATTTCTTACCCAATATAGGTAGCTAATACCTAATGAACATAATTCTCTGTATAAAATGTAGCACCACCGACCGGCCGGGCGGCCCGCCGCGCCGCGCCGCCGACGGACGGGCATCACTTTGTTTGTTTACTTTTTAATTTTTATACTGCGCCGGCATAAATGCGTCAACATTGAGGGGTGGCAAAAAAGGCAGGATAACCGCTGTGCGCCGCGCTGCGCCGCGCCGCCCGCCGCCCCGGTAGGCCAGGGTTAAATGGAACTTTTTATATAAAAAAAAAGTTATTATTCTTTTACAAACGTGCGGTAGTCCCCTGCTTTTAAAATCAAAATTTATTTGAATGCGTGTGAATTGATTTCAGATTGGGTGTTAGGATTAGGTTTTAAGAATTTTGAACTTATCCGTAGGTTAAGGATAGTAGGTACCTCATTAGCAACTATTGCCTAATTAGCAACTATAGTCTCTTAATTAAAAAAACTTAGACAATTAAGCGAGTAGACCTCTAACAAATCGGATTAAATCTGTTTCTCACTAATGATGATTACATCTTCTGATTTCCCGAATTAGAATTCCCCCGTCTTAGAATTTGATAGTTTCATAAACCTCTAAGTGGGATTGAATAAGAAAAAAAGAGAGAAAACAAACTAGCTCCATATTGTTTCACAAACGGAGTTAGATAAATATCGTGTGGTCCAGGGGTATGGACTGACAATCGGTTGGAAACCGAGAGACACAAGTTCGAGCCTCGTCGCGAGCGAATTATTGAAGATGTACTTTTCCAGGGAAAATATTTCAAATCGAGATATTATAAATTATAGAATCACCACTATGGGGCTGAAATCAATCAACCGAGCTATAACCACGACCTGCATATTGGGCATACTGGTGTCGACCTATGCTTTCTACGTGGAGATGGTGGTGGAAGCGCATCCCGAGTATGAAGCTATGTGCGATTTAGCTGAGTACGCCAGCTGTTCCCGAGTGCTTACATCAGAGTGAGTTCATAAGCTTATCTTATTTATTAAGCTAGGTATTCAATTAGTAGTCTCTTAAGTTGTAGATAGCTAACGGCCAAATCCTAAAAATCTACTTAAATTTAGAAGGTGCTCAATTATTTAATTCGCCCTACCTACTTATTTTGAAATGGTGTTACAGTACTCGGCCGTTAGTCGAGAATAGAGCGGGATCGGATTCAATTTGTTAGGTTAGGTGCATCCTTTGATTTAATTAAGGTCCCTAAGAGTTATAATAATAAATAATAAATAAATAAATAAATAAATTCTGTGAACAACACACAGCGCCATCTAGCCCCGTGGTAAGCGACTAAGCTTGTGTTACGGTGACTAGACAACGGATATAATACTTATATTTATTTTTCTTTTGTAAATACATACATATTATACATAGAAGGACATTAAAGAGTTGTATCATTAATTACACTATCCTATATTATGAGACTTCACACTAAAATATAATTTTTCGTGTACATCACACAGCCACGTGGTAAGCCAATTTAATAAGCTTGTGTATAATTTGACACATCTTCCTGAAGAAAAAATGACAAATACTAAGAACGAAAACGTCAGATTATAGTCTGAATTTAAAAAAACGTACTATAGTAGTTTATGGTTAACATTAATACTTGTCCTCGGGGGAATTAAACCCGCAACCTACCCCTACCTACCTATACCTACTTATAACTAAAACCAACATGCTAGCTACTAAAACTAACAAAATTAAAATTTGTCTATTTTACAGATATTCCAAAGGATTCGGCATGTCAGCACCAGACTCATCATACTCGATTCCAAACTGCATTTATGGCATTGCATTTTACTGTTTCGTTATATTTTTGGGTAAGAACCTACCTATTTAATAGACATAGCGCACCAATGTCTTTTTCATTAAGAAAAAGGTATGTGCGCCAATAACATCGCTCTTATGATGAAGGAAAAACATCGTGACTCATAGGACTCACCACGGTCCGAAGACATGGGATATTCAGTTTTCTATGTATCATATGTATGTATTTACAAAAAAATAAATAAATAATAATATGTAGTATATCCGTTGTCTAGTACCAATAGTACAAGCCTAGTGCTTAGTTTGGGGCTAGATTGCGCTGTGTGTAACGTTTTGCAATATTATTTATTTTATTTATTTTTTCATTATACTAAGTGACTGTAGGTATAATAATCATCCAAAAGATTTAATATGGAAATTAAGTGGTGAACCTTATTGGACGGAGATACGGGATAATATTCCGGAGCTCCCGTGTTTTCCCGACTTTTACTGCACCACAGTTCGGTGTATTAAAGGGACAGTCTACTTACTCTTTTCTCCATACAAACTTTACAAACTTAGTCGACTGTTTCCTCTGTGGATAAAGATATTAGAAAAAAAACAGTGTATGCCATAAGTCCTATAGTATCAGCCATGACCATGCCCCTACGTTTTGATTTTTTTTCAATTTATAATTTTTCTAAATTTAATTTCTAATTGGAAAAGGAAAAAAAAAACAAAACGTAGGGGCATAGTCGTGGCTGATATAGGACTTATGGCATAAACGTATTTGCTAACGTTTGTATGGAGAAAGAGTAGGTAGACTGCCCTCTTAACTCGTCTAAAGACGAAGGCGCCTTACCTACCTTTTAAAGAAAATTACATTTCTCAGTGGTTGGTAGGTAGGAGATACTACGAAAGCTTTCAAAGCCCGTACCAAAACAATAACCTTATTGAATTGTTTAACAAAATGGAGTCTCGACAAGTCTCGATTACATAATAAAATTTAACTTGAATCGAACCAAAACAGTTTTATTTGAATCTTTACGTAACAACAACTTTAGCAATTGAGTTCCTCATAGCCTATTGAGTTTTACTGGTTTTGAACTAAACCTAACTGTAAAAGCTTTTGCGAAATCTAACCACGATGTAGCAATATAAGTAGGTAGGCATTTATTGGTTTCAGTGAATTGATTTCACTGTTAATATATAATGTTATTTACGGTTTAATAAATGTTTTTTCAACGGGATCGGGACATACCTACGCGAGTGATACCGCGGGATTTCATTCATAATTAATATTTTTTGTAGCGCAAAAGTAATTGACTTAATGTTTATTGAACTCTAACAGACAAAGGTAAAGTAAAAACGCAATAAACCTCAGAATACGACTGCGATCCACCCAACAAATCTCGCCGTTTCGAGACGCGTCATTTACTTAATGCTTTGAGCATTTAGTAGACAGCTTTTATGTTTAAACTCTAGAATAAGTAGGTATGTATTTAAATTGTAGCACTTAGTAATTAAATTCAAAAGAGTCAATAAAGGTCTTATCTACTTGTAATAAAATAATTTTCCTAATAAATAGTGAGCCAAGAAATAAATTTTGGAAACCCTGTCCTTATAGTCCAAGATCCCGGGGCCAGCAGAAATTACATATTTTCTGACGAACGAAATGTAATCGATTGGGTAGTGTTAGTATGTAGGTAGATACTAAGAACGCATGCCTACTTGTTAGCCTGCTGCTACGGCCAATTCTCAGATATCAGGTCATCAAGGTACCTACATAAAAAAATTACTTACCTCATGTTAATTCTCCAAGCTCATTTTCACGTATATTTTAGGTAATAATATACCTACTTAAAAATAAGTCGCCAATACTCTCAGACACTTTCCGTCGGCCGTATTGCTTTGCAGTCGCTTTAAAGCTCCCAAATTAATTAATTAAATTCACGCTTCATTTTTATATACCTATGTCCACCAGACAACTATTTTTTACAAGAAGACAGACCGATCCAAGGGGCCAATCATCCCCTGCCTGTCTGCCGGCTCTGGGATCTTACTCTATTATGTTTTCGTAGTCAACAAGAAATTCATATATCTGTCTGTCCATCTGTCCGCGGCTTAGCTCGGAGAAGCTTAGTAGTACTAAAAATTGCACGAGCATATTATAGGTACCTACATAATATTGATCATGCCGATAAAGTCGTACAGAAAATAAATAAAACAAAACTTGGGTACCTTCCATGTGAAATGGGGGATATTATTTTTAGTCTAACCCCATCATGTGGTTTATCAATTAATTATTTTATTGACGTATGTACCGGACTGTTGTAACAATCCAACCTCTTAGTCGTGCATTAATTTAATCTCTTTTGGACGCAACGCCTTGCTAAAATAGAATGGCAACATAGAAATACCTCAAGTAAAAAATCAATCGGTATAATTAACCTAACTAAAATTCTTTAGGTGATTAAATACATTAACCAAGATTAAGATTAGGTGATTAATTACCTCTCTGATAAGCGGTAAAAATAGGTTAACCCTAGGTTGTGCTACGAAAGATATTTAATATAACGACATCTCTGAGAGAGTAGGAGTCGCGTTGAAAGAACCAGGTAAAGTGGGGTCTATTGTCCCACTGCTTGATAATAGATGGCGCTGTAATAGATAAGGGAGGTAAAGAAAACAAGGTTATCTTCAAAATCTATTAAATCTTCGATCTTTTTGTAGTTTGTACATGGAAATATAGTTGTAAATAATTAAAGCGTAGGGATAAACATGTAACCGAACCCGGGAGGAGGACAAGGAACGGCTGATTAAGGAATTCTTCTTTCTAAGCCACAACAAAGGCTGTTGACATTGGCCACTTCAAAATACAGACAGCGCCGCGTTTCCGCCGGAAGTTCATGGGAACTCTCTCTATGCATTTATGAATAGTCCGTTTTCAGGGGAACGTTTTCAAGCTTCCCCATTGGCTACTGAGGAAATGAAGGTATAAAGCATGGTTTATGAATAAACCCCTTTCACGCCCATTTTAGAAGGTTTTTCAGTAAGAACTTTTTCAAGGTACCCCATTGGTTGTTGGATAAATGAAGGCCAAAGCATGCGTTGTGAATAACCTAAATTTCAGAAGGAACTTTTTTCAAGGTTCCTATTGGTTAATAAGCCGAAGGGAAGGGAGTCCAATCAACAAACGTAACATCTTTAAGGAAATGTGGCCATAGTCAGGAGATTCGGGGAGGTTTGGAGAAAATATGGCCGATTAAAAAGAAACTAAAATTGGGAAAATAGGTCGATTGAGGTTTATACTGCAGGTCACGTCTTAAACCTAAGCAATAATCAAGCAATGGTAGGTCAAATAGAAAAAAATATACTTTAGACCAAAGAAAAAAGCAGATTAGTTTTGGGAAAATTGGCTAATTGAGAAATGCGATTTTGAAAAGAAAACCTGGTATCCCGAAACTCGAAAAGCGAATTTTGGGAGAAGGGGAAGATTTTGAGGCTTTATAAGGCCCTGCCGCGTTCAACTAAGAAAAAGTTTTGCTATAACGAACAGCTCCTAAAAAAGAAGCCCTGCCGAGTCGCGAACTAAGGGAAGTTTTGCTATAACGAACAGCTCCTGAAAAGGAAATTCCCTGCCGGGTCGCGAACTAAAAGTATTCAAACTAACAAACTCCAAGTGATGGGAACCGCTACCCAAACGCGAAACCGTTTAATTTTAACAGTATAGCCCAGTTTAGTTCAATTCGTTTCAGTATAGCTAAAAAGTTTTTTCCGAGAAACAGGAACTCCTAAAAAGGAAAATCCCTGGCCGTTCGCGAACCAACAGTGCTCCAATAAAATAAATCACAAGTAAAGTGAGACCTCTGCCCAAATACGAACAGTTTTATTTTAACAG
Source organism: Idaea biselata (assembly GCA_958496205.1). Classification (NCBI taxonomy): domain Eukaryota; kingdom Metazoa; phylum Arthropoda; class Insecta; order Lepidoptera; family Geometridae; genus Idaea; species Idaea biselata. The sequence goes on from OY292395.1 coordinate 7,377,312, forward strand.
CTTAGCCCAGTTTAGTTAGGTTCAGCATAGCCAGAAAGTGAGAGGTCTACTGGTAGAGAAGTGAATAAAAGGTGATACCTATTTATTATTATTGTTCATGGCCTGTCTTGTGAGTGAAGTGATTTATTTTAGGTGATAGGGTCCTCATTGGAAAACTGATCGTCCTTCTACCTAGAAAGACAACGAGGTAAGCAAGCATGTTTTCTTTGATAGGAATTGCAGCCAGGTTCTGGGGAATTCTGTCTCCTCGTCGGGCCATTTTCTTCCAATTTAAATGGTACCAACTTTTCTAACTAGAGCCCGGGGACGGGATTACTAGAAACTGGCAGTAATTGATAGGAAAATGTTAAGGTGTCTCTAGTACGATGTTCCTTGCTTTCTTTTGTGTGCTCGTAGCTTGGGGAAAGCTCTGGGCTAGCTCTGGGCTACTTCTTATAACCTAGTGTTTGGCTGAAGAGAAACTAATTATCTCAGCCCAGGGAAATCCCCTGGCAGAGACTACTCTCTGAGGTTGTTCTTATTTTCATAACAAATAGCTGCTAATTTTGCAGTCTCTCAGTCAAACAGTGGGTATTATCGTGCGAATTGAATATACTCTCGTAGGGACCCTCGAGGTCAGCTGTGCGAATTGGTTTGATCAAAGAAAAGTCACGTATCTATCTTGAAAATCCAGGAGCCATGCCTGGCATAAACTAAACTACCTAGTTAATTCTTTTCTATTAAAGGTTAAAATCGTAAATGTTATGTGACGATCAAATCCAGGCATTAAATTATACTCTCGTAGGGACCCTCGAGGTCAGCTGTGCGAACTAGTTTGATCAAAGAAAAGTCACGTATCTATCTTGAAAGTCCAGGAGCCAAGCCTGGCATAAACTAAACTACCTAGTTAATTCTTTTCTATTAAAAGTTAAAGTCGTAAATGTTATGTGACGATCAAATCCAGGCATTAAATATCATATAAGCTCATATTGTAAATATCTACGTATCTACAAAAGATATATTATGTGTCCCACCTAACATTCAACTTATCTCATCATCTTTGTTTACTATATTATTAGAGTATTATGTACAAACATAGATTATTTATTATATTACACAAGACATAACATCTACTGTAGTTCGGGATGGATATAGCAGCTAACTTGTTAACTATAAAAGTCCAGAACGAGGTAACTTGGGAGAGAGGATGCAGAGCTCATTGGCTTTTAGGACATTTCAATCGATGGAGATCTGGTTTATTGTCCAATTTGCGATTATAACCACCGAGTTTCATTTTAGGCACCTGCCCCCCTGGACTAGAGTACTTGCAACTTGTATCGTCTCACCTTGTTGTCACATCATCCTTATGATGGTTGGTGTGAGGATAATCGTGCAGAAGATATTATACTGTCTAAGCCTGTTAAACAATAATCGAAGGAGATTGTTTGTTAAGAGTCTTGACGGTCGTAACTTGATCAAGGAAAGGCCAAATCGGTATTGAACCTGTGTCTTTTCCTTTAGTTGGGTTAGGGGGTATTCTCCACCAACACACACTGAGAAAAGTTTCGCAGCTCATGATTCCGGTAAGCTAGCTTTTGATTGAGGCCAAGTCTGGCTGGCCAAGGCTACACCAGTTAACTCTAACCGAATTAGAGCCTCATTTTGCGGTACCTTTTGATTCCTAAATCACTTGGTAAACCAAGGCGAAGCCAAACCCCCTTGTGTCCTATAATCCTATAACCGCATGTTGGATACATACCCAAATACCTGAAAGTACCTTGTAGCTCATGCTTTGGTACAGGACTACACAAATGAGTCATGAAGTGGCAATTGTATGTTTCTCATTTCATGATAAACTAGTTGCCAATCCATGGTTCTTGCCTTCGGAAGCACCTAATTGTATTGATTTTATCAATTTTATACAAATAACATAATCTAGTATCCAGTTTTACTACTAATGAACTCTCATGTTTGCTGTTGTCGCTGGTCGGGACATTTGTGGATATTACACATACATTATACTCTGTACAAAGGTGTGGGACTACCACACCTATCTTAGAATCTCCCAAGGTTGTTTAGCGATGGTTGCGTGTCACAGAGCTGAATAAGGTTTAGTTGTTGACCCACATCCATATGTGGCGAGACTATCTCAGGAAAGGTTTCTGGCCGGCACGTTCTCCTAAATATACCAAAGGGATATCACACTCCACAAGCGACCATGGCTACTACAGCCCGGTACGCACTTCATACAACTGTAACATCAGGTTATGTCCGATTTTGGCGTTCCTCTGAGTTACCACACAAATATCCATGTCTGTTATCCGGCCGGGTCACACTGATATGGGACCTGCATTGAGTTAGATTGGATACAATACTAACTAACTTACCTGAATTTAATCAAATTGGGTGTTTCCACCACCTTTGTTTGATGATGTCCTCTTCGGAGTTGATGGCGCCACTGTTAGCGCGTAGATTAGATTCAACGGAGAGAGATGGAATGAGTCTTGAGGGGACGGAGGAAGAAGACTCCCGCAACCCCTTAGGGTTGCGGTAACACACATTACAACTAGATACATACCTATATCTATATCTGTCCTACTTAATAATGTAAGCTAAACCATTCATGTAAGCATATTCATAAGTATAGTTATTTATATTTATATAACATTGCATATTTTCTCATTATATATCTATCCTCCCAAGTAATATCCTTATTATAATTTAGAGTTTATATACCTATACTTATCTACCTGTTCTTAGAAGATAGGATACTGTAGCAGCACTTGCCACCGCCCTGATTCGCATCTAATTTTGTCTAAAGCATACCACATGTAAAGATCTTGAGTTACTACATCTTAAAAACACAACGTAGAATATTGTCCTAAATCTAGACGATCACTATTACAATTGGCCATTTGAATAGTTAACGTAGGTTAACTGTTCACCGCTTTATTCACATGATAAGGTGGGTTAGAAGGGTATATTTCGAGGGGGGGTATTTTTACAATACGTGCCGTGGACCAGGATGTCTGGCAGCGGCTACAATGGTGTCGCTTTGATCACCGGGTGTGGTTCTTAAAATGCTTTAGATAAACAGAGGTCTTGGGGGCGTGGGCAGTATGTTTTGTTATCAGAATATAGTGTTTCATTCTAGCAATTAACCAAACACTTTGTGCGGTTCTAGTCTAGTATGTAAATTGAGATATTGCTTATTACAAGTTTCAGAAATCTAATTTCCTAGATACTTACATTTTTGTGAAAAGAAATAAACACTAAAGAAAGGACAAAGTGTTTACTGCATATATTTATTAGGTTATATTACCTTTAGGAAAAATAGACACACCTTAACAAAAACAAACTTTGCAGGTTAATTTATCTTATGTTCTGTTCCACCGTATTATGTGGTTTCTATTGAAAATGTTGCTTACAGGAACTTGGGTGAATATTATATTAGGTTCCATTATGCTTTTCTGTGTGTTTCCAGGATTTATATTAAGGTTCTCCATGTTATGTGTTTTCTATTATAAGTGTTGCTCACAGGAACTCGTTTGAACACTGATTGGGTACTATCTTGCTTTCACTGTGCACTTTTAGGCCTTGTTAATTGTTATTTAATTAGTGCAGGAAAATATGCGTATTTGGGACAAGTCACTCTCAAGCATGATTAGTTGGTTCACATTAAGCTAAAACAAAAGAAAACGCAATAGATTAAAAGCGTGCAAACAACAGGCAGGTGCAGAAACAATAAACGACATTAATATCTCACCAGAAAACCCGGTACCCCTTCAATTCAGTTCAATTTCTGGTTATAACGTCTGTATAGCGTACGCTAAACAACTTTGCAAATTACACAGGTTCAGCCAATACCAGAGTTGGGAAAATGATCGGAGTAAGCTGCAATTGTCCGGGGACTTAAGTAGGACAATTTCCCAGCAGATTTCTGGGGACGGTATCTACTCAGATTCGATTTTATAATAAAACAATAAATGACAAACGGGAAATGTCAAAATTAAGGTTATTTTAGAGATGTCCCACCACTTTACAATTTTACCGATAATCGATATATTATCGAAAAAATCGATAACTATGGTTCCATGTACAGGCTACGGTTTCATTTTAGATATAGGCATTTTAGCTCTTGTTAAAGATTTAACTTGAAAATTCTATGAACATGTACCCATGGTCGTTAATGAAAATTATTCGTGTATAAGAGTGTTACTTTATAGGTAGGTGTTATCAAGGCTCCTCAAGGATTTTTATGGGAAATGGCCACGGGACTGGCTGGTCGTGTGTAAAGTGTCCGGATATGTAACACGATATGGTACTATTAAGTACTTAATTAATTTACTTGTAACAATGACCCTTTATCAATCATTGTTATTTAGAGATTAATACAAGAGTAGATTGAGCAGATTTAGGAGTCCGGGTCCTAAATTATATAGCTCCATCATTAGTTTTCCAATATTCTCAATAAACCACCGGTTTGATAAAGTATCGAATCGATAAAATCAATCATACTGCGTAATCAGTCTGTCGAGTCCACCCCTAGAGAAAAAAAAAGAGGAAAAAAAAAAAATAATAACGCCCTCTATGGGTCCCGGTAGATAACTCTTTACCAATCGAAAGGCAATCTGTGGTGGGTTAGTTCTTGTCACTAGAATTGTTAGTTCAATAGGAGGCGGTTAGGTGGCGTGGAAAACAAATTACATTTTCTTTGAATTCAATCGAAATAAAATAAAACGATAGAAGAAAATGTATAAATATATAATGATTAAATTAATGTTAATTAATTTCAATTATTTCCTATAGAAAAAGGGGAACAACCCCATTAATTTAAATTTTCCTTTCGGGGGACGTTCTAAAGTGGTTTATTATCTTGTCGATAAGGTAGTTAGTTCAAGACAAAGCAGATAGGTGGCGTTATTTAAAATTTACAATTTACATAATTTCACAAAATCCTGAATGTTAATCTAAGTAAATTTATTTTATAGGTAGGTATGGTTAATAATTATTAAATAATTTTGTTTCATTTAATTATTATCTGCTCGAGGGTTTTATGGTCAAATTTATAAAAGAACATTTACTAAACTCCTTGTACTTACTTGAGTTTGGATTTGGCAAATTTAAGTTAATTGTGGCTTGAGATTGAGTGAGTGAAGTTTAGTGTTTGAATGAATATTAGTGCGGTTGGTTGATAAGTGTGTGGATGCAGAGACCGTATATTCTGAAGATGGACCCTAGTGTCTAAATGTTGTCAGAAAGAGGAAGAAAAGGGAGGAAAATATCCAGCCAGCTGCCATATAAGTGAGAAAGTTGACGTTGAAGAGGAAAGTTCGCGCAGTACGACACGAGACTTCAAAAAAAAAAAAAAAATCGACATCTGCGCATCGGGTTTTTATCAAGTAACTTGCCGGCCACTGTAACCCGGGGTTTTATATATTTTCTTCTCTTTAGGGTCTTTATAATTTAATTCTTTTTATATTCATTCCTAATATATTAGGTCAGACAAATTGATTGTCCCATCTATGTTAAAGAATATATAAAAAAAAAGGAGGGAAAGAAAAAGGGGGCTTTTATTTTACACGTTATCCATACATAAAAATAATACCTACTTCTTTCATACGAGAACGAAAAATCTAGTCTCTACCTGGTTCTAACACCCAAATTAAAATTATGCAGAAAATATTAGTTAATTGGGTTATTGTGTCCTTAAGTACACAACATATAAAAAAAAAAAAAAAATATATATATATAGTACTATTAAATATATGTCGGAAGTGGGATAACTCTGCACCTTTTATGAACTTGAAAAATATTGATGTGTGTATTTCAAATTCGACCACATCGGACTCGGACCGCAAGAAAGAAAAAAAAAGAAAACGTCAAACAAAATTATGACATTATTGATTCCACGAAAACATCGAAAATATCGATTGATTTATCGGATAATTCCAGTATTCATTATTAAAAGCGTTAAGTTTAATAAGTTACAAACAGAAAATTGTGCATGGAAGATGTCCCAGTGAACAGATGGGAAATATTAACAAGTTCAAGTGATTCCGTGTAATATAAAAAGCGTACTCAATATCGCTAAGAGAGATAGATATTGAGCAAATTGGATACCGACACCTATTTACTGAGGTAAGACTTATTCTTAAGCTAAATCTAGAATAAACTGGATGACCTAAAGGTCCGGGTAGGTTAGCTTTATGATTTAAAGTAAATTAACGTGTTAAGGTTACTATTATATCAAGATGTAAAATCTAGGCATTAGACAAGGCCTAAGACCTTAAAATTATGTAGATAACGGCTGATAAGAGATAAAAGGTTGAAAATTCAGAATCTATTAGCTACATAAATAGGTTAAATTATATTTTTAAGACTTAAAATAGGCCTGGCATAACCGATTACCAGATAAGGATTTGAACAGGTAGGTTATAGAAAAGTGACACGGTGTCCGGATAAGCGGAGGTATTATACTGAGGTACTGAGGTACTACTATAGAGGGGCACTCTACTTCATGTAGTAAAGGATAAGGAATTTAGATGCCATTAGTAACTGATTCATTATTTTAATTACCTTAATCTAACAAGTAATAGCATACATTTTGATCAAAGATTAGGTTACCAAGTTAGACTATAGATATAGGCTATGCAGATAGGTGTAATAACTAAAGTAACTATCTTGCTTTTGTAGGATAGGAAGTTTTCAAAGACTAGTATAAGAAGATTTTTGGAATTAGGTTATATTCTGGAAAGGTGTTATTCAAAGGCAGGGTTGTAAAGTGTTATGTGACTGCGGGGGGGCGTTGAGTAAATTTTGTAATAGGTATTCTTAGAGATAATTGATTTAGGTATATTTAACTAGTTATTCTTTAAATTCTAAACTAAGTCTAATTATAAATAATATAAGTTAACCATAATTAAACTTCTAAAATCAGATGTGTTAGTACTTAGGTATTAAATGTGATAATAGTACCCTGACATTAGATGGGGAGGTTTTCTTATTCTGGTTCTTTTTTATTTTTTAGAATTTGCCGGTATAAATATCAAGACAACTTCAAGATGCCCAAACAAAGAACTAAGAAGCCAGTAGAAACCAGGACGGCTATTAGGAGGGGAGCTTCCAGAGTTAACCCTATGCCTGCTCAACCACAAATGACTGCCATACAATACATGTCAGAAATGATGCGGTGAACGGTCCTCGCGCTAAGTTCAAAATTAATGAATTAAGGTATTTATAGAAAACATCAATTGTTCGGTCATTACTTGTTGATTACCCCTTATTTACCTTTGAGTACTAGTTTTGTGAAGCATTGCTATTCTGGGAAGGGAATGTTTGGCCATGAATGTAGATTGTATGAGGGGCGTGTTAATTATAAGCAAACCCAAGCGGGGGCGTAGTATCAAGCCTAGCGTGAATTTTCAAAGCAAGACCAAGCGGAGCGAGCATAACGTGCTTTTGCATGATAAAGCGTAGTATCTAAAGCAATGCTTAAATTAAGAGCCTTACCAGTTTATCATTTTGCAAATCAAACCTGTTGAAATTTAAGTTTGAAGTAACTCTTACGCCTTACAAAGGGATTTGTATGAAGGAGTATTTTGGTGTTAGGTCAGGACAGTGGTCAAGTCATCAGTATTTACTATTAATACTGGTTTCATATGAATTCCGTACTCCACATGCAGCAACGATACGATTTCCCACACTTATACACTCTGAAGGAATAATAGTCAAATATGTTGAGAAACCAAGTTGGTAGAGTTGGCGCTGCTGATTATTAATGGACTTCTGCATGGATACTCACTAAAACTTGGAGCTCTTTAAATAAAAAATAAAAAAAATAAAAATTGCACGACATTACACACAGCGCAATCTAGCCCAAACTAAGCACTAGGCTTGTACTATGGGTACTGGACAACGGATATACTACATATTATACTTTTTTTCTTTACGATCATCCTAGTAAGAACACAGACCCTGCCACAGGCCAGGGTGTGGACTGAAGTGATGGTTTTACAGTGGACCATTAGGGTCGACTAGGATTCACACCCTAGCTCTCATAGGAAGTTCTAAGGTTTGTCCTTAACTTAGGGACATTTTAATCAGAAGGGCCAATTAGGATCTTGATATTTTCAATCTATGCGAGGATTATTTTACTCAGTTGCACTATACACATTGAACTCAAATGATACAGGTCAAAACACTTTAGTACCTGCTTGGTACAAATTTCCTCTGTGAGAGAAGAAATAAGGGGAGATTTTAATACTATTTATTTGAATGGATGTTATCTGTAAATGCAATATTACTGAAAGGTTGAATTAGGGATTACAAGGGGAACTTAATGATAATTCTGATGTCACGGTTAGTGTACTATATAAGTATTGTCTGAAATAATACATATTGTGTCAAAAAATATGTTGTAAACTTTTATTCATTGATCCTATACCTATATTATACCTATACCTTTTTATTTTTTTACTTTTAATAGGATTATATCATGAGTGAAATCAAAATATATTAAATTGAATTAATTAATTTTAATGATACTAGTTATTTATTTAATAACAGCCTAATGACAAGCTCAACTTGCAGTTAAGATACTATATAGGTTAAAGGTCGGTTATTCCATTGGGTCATAAAGTTTAGAAACTCTTTATTCATATGATGGTGTAAGTATTAAGATAAAAGTTTTACCCAGTACTAATACATGTAAATGTTGGGTTAGGGAAATGTCTCAATTACATCTATTGGGGGCGGTTGAGAGATTGGTCAATGACAATATTTTGTTCTAATATTATAAAAAATTCAAACACATAAAATTTTAATGCTATAGGTTATTGAACCTGTCCTTTTACCCAATTTTATATTTTGCGAACTTAAACGCTAGTCAATGGATATAGTTGGTGGGGCGTAGGGTGACCAAAATTTTTTATAATTTATATTTATGTATATAATTTATATCATAACAATAAAATAGCAGATTTGGCTTAGATAGGTTAAATTTTAATCTTTTTCCCCAGACGTTGCGATTGAATGATTGAGTCACTTATTAGAGGTTGCATTTTTCTTATTATTTAATTTATAACTCCGGTAAACTTTGTTATAAATTAGGGGGCGATTGTAACAATCCAACCTCTTAGTCGTGCATTAATTTAATCTCTTTTGGACGCAACGCCTTGCTAAAATAGAATGGCAACATAGAAATACCTCAAGTAAAAAATCAATCGGTATAATTAACCTAACTAAAATTCTTTAGGTGATTAAATACATTAACCAAGATTAAGATTAGGTGATTAATTACCTCTCTGATAAGCGGTAAAAATAGGTTAACCCTAGGTTGTGCTACGAAAGATATTTAATATAACGACATCTCTGAGAGAGTAGGAGTCGCGTTGAAAGAACCAGGTAAAGTGGGGTCTATTGTCCCACTGCTTGATAATAGATGGCGCTGTAATAGATAAGGGAGGTAAAGAAAACAAGGTTATCTTCAAAATCTATTAAATCTTCGATCTTTTTGTAGTTTGTACATGGAAATATAGTTGTAAATAATTAAAGCGTAGGGATAAACATGTAACCGAACCCGGGAGGAGGACAAGGAACGGCTGATTAAGGAATTCTTCTTTCTAAGCCACAACAAAGGCTGTTGACATTGGCCACTTCAAAATACAGACAGCGCCGCGTTTCCGCCGGAAGTTCATGGGAACTCTCTCTATGCATTTATGAATAGTCCGTTTTCAGGGGAACGTTTTCAAGCTTCCCCATTGGCTACTGAGGAAATGAAGGTATAAAGCATGGTTTATGAATAAACCCCTTTCACGCCCATTTTAGAAGGTTTTTCAGTAAGAACTTTTTCAAGGTACCCCATTGGTTGTTGGATAAATGAAGGCCAAAGCATGCGTTGTGAATAACCTAAATTTCAGAAGGAACTTTTTTCAAGGTTCCTATTGGTTAATAAGCCGAAGGGAAGGGAGTCCAATCAACAAACGTAACATCTTTAAGGAAATGTGGCCATAGTCAGGAGATTCGGGGAGGTTTGGAGAAAATATGGCCGATTAAAAAGAAACTAAAATTGGGAAAATAGGTCGATTGAGGTTTATACTGCAGGTCACGTCTTAAACCTAAGCAATAATCAAGCAATGGTAGGTCAAATAGAAAAAAATATACTTTAGACCAAAGAAAAAAGCAGATTAGTTTTGGGAAAATTGGCTAATTGAGAAATGCGATTTTGAAAAGAAAACCTGGTATCCCGAAACTCGAAAAGCGAATTTTGGGAGAAGGGGAAGATTTTGAGGCTTTATAAGGCCCTGCCGCGTTCAACTAAGAAAAAGTTTTGCTATAACGAACAGCTCCTAAAAAAGAAGCCCTGCCGAGTCGCGAACTAAGGGAAGTTTTGCTATAACGAACAGCTCCTGAAAAGGAAATTCCCTGCCGGGTCGCGAACTAAAAGTATTCAAACTAACAAACTCCAAGTGATGGGAACCGCTACCCAAACGCGAAACCGTTTAATTTTAACAGTATAGCCCAGTTTAGTTCAATTCGTTTCAGTATAGCTAAAAAGTTTTTTCCGAGAAACAGGAACTCCTAAAAAGGAAAATCCCTGGCCGTTCGCGAACCAACAGTGCTCCAATAAAATAAATCACAAGTAAAGTGAGACCTCTGCCCAAATACGAACAGTTTTATTTTAACAGCTTAGCCCAGTTTAGTTAGGTTCAGCATAGCCAGAAAGTGAGAGGTCTACTGGTAGAGAAGTGAATAAAAGGTGATACCTATTTATTATTATTGTTCATGGCCTGTCTTGTGAGTGAAGTGATTTATTTTAGGTGATAGGGTCCTCATTGGAAAACTGATCGTCCTTCTACCTAGAAAGACAACGAGGTAAGCAAGCATGTTTTCTTTGATAGGAATTGCAGCCAGGTTCTGGGGAATTCTGTCTCCTCGTCGGGCCATTTTCTTCCAATTTAAATGGTACCAACTTTTCTAACTAGAGCCCGGGGACGGGATTACTAGAAACTGGCAGTAATTGATAGGAAAATGTTAAGGTGTCTCTAGTACGATGTTCCTTGCTTTCTTTTGTGTGCTCGTAGCTTGGGGAAAGCTCTGGGCTAGCTCTGGGCTACTTCTTATAACCTAGTGTTTGGCTGAAGAGAAACTAATTATCTCAGCCCAGGGAAATCCCCTGGCAGAGACTACTCTCTGAGGTTGTTCTTATTTTCATAACAAATAGCTGCTAATTTTGCAGTCTCTCAGTCAAACAGTGGGTATTATCGTGCGAATTGAATATACTCTCGTAGGGACCCTCGAGGTCAGCTGTGCGAATTGGTTTGATCAAAGAAAAGTCACGTATCTATCTTGAAAATCCAGGAGCCATGCCTGGCATAAACTAAACTACCTAGTTAATTCTTTTCTATTAAAGGTTAAAATCGTAAATGTTATGTGACGATCAAATCCAGGCATTAAATTATACTCTCGTAGGGACCCTCGAGGTCAGCTGTGCGAACTAGTTTGATCAAAGAAAAGTCACGTATCTATCTTGAAAGTCCAGGAGCCAAGCCTGGCATAAACTAAACTACCTAGTTAATTCTTTTCTATTAAAAGTTAAAGTCGTAAATGTTATGTGACGATCAAATCCAGGCATTAAATATCATATAAGCTCATATTGTAAATATCTACGTATCTACAAAAGATATATTATGTGTCCCACCTAACATTCAACTTATCTCATCATCTTTGTTTACTATATTATTAGAGTATTATGTACAAACATAGATTATTTATTATATTACACAAGACATAACATCTACTGTAGTTCGGGATGGATATAGCAGCTAACTTGTTAACTATAAAAGTCCAGAACGAGGTAACTTGGGAGAGAGGATGCAGAGCTCATTGGCTTTTAGGACATTTCAATCGATGGAGATCTGGTTTATTGTCCAATTTGCGATTATAACCACCGAGTTTCATTTTAGGCACCTGCCCCCCTGGACTAGAGTACTTGCAACTTGTATCGTCTCACCTTGTTGTCACATCATCCTTATGATGGTTGGTGTGAGGATAATCGTGCAGAAGATATTATACTGTCTAAGCCTGTTAAACAATAATCGAAGGAGATTGTTTGTTAAGAGTCTTGACGGTCGTAACTTGATCAAGGAAAGGCCAAATCGGTATTGAACCTGTGTCTTTTCCTTTAGTTGGGTTAGGGGGTATTCTCCACCAACACACACTGAGAAAAGTTTCGCAGCTCATGATTCCGGTAAGCTAGCTTTTGATTGAGGCCAAGTCTGGCTGGCCAAGGCTACACCAGTTAACTCTAACCGAATTAGAGCCTCATTTTGCGGTACCTTTTGATTCCTAAATCACTTGGTAAACCAAGGCGAAGCCAAACCCCCTTGTGTCCTATAATCCTATAACCGCATGTTGGATACATACCCAAATACCTGAAAGTACCTTGTAGCTCATGCTTTGGTACAGGACTACACAAATGAGTCATGAAGTGGCAATTGTATGTTTCTCATTTCATGATAAACTAGTTGCCAATCCATGGTTCTTGCCTTCGGAAGCACCTAATTGTATTGATTTTATCAATTTTATACAAATAACATAATCTAGTATCCAGTTTTACTACTAATGAACTCTCATGTTTGCTGTTGTCGCTGGTCGGGACATTTGTGGATATTACACATACATTATACTCTGTACAAAGGTGTGGGACTACCACACCTATCTTAGAATCTCCCAAGGTTGTTTAGCGATGGTTGCGTGTCACAGAGCTGAATAAGGTTTAGTTGTTGACCCACATCCATATGTGGCGAGACTATCTCAGGAAAGGTTTCTGGCCGGCACGTTCTCCTAAATATACCAAAGGGATATCACACTCCACAAGCGACCATGGCTACTACAGCCCGGTACGCACTTCATACAACTGTAACATCAGGTTATGTCCGATTTTGGCGTTCCTCTGAGTTACCACACAAATATCCATGTCTGTTATCCGGCCGGGTCACACTGATATGGGACCTGCATTGAGTTAGATTGGATACAATACTAACTAACTTACCTGAATTTAATCAAATTGGGTGTTTCCACCACCTTTGTTTGATGATGTCCTCTTCGGAGTTGATGGCGCCACTGTTAGCGCGTAGATTAGATTCAACGGAGAGAGATGGAATGAGTCTTGAGGGGACGGAGGAAGAAGACTCCCGCAACCCCTTAGGGTTGCGGTAACACACATTACAACTAGATACATACCTATATCTATATCTGTCCTACTTAATAATGTAAGCTAAACCATTCATGTAAGCATATTCATAAGTATAGTTATTTATATTTATATAACATTGCATATTTTCTCATTATATATCTATCCTCCCAAGTAATATCCTTATTATAATTTAGAGTTTATATACCTATACTTATCTACCTGTTCTTAGAAGATAGGATACTGTAGCAGCACTTGCCACCGCCCTGATTCGCATCTAATTTTGTCTAAAGCATACCACATGTAAAGATCTTGAGTTACTACATCTTAAAAACACAACGTAGAATATTGTCCTAAATCTAGACGATCACTATTACAATTGGCCATTTGAATAGTTAACGTAGGTTAACTGTTCACCGCTTTATTCACATGATAAGGTGGGTTAGAAGGGTATATTTTGAGGGGGGGTATTTTTACACTGTTATACTGTTAAATCCCATTTTCCCTGAGTGTTACCGGTGTATATCCATTAACAGTTCAATGGATTATATCCTCACGTCTAAGCAGTAAGGAATTTACACAGAATGGTTGTTACTTCGTGATTTTACCACGAGGAAAATATTGCGAAACTGAGCGTCGAAGTTACTCCTATTTGGCGGCGATGCGATAGTGGCTCACGAACGAATAGCTGTTATCGAGCCCCCCTACTACAGGTCACAGATTTAGTGTGAAAAGATAAAATTGTCAAACGTAGGTACCGTTTACCGTTTACATATTGAATTTTGCTACCATTCGTTACGCATACGTTTTTAGATTTTAAAAAAGGAAACTTTCCAAAGTTCTGATCACAACAGGATTCGAAACTGCGATTCTGAATCACCATTCCAATGCGGTCACCACCGTGCCATAGAAGCTTTATCTCGTCAGTTATCTCTTCTCCGGTATTCAGAAGGTTTTGAAAAGGTCTAGGGACGCCGTGGTAAACGCACTGGAACGAAAATCCAGGAATCCAGGTTCAAATCCTGCTGGGCAGCACAATTTTGGTAATATTATTTCACTAAAGTCTTTGTGAATGATACTTGCAGAAATAATGACTTATTGTTCAATATGAAGCGTCCACTACCTACAAGATCCGAACTATCGCCGGACACAAGTCTGTAGTCTGAAACAAATGTTTTATCATAATAGTTGCCTATCTAAATACAGGAAGCGAGGACTGATGCTTGTAGCTTTCCCAACTCGAAACTGTTTCGTTTGCAAACAAAGATTACACGGAGCTTTATTCTGTAAATCGATGTTAACAGAATAGGGAGGCTTCCGTTCGAATCGTCGCACTTCGTCTGATGTGGGTGTGATATTATCATGGAAAATATTGGTAAATAGGATTTTGTAAATGATCTCGTTTTCTTAATGTCCTTTCGAGGCGGAAAAGGGTTTGGGAATGCATATTGTTCGCGTGTCGGCGTCTTCGCAGAATTTAGCCTTTAATTTAGTTTGTTACACATTTGATTTTAGGTAGAGGTAAATTACCAATAATTTGGTGCAAGGCTTTGCCCTCGCCTGATATTGAGCCTCGCCATCCACCGGCCTAAGTGTGTGTGTCAGAATGGCTGGTTGTCTGTGGCTTTGATCTATGAGAGTTGATTCAAAAATTGCTACATAATTGCTTATATTTGCTACATATAATAAAAAATTGCTACATAGTATATATATCTAGAAATCAAATATTTTTTAAGACCAGCCATTCTGACGTTTGGATGGCTGGTCACCTCCTAGTTTAAAGTCAGCGTGCAGAGTTTCCCGAAATGTATTGCGTCAATAATTGCTACATAATTGCTTCATTCATCTAATTTAGTTGTAACTTCAAACATATGCTAAATAAAGGATGTAGCAATTATTTTAATTGTCCCGAGGAAAAGCGCCTGATAAAATAATAAAGGCAAATACCTTGTCATGGAGGTGTCAGTTGAATCGTTTAGGCTCTAGTAACTGTGTAGTGTAAGTAACGCGATTCTTACGTCAAAAAAAAATTAACTACCCTCAATATCTAATATATTGCAGATATTATATTGGAATCACAGTCTAGGCTTATTTAGTTTTATTCGTCAATTAAATTAATTGACGAATAATATCGGCAATGTATTAGATATTGAGGGTAGATAAAAAATTTTTTGACGTAAGAATCGCGTTACTTACACGGTTACTAGAGCCTAAACGATTAAACTGACACCTCCATGACTAAGTATTTGCCTTTATTATTTTATCAGGCACTTTTCCTTGGGACAATTAAAATAATTGCTACATCCTTTATTTAGCATATGTTTGAAGTTACAACTAAATTAGATGAATGAAGCAATTATGTAGCAATTATTGACGCAATACATTTCGGGAAACTCTGCACGCTGACTTTAAACTAGGAGGTGACCAGCCATCCAAACGTCAGAATGGCTGGTCAAAAAAAAAATTTGATTTCTAGATATATATACTATGTAGCAATTTTTTATTATATGTAGCAAATATAAGCAATTATGTAGCAATTTTTGAATCAACTCTCATAGATCAAAGCCACAGACAACCAGCCATTCTGACACACACGCCTAAGTCGTATAGAAAACTCGTATCCGATTCAAAGGCCGGTTCAGTTACTTTGAAGATAAGACGGCTTGGAACTCTTGTTAGTGCGTGCTTAGAACACATCTTCACCATTTTCATTATGTAATGAAATAACTCACATAACAAATAATAATTAAACAAATTATCTATAATTTTTACTATTTTTTATTATTTTTAAAGAACTGGGTACTTACACTCAGCGCTAAATTGCGAGAGCAAAACAAATTTAAATAAGTATAAAAAAATAACATTCCGAACAACAAAAAACACTAAGATTGTTAAGTAAAGTCAGCTATTCAAAACAAAAACAAAGAGCTGTTCAGAGGTGTTAGAGTTATTTAGAGCTGAGAGCAAGGGCCCTGGTAAATTTATGCAATAAAATCACAAACAGAATAAAAACATTATAACAAAGTTGTTTATTAGTTAGCTACTTAATTTCGTAACTCCAAGAAAAAGTTTCCTCAAAGTTTAGTTAGGAAATTTCACTTGCTTCGACAGTTATTTATTTACAACCCTATAAAATCTAAACCACAAATACAAATACGAAGATTTCAGAATACATTACTGTAATAAAATAATACTTCTACGCGAGTCTATGTTATGCTAATAAAATATATACTTATACCTATATGCAAAGACCTATTAATTATTTTGTAAGGATAGGGCTTTAGGCAGCCGTGAAGTAACAGTGTATTCAAAGAGGTGCAAATCGTACTTTAGATCTCATTGCTTCTAAGTTTCTTGTATAAAATAGAGCTGCGTCCTGCGGTTTCACCCGCGTAAATCCTGATCCCGTGGGAATATCGGGATTAAAAGTAGCCTATGTTACTCAGGGTGAATAAAGGTTTATATGGTGAAAGAATTCGGCCCTGTAGTTTTTGGGTTTATTCATTCATAACAAACATACAGACGCACACACAACTCTCAACACAAATCTTTCCTCTTTATAATATTAGTTTAGATATAGATTATTAGTATTAGTATAGATAATGTGTATAGATATAACAATTTGGCTTCTTATGCTTAGCCATTTCTATGACCTTAGGCATTTGTAGTACATACGAGATGTAATACATTTCACGATGTCCGCTAAGCCACAGAAAAAAAAACCCGATCGCCGTTTATTTATACTGTGGCTGCCCTTTGGTTTACTGTGGCACTGACACAACGGCCAAACACCAGCCTGCGATTTTTTGCAGCTTTCGATATTTCGCAGAAACAAGTAAATAACTGTTTATTACTGGTGATTCTGCATTAAAATTACGTATGGTATTCCATCCGTTATCTGGCCACCATAATACAAGCCTAAATACTTTACACAAAACGCTTCCTAAAGGTTCATCCTTACGTAATAGATCTTTGTCTTTATGTGTTTGAATATTTAGTGGATTTCTGTGAGCTTTTATAGCTCCGCTAAAATGTTAATTTCATGAACGAGCTCGTAAACGGTCTGAATTTTAGTGGCCATTGTTATTTCAGTGTGTTATTGAACGGTATTGAATTAACCGTTTCTTGTTTGATCTCCGCTTGTCCAATATGTTCGCGATTTGTTGTTTGATGTATCCATTGCGAATTTAGTTATCGAGTGGCTATTTCGGAATAACATTATAAATAAAATTGATTAGGTATTTTCACTGAAGTTCTGTTATTTACTAGTACCTATTTGTTTCAACATAGACAGATAAATGCTTTATTTGCACAACAAAACAATATACGGTTTAAATTGATACACAAATGTTGTACAAATGGGCGACCTTATCGCTAAATGGGATTTCTTCCAGGTAACCTTTGGATGAAGAAAGTCAGTACAGTCGTATATATGTACCTAGTTAGTGTACCTGCAAGATGCACCTACCCGCAGAGCGAGGTGGTACATAGGTACCACCTATGTTTAGTATAGTATAGTTTGCGTTTATAGTTTGCGTTTGCTATTTGACGACCTCTGTGGCGCGTCGTCGTGCGAATGCCCGGCTGCAATGCAGAAGGTTGCGGGTTCGATTCCCGCCGGGTGCAAGTATTTATGCTTAAAAAATTAATATTTGTGTCTGGTCTGGGTGTCCCTCTATGTATAATATGTATGTATTTACAAAAGAAAAATAAATATAAGTATTATATCCGTTGTCTAGTCACCGTAACACAAGCTTAGTCGCTTACCACGGGGCTAGATGGCGCTGTGTGTTGTTGACAGAATTTATTTCTTTATTTATTTACTATTATAGAATAGCAAACTATCATGTTTGATTATAACGCGACGCGAATACCTACATTGCACGAAACAACGAAATGCATGCGTACATTCCGTTTCAACTTTTCATATTATAGTTTTGGCCTACCCGTGGTGCGATCGTACGCAAAATATGACGTTGGCGTAAACTCCAAATTTGTCTAGAACACAGACATGTGTCCACGACTAAGATTGAATTAGTTAGACTAACCCCTTACTTACGATGACTAAGTTTATGTAACGTTTGTCACTGTCTGTTAACTTTGAAACTTTATGTCACAGTAGAAGACAAACGATACATAAAGTTAGTCATCGTTTATAATTTATAAGTAATTAGGTATATTGTACCTACGTAGTACGTAGGTATTGTTTAAGTACTATGTACTAAGCTACCTAATGACAATGTTATTTTCCTTTCAGCAACCTTCGAGCACGTTCAAATCGCTCGCCTCTTGCTTCTCTGCGCGGCGACGTCAGTTGCTGGCTGCGTCTACCTGGCCTACATCTTAGCCTTCGTCCTCCATGACATCTGCGTTGTATGCATTTCCACCTACGTTGTCAACGCGGTTCTACTCTATTTCGCGTTCAAGAAGTTAAAGTTCCTCAATTATAAGAAGAAGTAATTTTAAGCCTGGTATTTGTTCTTTGCTGTTCGGTTATTGTTGTTGTACATTAAATAAATGATTGTGGTTTAAATACATTTAATAAATATTTCATTTTTATCACACAAAGCTCGTAACAGTAGTTTAAATACACACTTATAGCGCCATCTCTGATTGAGTAGAAATACTACTTACGTTAGCTAAGGTAAACGAAATGGTTGAACTCTTTGATGATAGATGGCAGCACACTGTTTTAAATAAATTAGCTTTAATCTTGTATTAAACAGTATGGACTACAAAAGGGGACTCTGTATTCGGCCGTTAGAGGCTTAGAGCCTCTAACGGCCGAACACAGAACTCAAAATTTAAATTCTAGTTAATCAATTAGGTAAGCACCTCTCAAATTCAAAAAATCCCATACTATTGTTAAATTTAGAAGCTGCTCTGTTATTTAAGTACGCCTCAAATTTTTAACAAAATGTATTGGGCTGTAAGGCTCTTAAAGTAAATGAAGTAGAGTTTTAGTAGTTTATTATCACGTAGGTAGGTGATCACCTAATATTAAACAGTCAATCCTGCGACCGACCCCGACATTTGAACATACACATAGTTTGGTCTGTTTAAGAAAGCTGGACAGTTTTGTCGTCGTTCGGGACACGGGACAGACAGTGTCGCTAAAAGCGGTCCGGGTGGTCACTAACTATTTTCAGAAACTTATATCAAAGATGTAAACAAAGAACTGTAAATTTTAAAGGAAAATATAAATAATAAAGCACGGTCAGTTTCAAATAATTGTAGGTATGGCATTTTTGTTTACATTTTTTGATTTAAGTTTTGAAAATATTTAATGACCACCCGTACCGCTTTCGGCGACACTATCTGCCCCGTATCCCCAACGACGCAAAAAATGTCCCGCTTTCAGACCAAACTGTATGTAGTAGGTATAGGTATTAATTAATCAAAATATTTTATTAAGTTTTTGTTACATGAATGAGTAACTAAAATCTTGAAAACTTAAGTCGGTACTTAAACACGAGTTCTGCACAATTAAAACTTATGCTTGCCGAAATATAACCGTAAGTACGTGTACTTACCTATGTTTTCGTAAGGACATAATCAATGGACTAGCTCCTACATAACAGGTAACAATGAGCAATTACGTGGGTTGTAATAAGTTCATTGTCGTCAACTTGAGGTGTTTAATCGATAGAGAATTGAAATTAAAGCCGTAGATTATAACAGGTAAATTAATCACGTAGGTCATCCTTAAATAAGATTATTTAATAGGTAAGTATAGTATACCTACCACGTAAAAGTTAACTTAGGTACCTATTCAAGCTATAACTTATCTGTGGGCAGAATTATCGTCGACTTATCTTAGGTTTCGAAACTTTATCAAGGAATTCGCTCGATTGGCCTGAATTTCGCATGTCCATAAAATATAAATAATACAACACATAAATAAGCTTCCCACGTGCTACCAAAATTACTAAAACCTTAACAGATAGTTCGTGAGCTACGTATAGTCTTCCTATACTAAGTAATTCTAATAATTTGTTAATTTTGTCTCTCACTGCCAAGGACTTCAAAGACAACACCTTCTTGTTTTTTGAAGACCAAGATCTTTTCATTTCTACTGCCCGTGTGATGCCTGGAGCCCCCATTAAGGGGACAATCTACCTATACTCTTTTCTCCATACAAACTTAACAAACGTAGTTGACTGTTTTCTCCCTGGATAAAGATATTAGAAAAAATATGTTTATGCCATAAGTCCTATATTATTATCACCCATGACAATGCCCCGTTTTAATTTTCTATTTTTTCTGAATTCAATTTCTATTCTAATTATAAATTGACAAAAAAAACGAAACGTAGGGGCATAGTCATGGCAGATATAGGTTTTATGGAATAAACATATTTGGTTCTTCTTCTGTTTTCTGTTTGCGATGTTGTACTGAAATTAAATACATTTTTTGGTTTGAATCGCGTGGTTTTTATAAACACATTTGCTTTAATGTATTTATCCAGGGAGGAGACAGTCGACTACGTTTATAATTTGTATGGACAAAGAGTAGGTAGACTGTCCTCTTAAGTCCAGTTAAGTTCAATTACTGGTTGTAGGGCACGATGGGTAAAAAGCAGATGCAACGTGTTCTGTTTTGAATTACAGTTACAGTAGCAGGTAACTTGATGTGGCAAAAACAGTCTAATAGCGAAAACGACATATCCCAGACGAAGCTGAAGGAGATCGGCCAATATCAATAGCTCAAGAAATATTTTAAAGGAACAAACAAACAAGCGTCGGTCACTCATACGTCGAATCTATGCATCCGTTTGTATAACACAACTTAGGCATGTTTGCGGCGGCTTAAGCACTTAAAAATAAAACATCACATATAGCTCTCTCTAAACAAATTTGCCTTGGACGAGCTATCGCCCGACAGAAAGTACGTACATATGTACCTAAGCCTACACAATTACCGACCTTTATGATAGTAATACTTCTATAATGAATTCAACGAGTCCTAGTTGGTAGGTAAATTGTGATTGCAAATAAGCAATTTACAAGCGAAGTACGCAATAACTGGAGCAACCAATAGGCGTTATGAGCATATAAGAATGTTTGCATTCCAGCAAAAAGGGATCACATATTAGTACGACACTAATTAACATACCTATATACTTAGTTAAGGTCTACATTCACTTAGCCGTAAGGTGTTTCAATCTTTTCGACTTGACTCTTTATTATCAGAATGAATCTCTGAGAGAATCTAGAATAGAATAGAAAACAATTTATTGACAGTAAAAACACGGCACGGACAAAAGAAAAACAACAAACCAGAGAGGCTCTTTTCTTCATTATCTTCAGATGAACAATTATTAGCATTAACAAATTACGACCCAGATTCCTGTAATTGAACAAAATTTAATTTCAACATCAGTACAACTTTATTCCAAACAATAAACTCAAAATTAAACTACAACTTGCAACTGAGCTGCAATCGAAACTTCTGACTCAAAAATGCATGGAAAACGGTATTTTCCACAGAAGATTTAATCGAAAAATGACAAATATTATTTGACAAACGTCAAATTCTAAATTAAAGCTTAACTGCAATGATATTGAACTTGAATTTTGGATAATTATAATACGCGAATTGCTCATCTGATTGTGTACCGGGAAGCAGACTTTTTGAGGGAATTTCGTATACATGTGGCAGTCGATAACTCTTTTTACCTAATAGCATATCGATGCCGGTGGATCTCTTCTTTCTGTGAACTTCTTTTAGCCGTACACAAACCTTATCCAAACTTTTCACAACAATTTTCAACTAAGCATATAGTTTGGAATTAAACTCAGTTTTCGGTTTTAATCGCACAATGTTTATTACTTTTAGCATTGTTTCAATGCTCAACATTTCCTGAAGAATCCTGAAGAAGAGTCTCGAAACGTTAAGTATTGAAACCATGTCAAAGTAATAAACATTACGCGACTAAAACCGAAAAATTAGTTTAATTTCACCCCAACATCGCGAAAACAGAAGAAAAATACGTATGACTTTTTTGTCTACAGGAACCGCAATATGAGCGAAGACTGTTAATAATTAATTATTCCTTAATGTTTTTGTGAAAGTAGGTATTGGGAAAGCTGCATCGTATTGCATCGAGTTTATAAAAACACTGTTGCGGACACTATTTCATTTTACTATGTACCTATCTACTTAAATGGTCTAATTGCATACAATTTCAGTCTATTTAGTATTCAAAGCAATATCCTTGGGCTAGTACTAGTATTGAACAAAATCTGAAAAGCGGACTCAAATATTATGTACTAGCAGTGCCCGCGACTTCGTCCGCGTAGAAAAGTGACTTTCAGGATTTGTTTATTTATTTCTTCTCATCTGAGCGATGTTCCCGGTTGCATCCCTTTCGGGAGCCCGGGGTCCGATAAACCCCAAATTGTTTTTATTTATTTGGGGTCGGCGCAGACGGTAAGTCATCATTGACCATACCTGCTGCAATTAGATTTGGCAATGTTTTTACGGCCGGCCGCCTGCCTGACACCAACCCTCTTAGGGATCAAGCAGTTTATTCGCCACCGCGCGGGGAGTACTTAAGGTTAGCTAATCTCCCTCAGATCCCTTAGTCGCCTTTACGACACCCACGGGATGAGATGGGGTAACCCTATTCTATGCCGGGGCTACACAGCTAATGTCGGGGCTACACAGCTAGATTTGTTTATTTATTATTCTGTACTTATAACACCTGTACAAAAATTATATAATACAAAATCCAATTAGATACGGAAATTGACAACAATAACTAAAGAAGACGTTTGTTGTATGGGAGCCCCTCTTAAATTTTTGTTTTATTTTGTTTTTCGTTTCGTATTTGTTGTTGTAGCGGCTACCGAAATACATCTTCTGTGAAAATGTCAATTTAACCGTCTAGCTATAACGGTTCATGAGATACAGCCTGGTGACAGACGGACAGAGGGACAGACAGACAGACAGACAGCGAAGACTAAGTAATAGGGTTTCGTTTTTATCCTTTGGGTACGGAACCCTAAAAAAGAAGTATTAAAAAGTATCGCTGAGCACAACCGCTTTGCAAGGAGCCGACCGCGCTCATACATGCGCGCGCAATACTTAATACTTACTTGGTTGCAACATACTTACATTTTTAATATCGCGATATCTTTTGAATGAAATGTCCGAATTAAATAATTCAAAAGGTCCTAGAAAGGTATTGAATTCGTCTTGAATATGAAGTAATTTATTTTGATAAGGATTAATACCAAGGTACAAAATAAAAGGTTATTAAAGCGACGGCATTTTAATTATTTACAAAAATTACAAAAACACTTATTGTGAGATAACTAAAATAGTTAGACATAAGGTGTTGCGATGTATTTTATAGACAATTATATGTTCTACAAAGTTGTAGTACATAGTTTTGTTCTGTATCCAATAGTTTTCGCAGCGCACGCGGCGTAAGGAATTTTTTGGTCATTTTTTTCACACCTTGTGTTACATTATTGATCTTTGAGTAACGATCCCTATTTTTTTTGAAAATATAATATAGCCTATAGCCATCCTCAATAAATGGACTATCTAACACCGAAAGAATTTTTCAAATCGGACCAGTGGTTCCTGAGATTAGCGCGTTCAAACAAACAAACAAAAAAACAAACAAACTCTTCCGCTTTATAATATTAGTATAGATTAGTATATAGATATAGATAATTTAAAATATTAATTGCGCAATAATATAGGGTATATAAAAGTAGTACAGTTTAAAAGCATGTCTTTGTTATTAGCAAAACATGGCCCGCCAGAAGAAGTTTATTTTTGTTGGCCCGCTAATTTATCCCGCTGTCGAGCCCAGGGCCTCTCTGTGACGTCCTTACTCCGAACCGCGGTGAGTCCTAGGACACGTTAGTTTCCCCACTATGTTTACGTTCGCTTAAGAAAACGATAATACTGAGAAATAATAACTTGGAAGGTACACCCTTCTACCTTTACAAAGAATTGTAAGAGAAATATTTTAATCAAAGAGGTTTTGCTCAGTAAATTGCAATTTGTATGTAAAACGAAGCGAAAGTGCACAATATCGTATTGGTAGTTATACGAGTAGCCTGTGGAGATACAAAATGTGGTTGTTCAGTGGGCGGACTGCAAGGCTTCGACAAGGCAACGCGATTGGTATTCCACGAGGTCTCGATTTGGCACATGTTGGTTGCGAGTAGGTTGGCCGATACTCCGAGATACCTGCGTAGTGAGAGGTATCAACATGCCCACATTCATTAACATACATTTATGAACACGGTGTTTTAGTGGAACGTGCATATTTTTTAGGAGACGTAAAACAACGGGACACCTTGTTGATGATAAAGGTATGGTAACGAATAGGGCTTAACAATTTTGGTAAATACATGCATCTTTTCTTATGTTACGTGGCGAATGGTCGCGTTTGACCTAATTAATCTCATAGAAAGCGACCATGAGGTAGAACATATAACTTGATACTATATTATCTGAGTATGTATGTACTTTGTTTAGTTTGTAATATTTATTTGTGTATTGGGCAAGTTGGTGTGATGTCATAGGTATATTTTTGTAAATATGAGAATTATTTTAGCGGAGGTTGAATTTTATTTACAAATGAAATACCAAAACAGATTTATATATGCGAACTTTCCATCTTAAAAAGGACCCTTTAGAAAACGATTGTTTCATCGTTTTAGCTTCTGTTAATATCTTTTATCTAAAACAGGTATAGGTACACCTGCAACAAAAGGAAAAAATATAACTTTCTAAACCAAATTAGAATTGCGTTTCATATAAATTGGCAATTATTTTAGAAAAATACGAACCATAAAGTTATAGGGTAGGTACCGTTTCTTCAGATTCTTCCTATATACACGCCTGATATAGAGTAAGAAGCCGGAGTCGCGGCGGAGGTGCGTCGCTGTAGCGTTGTGAAATATCTTAGTGACAATCGTTTATTATGTGGTATGAGGTACTCGACAAGTGCAAGTGAACAAGTGTTGTCACTACACACATCTTTCGTCAGCTGACCAAACACTGACAATAAAGCAATCACAATCGTAATCACAACTAACCTATCAAATAATTACATACAGAAACTATCATCATTAATTTTACTACCTAAACAGACTCTATTTGATTGTGATAGGTGCGGTAATAGCTTGTCATTTGACCAGATGTGGGGTTATTACAAAAGATCGAATACCTGCCCAGGGGCTACGTTTAGTCGATTCTTGTATCTAATATCGATACGTTGTTTAGTTTCAATTGTGAGGCAATAAGCCTTATTTGTCAGCAAGGGGTAATTACAGTAAATTAATTGTTTTGTTCAAAAACTTTATTCGCAATTATCAGAACATTCATCAGATTGAGCAAGTGCCTACTTTGTGTGAAGGACATTATTTTGCGTAGGAGGCTATATCCATCTGAATCAAATATTATGGTAAAACAAGTGCGTAATCATATTTATTTCAATACCTAACGCTTGTTTGACCAAATTCACTACAGGTTGAGTATTTAGAGTGCCTTGACAAGCTAAAAATACTACCCACGTTTATCTTCAATGCGCTACTATAATTATTATACCTTTAATAATATTATATCAAAAACATAATAGAAGATAATAATCCAATTCAAATTTATTGGCTTATTAATATTAAAATCTCGGTCACGAGGTTTAGTGGCAAAACGTTGAATGAAACCAATTACCCTGTTTATTTACTCGTATTTGCTACTTCAAATGTTTTATTCAATGCCTTACTTAGACTTGAATTTATGGCTTGTTTATACAGAGCAAGTAAGCGTGCGAGTTACTGCCTAGCAGCTAGCCAGTAGACAGCTATTCGTACGCCCGCCGCCAGTGGCTCGGGTCGCTTCATCTGGTATCTAATACATATTATATAGCACTCGCACGTACGAGTCACTCGTACGTTAGGCGCTGGCCCGACCGCTAAACATGGACCGAGAAACGAGAAGTAGAAATTGTAAACGAGTTGGAGATTAGCGGGAAGCGAGTATGTAGTATCGATAGTTTTGTCGCCGGGCCATAAGCGAGTGTGCAAGTGCGACGAGCCTGCGCCACACACATAAATTATCATGAAAAGAAATGATCGAGCGAGCGAACATCGCTGAACGAGTATTGATGAGCAAGGTTATTTTTGAAAGCTTTTGAGAGCAACTTTTAATATACCTATGCATCTCTTTCGTTTACACGGAATGTACCTATATTAATTGTGCTTTTCTTGTGAGAGAAAATCGCCGGTAGTTAGTCATCTTATAAACTATGCAAGTTACAGCAGGGCAGCTACTCGGCTGACTCCTACTGCTCGCACGGTGTAAACGAGCTATTACTGTAAACAAAGGCAAAATGTCAAGTAAATTACCAGCGCACAGCGTACACGCCACGCCTTAAAGATGACATGAATCTACTTACATCTTTAAATTGCAAATGAAATGTTTCTCGAGCTTATCGCTTAGCCACGGACCATCAAGATAGGTCCGACCATTTGCGGAGCTCATAAAAGGACCATAGCAAATAAAATGACCCCAGTGGTTCAGTGAATCTCGGCTTCATGTGTAGATACTGTGATTTGTCCTTTTATCGCTTTATCTATTCACTTCGTTTTATCGTTTTTACTTTACTGAATCAACCTTTAAAGTACCTATAGTTAAACGTCGCCTCTTCTTCTTATTAGGCGAAACGGCGAATTTTATGAGGATATTTCTACTGAACTTTTCTTTGACTTTCCTGTGTGGCGCGTCGGGCGGCTGCGATGCAGAAAGTTGCGGGTTTGATTCGACAAGAAACCGATTCGAATCGGATAGTTATATTTGTGCTATCTATAAATGTTTATTTCTGGTTTTTAGTGTTTCTATTACCTATCATATTTATATGAAAAAAGTACCTATTTAAAAAGAATTAGGTGCTTATTAATAGGCGTAGCTGCTTAGTTTGGGGCTAGATGGCGGTATGCAACGTTCTCAAATCTTTTATTTATTTTGTTTGCTAATTGGTCCCACTGTAGGGCAAGGTGCCTCTCTTAGGGCCTCTTTATTGTCACGTGACTTTGCTCCCGCATGCGTGCTGTGGGCCGCATGCAATACCTTCAGACAGAGCATGGTTAGTCCTAGGACATGTCGGTTTCCTCATATTATATTTTTTATTACAGTAAGAGCGATGTAAGCCAGGATGCGAACCCACAATCCTCGGAATGATTATCGGGGTCTATGTACAACTAGACCAAGACCGCTCTCAATATTTTTTTAATTTTTATTAATTAACCCGTGAAGGCTCCGATGCCGAGGCTTAGCGGAAGACACGTTACACGATGACATTAAACCAGTTCAATTTATATTATTTATAAAAGTAGTAAATATAAAAGTATGACGTAAGTATGTCTTTGAATTTCTCAGTAGGCACTTATGACTACCTACATACTTAGCACATATGTATATATCATTGATCTTACATTGTCATATCATTGATCTTACATTGTGAACAGACGTGCCGTGTAATTATTAAAATCATTAAATTATCACTTGCTGAATTGTGACCTCGTTTCACCGCTGAGCGGTAGTTCCTAACGTAACTGTGTCATATCTTTAGATATGACTAAGTATTGGTTAAATTGACAGTGGAGATGTCTTATAATTAGATATAATATAATATCGAATGTAAAATGGAAAATAGCAACCAGGGTACGCCCACTCGCCCGCTCGGGGCCAACCCTCGCCCTGAAGGCCAGGCTCAAGAGGACGAAGGGATACCAACACCGGAGATACAGAACTGGATGTCATCCATTGAGCAGTATCTGAACGAAGTGTGCACCATCGCATCAGAAGGAAAATTAAACAGCGACCAGAAATTGCGAATTAGTACACTATGTCGAAGAGTGGGTCACGGTACATCGCAGATGGCTGTGCAATACCAGGCACTTAAATCGCAAGTTATTAAAGTACACTCCACTAATAAAGTTCTCAAACGCCAATTTGACCTATCCGAGCGACTTCAAGACCTCAAGCAGACCATCGAAGAGTCGTCGAAACCGTCTTCAGGGACTTCCTTTGCTGACATGGTTAAAAAGGGTACCAATAATTATATCCAGCCGATAAATTTAAGCTCAGTGGCCATTTATCCCAATGACAAATTGCAATCGAGCGAGGAGACGAAATCTCTAGTGCAAAAAATCATCTGCCCTGAGAAAATGAAGCTGCACGTGAGAGGAGTCCGCAAGACAAGGAACGGAGGTGTTATAATAAGTACAGATACTAAAGATGATGCCGAGAAATTAAAAAAATCAGTGCAGTTGACAGACTCCGGCCTCACGATTGACGAACCTTATAAACGTAAACCTAGAATAGTAGTTATTGGAGTGCCCACATCAATGCCGGAGAAAGAAGTGTTCGCCTGTTTGTACAATCAAAATTTAGCCGACAAAATTCAAGATTCATGTAGCCTCGTGTCGTTTTTAAATTTAGTTAAGTTGAGCCATAAATCTGGAAAAAGGAATGCCGAGACTTGTAATTATGTCTTAGAAGTGTCTGCCGCTATACGCAAAGCCCTAATAACGAATGATAGAGTGTTTATTAATTGGTCATCTTGTCCTGTGAGAGACTTTACTCTGGTCACAAGATGTTATAAATGTCAGCAGTATGGTCACGCAGCCAAGTCATGTCGAGAGGTGGCCTACACCTGCGGCCACTGTGGCAATATGGGTCACTCTACAAAGGAATGCCAGACTACAACAGCGGCGAGATGCGCTACCTGCTTGCGGTTCAAAAAGCCATGTGATCATAGCACAGGAGCTTTTGATTGTCCCGCGAAAATCATTGCAGAAAGAAGGTACATCAATTCGATCGATTATGATGGTACTTCAGAAGTGTCGATAATAATTTAAAAAACCGTTGTTTTCTTTTTTTATGTAGGTATTTTATATATAACAATATGAATCGACTGAATTATAATCTAGGTATTCTAGGTCAAAGTCAATTTTGCTGAGACTATTTTGTTGAGTTATGTTAGTGCGAATGTATTGGTTTAGGTATTTGGAATTTAAGGTTAGTAGGTCATATTATGATCGGTTATTGTTAACTGAATAGTAATTGTTAATGGCCGACTAGTTTTATTTACTCTAATATTACTTTAATTTACATTTTTTCCCATGTTTACCTTAACTTAGACATACCTATAGTATTTAATAAGCTTCAATTTGTTTCTAATTAATAAGTGATTAATTTAGTTTCTATTGATTGCCATTCTCGCCTGAGATACAGGATTTTCCTAGTTCAGGCATTTGTGTAATTTAGATTTAAATCAAAATATGACTTAAAGTAATGATTGTACACATTAATTTGGAAATAAATTTATTATTATTATTATTATTATATAACGATTTTATAGGTAAGTAGGTAGGTAGGTACTCTTAAAACCACAGCTGGGAAAACGTATTTTTACGGTATGATCAATAATAGATATAAACAACATAAATCACAAAAACTATTATTATCTCGTAAAAAAAACGTTTATCTTCTTGTATAAATCTTCGAAATAGACAAAATAATGATGAAGTAATTACTTAAATTCGTTTCGCGTCAGATTGATTTTTGAAGATGATGTTAAAAAATCGTAAAGTAATTAAGTTGTCCTTTAAATTGCTTACACATCAACTTTAATTTTGCTGTGGTTTGAGATCGTGAGTAAAGTTTATTATAGGCTAGAGAACCTACTAACTCTTAACATGATTTTCCATTTTCATTGAATATTTATTCTTTCATTCATGAAGATTTCACGATTTTCATCTGTCAGATAGGTACCTATGTACTTATATCGTCTGTGTCTGTTTTGATACGTAAGTCGTTGTAGCCACCATACTAAGGCTATTCGCGCACTGATAACTCATGTCATGACAGAGCCGAGTCGCCGCCGCCGTAGCGTCGCGCCTTTTCAGAGCGAGTATAGCACAGCCCGAAGATATGTCGGACAGTTCAGAAATTGATCCACTACCGACTTCTTTACCCTTACTACCGACCAATTAATGGCAAGTTCAGTTAAGAATCCATCTAGATCCTGGATAGGTATATTTAAAAATAACCGAATAATAATTTATCGAAATCTTTTGCGCACCGACAAACTCTACTCTATTACGACATAAAATACAGATTGAAAATCCTCGAATGCTTTTGCGCACTGGCAATCCCTATTCTATTATGACATTGTAATGTAATATTATGCATAATTCCGCCCCCGCCTCATTGCCATGTATCTGGATGTGTAGTGATAAATAAGGCAAGGTAGCCGGTCCACCCACTGCCGTCTGAAAGAGCACCTAAAATTATCCTCAACAAATTATTGCTGGTCGGCAAATGTTTCTTTTTTATCAAGACATGTAGAAGTTACAGCTTCCGTTGATTTTAATTGGTTTATTAGTATTCCGTTTGAGATTAAAGACTGGATTTAAATTATGATAGTTTAAAAACAGTCCAAGGAATTTACTAGAAATCGTAAACTATTTTTAAAATTGTTAAGAGCCTAGCAGGGTTTCACTTCTCCATTCAAACGTATTCTGATTTTGTTTTCTTAATTTTGTCTCCATAGCAATTTCTTGTTATACTTACCTAATTAAAGTAACTTCTTATTAATGCAAGTGCCCAACCTTTGTGTTTTTTTCCCAGATTTTGGGAAACGGAGGAATAATACGTTTGTATTGGGAAGCTCGGTTCAGGATAAGCTCTTAAGGTCAGTTATTTACTGTTTATTTATTCATATACAACGGATATGTTGATAGATAACAGAATAACGCTTCCTTTCTAGTCGGATAAAAAGCAAGTTTAAATTATCTTATATCCTAAAAAACATTAAATCAAAATCAGTTATACAAAAAACTATTTTATTGAAATGGCAATTATTATTGTGGTTAGGTAATTAAAAAATGTAAAAATAAGACTGATTCTTGGAAGGACTGCTATAATATAACACCTCGGAAGGTTATCGTGCTACATGCTGCTTGTAGTTCTAGATGTGGAATGTTTTGGCATCCTATGAAAATCTAAAGTTATCTAAGTAAAGGTCTTAATATCAGTTTAAGACATGTTTCGCCGTTGGTATCGACATTCTACTGGACTATCTATCAGATTAGGAAACTGTGATAATTTAGTGCTTGGTAGGTACCTAAGTATCAACTAGTATATTAGGCCACAGAAATGCATGTCAACAGGAATTTTCTGAAGTTGCTATTATTACAACAGTGTTGAAGAATAAAAACTTTTAAAATGCTACTTGAGTCTCAGGAATATTAATTTGAATTAAGTTAAAAACAATTTACGGTGGATATCTACTTTTATTGTCTGGCTGTACTTAGCTGTACCTATACGCTTTTACTTACTTTACTAGAGTGAAAAGTTTACTAATATTTGTTTGTTATTGTAAATTTTGAAGGGACAAGAAATATAGATGAAATTATATGCAAAAATTATGTCATTCTCTAATTCTGTCTATAAGATAAATATTTTTGATTACGAGTATAACAAACAACCTTTGTTTATTCAGAATAATCAGACAAACATGTGTGTTTGAGTGTTAAAGTATAATTGCAAAAACAGGTTAAACAATTCGGCTGTTGATTCATCGATGTGTCCACGCAGTTTTCCATATCCTAGCCCCCACTACGACACAACAGTCAGGTTTCCGCGCCTGCGTCCGCGCTTGTCACAATACTCATAGTGTTTCACTCGCATCTACCGTCTCACTCGTAACCGCACGCACGATCGATTCCATCGAATTACTATGAACTATTACGTTTACTACACGTTTCACGGACTTTTCTCAATGAGGAGGTAACGCGATTCCCGCGCTGTCGTTTCAGTCTTACGTGTCAAGTGATAGTGGAGTTATTGTGTTTTTCAGAATACGCTGAAGGTCAGGGTTTCTTTTCAAAGGTTTGTTTGTTAATTATTTATTTATTGTTTACTTTGTTTTTACAGAGAAACGTTTAGCATTATTATAATTGATGATCTCATACAAATTCTATTCCTTACTAATATTATAATGAGAATGAATATGTGTAATCCAGGGCTGGCGGCTACTTTGGCCAACGAATAGCTATTTCAATCCAAACGGGCAATGCAGCCAGCCTTTTGGGTACCATCCTAGCTTATTTTTGGATATTTAATTTTAATTATTTTAATTGATTTAGTGAATTACGATGGTGTAGGTATACTGTTGGTAATTCTTTATAACTAGTAAATTAAATAATATGTAAATACATAATTTATCCATGTTATATATAAATTTTACTCTTTTATTGATCTTAGTGTGTAGACATGTAAATGCCTTTAAATAGGTTTTACATAATTTACCTTTAGGTACCTAGGTATCTTTAGAAATTAATTCGCATTGGATCTGAGGGTCGATTCGTTTTTTTTTTCGAACAAATGAACGATTGATAATTTCAGACAAACGAAATTTTCTACAATTCTTTTTCGGAGTGACTTCAATTTCATAGACTTTAAACAATTGTCATTCATTAATGCGAAATATAACTGTAGTAGGAAATACAACAACAAACAAAAGTTGAAATCGTTCGTTTTTCGTTGAAACAAAGTTAGCCCCCTGAACTTACGTGGGTAAAACCGCGAAGCTAGTATTAGTAACATATTCGTGTGAAAATTGAGACATTACTCGGGATAAACACGTTACAACTATGTGGTAAGTAATTAATATTAAAGTAAACAAGACTACACAAGTTTATGTTGGAAATCTATAGATTGTAGAATCTATTGGTTGTAGAAAAGAACTGAACTGATCGTTCAACATGTTGTAGGTACGAAGCTAATAACTTCAGGTTTTAGCATAAAAAAACAGAAATCTTACCTACTTATCCTCTTACCACTGTTACGGTGAAGGAAATTGTGAGGAAACTCACAGCTTAATTAGCTCCTGACGTATTGACCCGATCTTTTATTTGTGCATGGCTAACTAGGCTGGAAGGGTGTATAGGTGCTGGGCAAGCCTACTTCACCAAATAACAGGGCGGGCGGGCGCTCTAGGGCGGGCCCTAGAGCGCAACAAATAGCATGGATTAAAATAGGTAAAATCATCTAAAAATAGATTATAAAGCAAATTATTATCGCTGTTTATTTAATTGAAAAAAAAATGAACAATTAAAATTCTAAAATTACTTACCCAAATAAATTAAAAGTCTGTGCAAGTTTTCTCATCCAACAGTAACCGCTTAATGTGACGACATATTCAAACAAAAAAATCTTTGTAAAGTCACACTTACCTTATATTAGACGGTTTTCATCTACTTATTAAACCATCTTAATGCCTACTTACTGAAAGTATTCAGTTTAATATTACATTTCAGTTTATGTTGTTAACCTTTAGACCTACAGGTCTAAAGTTAATTATTGGTAAATAAGAATATATTTATACCTAAAATATATTCTAATTCCCGAGGTACGAAGTTGATATTTATTACATCATCGCGTACAAATAACAAAATTCTTACCTATGTGTTCATAGAAAATTATTTTCTCTTAGACGTTTTTAAGATGTAGGTAATAAAAGTTTATGTTAATTTTTATAACAAAACATGTTTAGTAGCTTAAGGGGATAGTCTCCATTCTCTTTCTCCATACAAACGCAGTTTACATTTTCCTCCCTGAATAAATACATTAGAGCAAATATGTTTATGCCATAAAACCTATATCTGTCATGACAATGCATCTAACTTTTTATTTTTTTTTATTTTCTAATTAAAATAATAATAAAAAATAAAAAAATAATATAATGAAAAAAATAAAAAGGTAGATGCATAGTCATGAATGACAGATATAAGTTTTATGGCATGAACATATTTGCTCTAATGTCTTTATCCAGGGAGGAAAATGTAAACTACGTTTGTATGGAGAAAGAGAATGGAGACTATCCTCTTAACAGATATATTTGCGATGGCAGTTTTATGAACCCTATCCAATAAACTTTAAAATAAATAATCGTTATTTACTAGTTTTTCTTCGAGGAAGGAAAAACACAAACCAATATAAATCACGTAATAAATTTTGTTAAGAAATAACATAAAATATCCTTGCTAACGTTCAAACTAACGATTATCTAAGTAGGTAATGTTAAAAGGATATGTTTAATTAATAGATAAAACCTCCGGTTCTGATTTGGAAAAT
Organism: Idaea biselata; assembly: GCA_958496205.1. Classification (NCBI taxonomy): domain Eukaryota; kingdom Metazoa; phylum Arthropoda; class Insecta; order Lepidoptera; family Geometridae; genus Idaea; species Idaea biselata. The sequence goes on from OY292395.1 coordinate 7,411,657, forward strand.
ACTTGATTATATTTTTTTTTAATGCTTATAATAATAATGTTTTAAGGTTCCTCTAGCTTCATCTGTGAGTTTTCTTCATATTATAGCAATAACAATTATTACAAAATTAGCGTGCAAAGAGATTTTTTTTCCAAAATTGTATTCACCTTCGAGTTACCGTTTGTTTTAATAAAAAAAACTAAGCTGTGTGTGTGATTGATCTTTATCATTGGTACATAGATTGTACTTGCAATAAAACTTTTTAAACAGTATCTGTGTTGGTTTCGGCTCCATAGCCTGTAAATACTCATCTATAGCACCCAGATGTAATCTATATCTATACTAACATTATAAAGAGGAAAGATTTGTATTTTGTGTGTGTGTGTGTCTGTATGTTTGTTTGTCATGAATAAACTCAAAAACTACTGGACCGATTTCAAAAATTCTTTCACCATAAGAAAGCTACATTCACTCTAAGTAACATAGGCTACTTTAGATCCCGATATTCCCACGGGATCGGGACTTACGCGGGCTAATATAAAATATGGGTCATTACGGTTATATCGCCAAATGTTAGGGCCAAATTTAGACTAGACACATGACCACGTCGGATCTTCCGGTAGGATCCATTTAGGTATTCGTCAATGACATAAGTATGTAAACAGTATACAGTATGTAAATATGATGCATGTAGGAGTGGAAGCCCATACTTAGCTACAGCTTATATCGAATTAACATAATGCCTTCACAATGTCGATGTGGTTATGATAATGTGGTCTTAGGCGGCAAATAGTCGCCTGCGTTTAACAGTTTGTGAACATATAGTAATTAAGAGCGATAAAGGAAATTTAACTTTTTGTTGGCCTAATTGTAATGAGTTATTTAATTAGATTTGTTTGAATTGTTTACCACGGATATATATTTACCATATCATTAGCATCAGGCAGGCACCAACTCTCCTTGGTACCATATTCCCAAATCTATGTGCAGTAGGTAAAGTGAACCCACTGTGCCAACCCTGAATAATCTGGGGTTAGGTATAAGGTACCTAAGCCTTTTTTAGTTATTCACCTAATTCTGCTTTTTATTAAGATTGAGTGACTGTGTCGAACCAATTTTGTCCGAAAACAAAATCATAGACCTACAAGGAAAAAAAAACAATTTAACTATTTACATGCACTTTTTCGTTTATTTACCTAGTAGTGATTTGTAGATAAAGATAAAGCCAAGCCTAAAACTATTTCCAACTTCAGGAAAATCCCGAAGTGTAATTGTTTGTTTCTAGCCAATACTACTTGACCGATTGTAATGAAACTCGGTACGTAGATCCCTACACTATATAGTGTTGGTATCAATGAGTCATAAAATTATAAATCATAGATATAAACTTTTGCTCGAACGAACAAAATTTTCCGAAACTACGAAATAGAATAGCAATAATATACTTACAATCAACACGTGAGACAATTTTTTTATCAAATTGAACTAATTTAATGTTTTAATCGCGTTGCTTCGCGAAATATTTGTTATTTTATCCTAATACTCCCACGGTTTCACAAAACAAAATGTTATCCTTTTGTGTGCGCAAAATAACTATGATTCCCAAATCTATCAGAATGTATGTTAATTATTTTTGTCTTTAGATAATAACTAAGTATCATTTTTCGCAACATCATATCTACGAAATGGTATACATAAGATATACATGAAACATAGTAGGTACCTACATAATGTTCACTAAAATAAATCCATTACCTGGGTATCACAATCAAGAATAGCAATTATCATTAATATCTTACCTTAGAGAATCGTTATTTTATGTTCAACCATCATTATTAGTCGTAATATGACAAAAAATGGCCGCAAAACATAGACGGGGGCGTCATTGTATTAAATTGAAGAATAATGACACACAAGAGTGCCGCGCGCCTACGGACTCTTATTTGAAAAATGTATTGTTACCAATTCTCTAAGATTGTTACCTATTATTAATTTGGAATCGTTATTATTAAGAGAGCAATGCTCTTTGACATTAGGTGTGAATTCAAGATCACTGTTACACAAACAGGTTCTTCAATTTAATTCTAATATGTTCATAAAGTTATAACATAGTATTGCTAATTTGAAAAGCTCTCATGAAAGCTATTAATTCTATTTTCGTAGCGAAATGGTGTGCTAAAATTATCACTTTTTTCCACTTCCGCTACTAATAATTCTTGCAGTGCGTAGTGTTCGTACCTGTCTTTTACTAGAGCAAAAAATATATATTAAAAAATGGCAAAGTGCGAAATGCCAGACTGGATACTGTAATCGATCAGTTGCCGCATCGGTCTGCAACCACGAAAACCGTAGAGGAGAATTGACTAGAATTTGACTTTGATTAGAAATTGACTGGCTTCCGCGTAAAAGACTGGAATAACAATATTAAAACTGCAATGTGATCTAGTCTAGTTATGTTAATTTGTATGCAATTTTATAAAGATTTCACTAGGGGTTAGGCAAAGAAAAGTGATACGCGGATATAGAAATAGAAAACTATTATTTGTTTTGTTTGCTCCTAGTCATTCAGCAATCAACTCATCCCGCTCTAATAATGATTATTAATTCAGAGCCTATTCAAACTAAGGAACTCAGTGTCCGTCGTGTATTTGAAACTTTATACTTTATAACTTTTCTTTGTTTAGAGTGACAAAAATCACACCTACCAACAGCACACTTAAGAAGAAATTCGTGCATTTTGTTTCGATGTATGCTATAGGTGTAGACTATATAGACTAGAGTAAAGTATAGTGTGTAGACTAGAGTGTTTAGTCTATACTCTTATAGCCTTATTAATAAACGTGGAGTAGGGTCGGAATATATTTACCACTTTTTGTTTCTGTCTGTCAAGTTTGAAAGTTCTTGTCATGGAAAAAGACAAAGCATGTTCTCACTACTCCGACCTTACTCCACGTTTATTAATAAAGCTATTAGATGTAAAGAGTATAGATAGAGTATAGTGTATGGACCAGAGTGGCCGTCGTTTAGATGATAGACTTGGATCTATTATTATATTAGTTAAAAATCATCGGGTAAAAGAAAAACAAAATGATCAATGCCTTCGTTGTATAATTCTAAACAACAAAATAGCCACCTAATACAAACAAAATATTTTAATTAAAATCCTAAATGTGTAACACAATTTGTGCCGAATTCATTTTCCTCTAGCTCACTCGTTTATCGGAACACAGAAATCTAAGTTACAAAATCTTAAATTCGTCACGTGGGTATCTAGTACAGCCTTTTAACAGACGGATTTATGTTAGTCACATCCGTTGACGATGATAAGCGATCATTTTTCTAAGAAAATTTTGTCATACTCATTGCTCCTAAAATAATACATAAAACAGGTATACCTATGTTGGTACGGTTAATATGTTTACATGGTCAATAATTTAGACAAGTGTTTGAGAAATGAATAATACCGAATATATTAACTTTACTTAATAATTGGGATTAGTAAACAAATGAACATGTATTTTCAATTTACAATTGTCAAAAATATTTTTAAATAAAATATTAATGTTCAATAATTATGAACAAATATTAGTAGGTATACTAGGTAGGTAAGTATTATGAAGTGAGCAATGTATACTTAGTAAGTTGGAAAGATCTTTCTCCTTCCATGCGACCTCGATAAACTTTATTTAGATACCTACATGAATAGGTATATTACTTATATTTAAGAGTATCATATGCTGTACATACTTCTATATTAAGTTTTAATTAGAATTTAAGAAAATTCCTGTTAAAATGTTTAAACTTACACGGTTTGTACTCATATTAAAATTTATATTTTAAATACCTAGTCGAAATATCGAGGTAAGATAATTTAAAAAACACAATACTCGAATAAGACCCGGATAAATGTAAATATGAAAAATTCTGTAAAACTTTAAACATGAATAATTACTGCAGTAACTCGCACCGTCTGAACGTAACTTACAAGTAACTCGAACGTGCGAGTATAAGTAAGTTACTGTATTATGTAGACATCTAAAGCAAGCCTGACGTACGAGTGTAGCTGTCTACTGGCTAGGTAGCAGCTCGCACGGTAACTCGCACTGTGTAAACTAGCTTTTAGTCCTGAATCCGGATCATCAGAAATCCATATGAGCTTAAAGCCTCGGGGATTTTCAAAAATTAAGACCTCATAATTTCTTGTTTACCTTGAATCGACATTCCCATTATAATATTCTCATTAAGATGATTTTGAGGTCGACTAGATTGTAGTAATATGGTTCTATTTCCGTTTTAACACGTTATTATAGACTTGGTTTATTGACTGATATGCTAATGGTTTGCAAAAAGTGGTCATAGACATTTATGTGCCAAATAAGTCGAAGACAGCGCCACCTTTTAGTCTTCATAAATGTACAGTAATATTAACTAATGGTTTGGTAATCATTAAGCAGCCGGTCGATATAAAGATAGAGGTTTCTGGATAATTAATAATTCCCTAACATGGTTTCAATAGTATGTCTGTCTAGGTCATTTTCACTAATAATTATGCATAGGTAGGTAGTGGATATAGATATATCATTTATTTATTAAAATAGGTATATTGAAACACGTAGAGCATGAAAAAAATCTACACTAATATTATAAAGAGGAAAGACCCTCCTCCTTTATGTGTGGGTGTGTGTCATATGTTTGTTATGAATAAACTCAAAAACTCTCTCTCATCCGAGCGATGTTCCCGGTTGCATTCCCTCTCGGGGGCTCCAAATCTCGATACATTGTTTTGTTATTTATTATACAAAACAATGTATCGAGATTACCGCCCGGGGTGACCACTTGTGACAGAAAACCCTGTTTTTAATAATATTCAAAAACATTGTAAATGTAATCACAAAAATGGCGAATGATTTAATTCAAATTTTTTTAGACTGTTATCGCGATGTTGGATTGAAATTAAACTTATTTTTTCGGTTTTTAAAGCGTTGCTTTCATTATATTAAACATAGCTGCGTACCGCGGTATCACCCGCGTGTGTCCCGATCCCGTGGGAATATCGGGATCAAGTAGCTTCTGTTACTCAGGGTGAATGTAGCTTTCTAATGGTGAAGAATTTTTGAGAACGGCGCAGTGGTGTTTGAGTTTATTCATTACAAACACACAAAAATAAAAATTATTCCTCTTTATAATATTAACGTGGAAATAGTTATTTGTTATGCAAATGTAAGATTCTAGGATTGGAAGTAAAAACCCGTTCTAATAACTGGCAACATTACGTTGATCTGAAGGTATAATTTACTAGATAAATTGTAGTAACACTAGTTCCGATAATATTTAGTCTATGTCCGGTTTGATGAAAATTGATTGGAAGAAAGTTTGTTTTAAAATGTTGGTAACAATAGATTTTGACATATCAATGGTTATTTTCTGAAGGTTGGCTATAAAAAAGAGAACATGGTGAACGTCAAAGAGAAAAGTTGTGTTGTTTTTCCCGGTTTAAAATACTAATTGATGGACAAGTAATTAAAAGCTTAAATTAGTGCATTATTAACGTTTATGTGTACACCGAGCGTATGCGAGGTGTTAACCCGTGTTTCGTAGTGGCAAAAACAGAATCTCGACAACGTTTGATAACTTGGAGTTAGTGGCGGGCGCGCGTTCATTAAAACTTTTGGCGGCACGCACGGGCGGTGCGGTGTATTGTTGGTACATTTGGGTCGGATCCGGACTGCGAGCGCTGGATGGTGCATGGCCGGTTGAAAGAAGTCGCGAAACTGTTTCTACAAGTGGGGCTACCGGTGCGGCGAGCGGCGCGGGTGACGCGACGCCGTCGAGCATAGGTGTTGCGAAGGCGACAGGGCACCGGCCTCGCAGACGAAGACCAGGTAGACGGGACTGTGTAGGTGAGGAGTTTTTCAAGTCAGAAGTGGGATACGAGCTCATGTGGACCTTTTAAAATCAACATTGACTGGTATGTACTCTAATTACTTATTTGCTTTCGTGATAAATCTGTGTGCATCTAGTGTGGTTATGAAACTATGAAGACAAAGAAAGGAAATTGAATTATTGGACTATAGTATATTGGATGTTTGAATTTTTCTGTTTTATCGTTGTGTTTTAGGATTTGTTAAGCCTATGTGTTTTGTTTGCCGTTGTGTTTGTTGTTTTAATTGCTTATTTTAATTTCTTTCTTTGGCGCCATTTTAAGTTGTCATGTTTTTTTTTTAATAGTTTACATGCTGCTTACAAAATATATATATTTTTTTAATTTAAATGTAAATTAACATACTTACAAAAAGGTTTGAAATAATTTAAAAGAAAAATTGGTTGTGTTGTGTTGGTTTGTAAATATGGGATCGTCGGGTAAGCGTAAACGTTATCAAAGAGAATCAACTTCTCAAACTGAGTCAAGTGACTCTGGACATAGACGTAGCAAGCGTTCACGACGAACTGGCAAGCGTCGTGAGAAAGTTACACAACGCCACCGGGAACTTGTTAATGTAGAGGACCGTGGCTACAAGCAAAACAGGAATTCAGTTGCTACACCACCAATGCCAGAGGCACCATCTTCCATGCTGACACACAGTATACCTGTAGTTAATCGTGAGATAAGTGTGAACCGCCAACAAGGACTAGTCAATATAGAAGCTCATGGTCATGCACTAAGTAGAGACACAATGGGCACTCCACCAATGCAGGAGATACCAAGCACTATGTCAACGCACAACATGCCTACGGTCTACCCTAATTTAAATAGTGGCCATGTGAATAACTATTCTTGGTCTCAAGGTCTCAATGTACATGTTAACGCAATTCCTGAATTTGATCCAAATGACTCCGGTCAAAATATTGATATGTGGTTACATAAAGTCTCAGAATGTGCTATGATTTATGGCTGGAATGATCAACAAACATGTCACTTTGCTCTACCTAAGTTAACAGGTTTGGCCAAGCGCTGGTATCAGGGTTTACCTTCGTTGTTGTTTACATGGCAACAATGGGAAGGAAAATTGAGAACTGCATTTCCATCAACTGAAAATTATGGAGACCTATTATCCAAAATGTTACGAATCAGATGCAGAATGGGACAAGCTCCCGATGTTTATTATTATGAAAAGATGGCATATATTAATAAGTGTGAGATAGGAGGTCGTAAAGCAGTGGGTTGTCTGATTCATGGGATAGATGATAAATTTATTAGAATGAGTGTGAGTTCCTGTCGATTTGAAGAACCCGAGCAGGTCTTGTCATACTTGCGAACCTTGGCCAGTGATGGATATTATCAAGAAAGGCGTAGACCTAATGCATCATCATATAGTGTGCCTTATGCTACCCGTAAATTTGTAAAAAATTCCACTGACCCAGTTAGCACAGTAGTTAGTAATAAAACTGAAATAACATGTTATGGTTGTGGTGAGGCAGGTCACATAAGAACAAAGTGCCCTAATACTAAAAGATGTAACAACTGTAAAAAGATAGGACACCTAGCCAGAGATTGTAGGGTAAGAATACTTTCGGTTCCCAACTCTACCGATGCTAATGAGGATAGTAATGTTGGTTCATCTCACCTAACTGTTAATGTCATTACAGCTATACAATCCACGGCAGATGATAAGAAAAAATACTATAAACTTGTTGAAATAGATGGTAAAAGTAGAGTAGCATTTGTAGACTTCGGCAGCGATAGCTGTATAATCAGGGAAACTGATGCTAGGGAAATTTTTGGTCAATTTGATTCAAGTGAGGAGATTTTACTACATGGGTTTGGAAATGCTGCTGTCAAGGCAAGGGGTACTTGCAAAGGTAGTATTAGAATAGATGGTGTAGAGGAATTTGTTAGGCTAGTTGTCATACCAGATCAGTATTTAAAGACACCTGCTATCATCGGTCAAAACTTTACTGAACGACCAAATATTGTAGTATACAAAACACATGACGAATTGACGTTTCATGAAGCACCCATACCTTGTGCAAGTCCAGATTCCAAATTTAAAATTAGAATAACTGCAAACCATACCTTACAAAAGGCCACTACGTCAATAGTGACCGTAAATACCGAACCACCTTTTACTGGATCTTTATATGTACCGGGGACTATTTGTAAAGAGACACAAAGACAATTTTCAGTTCTCCCAGGGTTATTTCTTTTTCAAGAAGGCAAAGGATTTATGATGATTACAAATGTTACTGATATAGATGTAGAAATAGAAGCTAATACTGTAGTTGCTAGGGCATATTTGTTTACAGAAAGTCAACAGCTAAGTGTTTTTAAAATAAACTCGAGTACTACAACACAACCGGTTGATAAACCATTACCTTTAGATAACTTAAAGGTGGGAATACATCTGACAGACCAACAAACTGGAGAACTACGAAATTTGATTATTAAATATAGAAGTTGCTTTGCGTTGGATTTGAGTGAATTAGGAAAAACCAATCTGACAGAAATGACTATAACACTTAAAGATGATTTGCCGGTAGTTTACAATCCTTATAGAATGTCAATGAAGGAGAGAGAACAACTGAGTACTATAATTGATGATCTGTTATCAAATGATATAATAAGACCAAGTTCTTCATCATATGCAAGCCCAGTTATTTTGGTAACCAAGAAGAATGGACAAAAAAGACTTTGTATAGATTACAGATCCTTAAATAGAAAAACACTGAAGGACAAATATCCTTTACCGCGAATTGAGGATAAGTTAGATTCCTTAGGAGGAAATGAATATTTTAGCAGCCTAGACCTCGCATCAGGCTATTACCAAGTACCCATGGCTGAAAAGAACAAACACCTGACGGCGTTTGTTACACCGGATGGATTGTTCGAATTCAATAGAATGCCATTTGGTCTGGCAAATGCACCTAGTGTATTCCAGCGGACAATGAATGCTATGATAAAAGGTAATAAACGCGTAATGGCCTACATGGACGATCTTTTATTGCCTTCAAAATCCATCGAGGATGGTTTAGCACTTCTAGAAGAGGTGTTTATTATGCTTAGAACCGCAGGGTTAACTTTGAACTTGGACAAATGTTCATTCTTTAAAGATCAAGTCGATTATTTAGGCTACGAAATCACAAAAGCGGGAGTTAGGCCCGGACAACATAAAATTGAAGCAGTAGCAAAATTCCCACAACCGAATAATGTTCATGAAGTAAGGCAATTTGTAGGACTTGCTAGTTACTTTAGGAAATTTGTCAAAAACTTTTCTATTATTGCTAGACCCCTTACTGTACTTACTAAGAAAAATGAGCCTTGGCATTTTGGGCCAAGTCAAAACGAAGCATTCAATAAGCTTAAAGACATTTTGATTAGTAGACCCGTCCTTTCATTGTATAATCCAGCAGCAGAATTAGAAGTCCATACTGATGCAAGTAAGTGGGGAGTGGGGGCGATTCTACTACAAAATGAAGGTAAGGGTTTCCAGCCCGTTGCTTATTATAGCCGACAAACTTCCCCCGAGGAACAAAAATTTCATTCATATGAGCTGGAAACGCTTGCTGTCATAGTTGCTTTAAATAGGTTCCGCGTTTATTTATTAGGAATTAATTTTAAATTGGTCACCGATTGTAATGCAGTACGCAGTACCATGCTAAAAAAGGACCTAATACCACGAGTAGCCAGATGGTTCATCGCAATGCAGGAATACGATTTTGTTATTGAGTATCGCCCCGGGTCCAAAATGGCACATGTAGATGCCCTGAGTAGACAGCCCGTAGATATGGAAGATCCAGATCATCATGATGACATTTATGTCATGAATATAGAAGTAGACGGTAACTGGTTGCAAACTGTTCAACAGGCAGATACGGAACTGAAAAGAATTACAGATATACTTAAAGATCCTTCGCTAGATAACATAATTGAAATCAAGAATAATTTCACAGTTAAAAATGATCGCCTTTACCGTATTGTTGACAATCAACTATTATGGGTAGTGCCCAAAGCAGTCAGATGGCAGATTCTTAGGCATAATCACGATGAGGTAGGACATTTCGGATTTGACAAGACATATGAAAGGGTGAAGAAAGTATATTGGTTTAAAAGAATGCGAAAATTTGTGAAAAAATACTGTAAAGCGTGTTTGCACTGTGCTCACAATAAATTACCTGGAGGGGCAAAAGAGGGTATGTTACACCCCATTGCAAAACCTGATAAACCGTTTGACACGCTCCATGCCGATCACTGTGGTCCTTTCCCTGTAAGTAAGCGTCGCAATTGTTATATTCTAGCTATAATTGATTCATTTTCCAAATACATTTACATTAAACCAGTTAAAGATTGCAAAACGAAGACAACTATTGCAGTCTTCGAAGAATACTTTTCACTATTTGCTGTTCCCCGGCGACTAATCACAGATCGTGGAACTAGTTTCACAAGTAAACAGTTCAACACTTTTGTTAAGGAAAAAGGTATAATACACATTCTGAATGCTGTGGCTACACCCAGGGCGAATGGCCAAATAGAAAGGTATAATCGTACGATAGTGGACGCAATCACTGCAAGCAATCACGGTAAACCTGAAAATGAATGGGATAATGTCATCAAAACGGTCCAATGGGGTCTAAACAATACAATCAATAAGGGTACAGGTAGATCCCCAGCAGAAATCCTGTTTGGCGTATCAGGGACCGGTTTGTGTGATGGAATACTAAATCCGTTAGTGTCGGATGCTCAAGTTGTCCAGGAACGAGATCTGTTGCGACAAGAAGTTTGTGAAACCATGAAAACAAACCAGGACAAGCAGAAAATACGTTTTGACAAAACAAGAAAAGAGGCAAAGAACTACAAGATAGGAGATTTGGTGCGAGTGGAAAGAGAGGGAGGCGGTGTACAACCCATACACCCTGGAAGCAAAAAATTACTCCCTAAATGCAATGGACCATACAGGGTGTCTAAAGTCTTGGGCAATGATCGGTATGAAGTTGAAGATACCCCGATAACCAAAAAATATGGAAAGCCTAGCTACAAAAATGTATTTTCAGTAGATAAGATTCATCCATGGCTAGTTTACTCGAATGATCCCATATCTACTGATTCGGAGGATGACCAGTAATAATACTTTATTATAAATTAAAATTTTGTTGGTATTTTCTTATCTATATCCTTAATTTCTGGAAAATTTAGTTCCAATTATCAAAATATAAAAACAAAAAAAAAAAAAAAAAAAAAAAAAAAAATGCATGTTACTAAATTATATTTTTATTCTGGCCCTTTATTCTGACATGATTTAGGGATGATTGCCTCAAGTTGAAATTGACTCTTATATTATAATAATAAAATGCTATCTTTGTTTATGGGTATGTGTAAAATGTTATTGGATATTGAAGTTAAAATTACATTGTTATATGAGATGTTGGTACAATAAATAATTGAGGAGATGCTTATGGAGGCTTTATCAAGGATATCTCCTGGTGAAGCTCTGTGTAGCTTGCCCTGTGGGGCTTAGAGATTGGTTATGATTAGCCTCGGTGTGGCTAGAAAATGAATAAAGGAGGAGATGCCCTGTGGAGGCTTTGGATATCTCCTGATGATGCTCTGTGTAGCATGCCCAAGGGGGCTTGAGTTTTGATTAGCCTCGGCGTGGCTAGAAAATGAATAAAGGAGATGCCCTGTGGAGGCTTTAGTTATCTTCTGGTGATGTTTTGTGTAGCATGTAATATGGTGTTCGGAATTGGTTAGCCTTGGTATGGCTAGAATATGAAAGTCTTAATGGCCTGTGGTAGCCTTGAAAGTTTCCTGGTTAAGGTCTGTGTACTTAATTCGTTATTTGAGTATGGGAAGCCCCGTGGTGGCTATGAAAGTCCCTGATTGTGTCCTGTGTGACTAGTGATGGTCTACTTTTGAAATACATTATTTGTAGTAACATAACTATGTGTTTTGTTATAAACACTTATGATTAAGATTGCGCGAGGACGCGACTGTTGTCAGAATTGGCCGAATGTAAGATTCTAGGATTGGAAGTAAAAACCCGTTCTAATAACTGGCAACATTACGTTGATCTGAAGGTATAATTTACTAGATAAATTGTAGTAACACTAGTTCCGATAATATTTAGTCTATGTCCGGTTTGATGAAAATTGATTGGAAGAAAGTTTGTTTTAAAATGTTGGTAACAATAGATTTTGACATATCAATGGTTATTTTCTGAAGGTTGGCTATAAAAAAGAGAACATGGTGAACGTCAAAGAGAAAAGTTGTGTTGTTTTTCCCGGTTTAAAATACTAATTGATGGACAAGTAATTAAAAGCTTAAATTAGTGCATTATTAACGTTTATGTGTACACCGAGCGTATGCGAGGTGTTAACCCGTGTTTCGTAGTGGCAAAAACAGAATCTCGACAACGTTTGATAACTTGGAGTTAGTGGCGGGCGCGCGTTCATTAAAACTTTTGGCGGCACGCACGGGCGGTGCGGTGTATTGTTGGTACATTTGGGTCGGATCCGGACTGCGAGCGCTGGATGGTGCATGGCCGGTTGAAAGAAGTCGCGAAACTGTTTCTACAAGTGGGGCTACCGGTGCGGCGAGCGGCGCGGGTGACGCGACGCCGTCGAGCATAGGTGTTGCGAAGGCGACAGGGCACCGGCCTCGCAGACGAAGACCAGGTAGACGGGACTGTGTAGGTGAGGAGTTTTTCACAAGGCTGCAAAGTTAGTTTTCGCAGCGAGTACTTGTATTGAAACCTGAGCTAGCGAAGCATTCTCAAGCGAGTGGTTCAAATATAAAATGCTGAGCGTCGCAAAGGTTTCAAAGGTACGAGATGCAAAAAACTTTGCTGCCGAGTGAAACACAATTTTTCACCTCACTACAGCGAGGAAAACGCTAGGTGCATTTTTCCGGTAGAAAACTCAATTCGGCATTATATACCGCTTATTGTACCGTAAATAATAAAAATAAGCAAACAATCTCTAAATTGAATAATTCATGAAAAAACCTGCTTGATACTAATGATAATAAACAATAAATACTACATTGGCAGCGCAGCGTTGGACGTCCACCAACGAGATGGACAGACGACTTAGTTAAGGCCGCGGGTTCACGATGAATGCAGGCCACTTATGACCGAAGCATCTGGAAATCTATGAGGGAGGCTTATGTCCAGCAGTGGACTTCTTACAGCTGAAATGATGACTACATTGGCAATGTGCAACAATACTTCGTGGTTCGATGCCATGAACAAAAAAAAAAAGAAATGACTTTCCGGTTAGCGCATTTTGAAAGGACTAGCTCTATATAAAAGTATCGAGAAGACAGATTCGAATTTTAAAATCTCTTTCCACGCTAGGGCGCAAAATGCAATTTAGCACGCAGAAATCAGCGTGCAAAACGATTCTTTCCGAGGTTGTGAGGTGAAAAAGAAATTAAAACCTAAATTACTAGGTAGTAGGTACTAGAACCGATCCGACCAGCAATGTTTAAAAAAAAAACTTGAATTCAGGGTATTTTTTTTAATTTTTTGATATTGTAATAAGTAGGTGTACGATTATTATTTCAGAAATTAAAGAATTTGCATTTATTAAACTCTTGTGTAGTTTATAGTAGGGCCTTCAGAGGACGTCTCATGCGACCAAATCGGCCTTGCTCAAGTTTTTGCTCGTCTGCGGAGTGCTCAAGTGCATCCACTTTGCTATGAGCCAGCTACCTATTAGTAATTAAAAGTGGTTTTATTTAACTGCATACTAATGCAAATGGAACTAAATAACTTATCGTTAATTAAGATAAAGATAGCAATATAATAATATAGTATGGCTAAATAGAGATAACAATTACGTAGTTATGTCTAGGTATATGTTTGCAGATTGAAATAACTAGATATTAATAGATAGATAGAGATTCAACCACCGAGGTTTAGCCGAAAGACTAGCGCTGTGGATGTTTTATGGTGCAGATTTTTTGCTAAGACGTGATCTTTTCGGGGGCATTTTTTGTTTCAGTTTAGTATATTTTCCATTTCACGGTATCTTTATCTTTATCATTATTGTTATGTAGTATTTTTCTTACTTCCTATTTTTTTTGTTATGTTTAGTACTAATGTTTATAACTAATGTAAGCCGCGTGCCTGTCGGAAGACAAGTAGGATATTCTTTCTATATGTACCTACAATAATGTACATAGTCATAGATACCTAAGCGTACATAATTATTTGACCATGGAAGGAAACATTTTACGACGCAAATGGAGACATTTGCGTCGTAAAAAGTTTAGTGTTTAATTCCCGTTGTTTCAAAAATGTAAAACTTAAGCACTTACAGATATTTTATTATCGTTTAATTTGATCAATTTAGTAACATATTTTTATCCATACAAACTAAAATAAGGTGTTATTTTGGTTTAACGTTTGAATGGACAAGTCTACCATCGCCAGCTTTTACGCGTTGATTTTATCAAGTAGCATTTACTTGATAGATTCACAGGTGCGAGCTTGAACTTCCTCGTGTGGCTAATATCGCAACGACATTGAACTGTTGCTGATTCTTGTATACTCCGACCAAGTTAACTATGCAGGTGGTGGTAGCGCTAGTCTACTACGAATCTTCGGATTTATATCAGTGGATTTTTAGTTCCTCATGCGTCCGCTTTAACAGATAAATTGGTGGCATTTTACTTGGGTATTCGTATCACGCGCCCTTAACTTGTCCCGCTTGTAAAATGAGCTAGTTTTCATGGAAAACTGAGGTTATATAAATACGAAGGTCTATTCTGTGTCAAATGACGTCTTGAATAATAAATAATGTTAGGGCCATGGAAATTGATATAAAGTTACAAAAACGTATGGTCATTACGTTTTGGCAATTTTTAACATAAATATCTATTTTTTATTTTTGTTTAATATCAACTGAATTCAACTGAACAAAACAGAGAAAAGTTGGGAGAATTGAAGGAGGCCTACGCCAAATATTTTGTTTGAGCAGGACTGAAAAAAAGCAAACATTCTAGCTAATAAACCTCAAAAGTTTTGTAAAAAAATAGAACGTGTCAATAAAAATAATCGTATCATATTTTTGTTGTAAAACGTAACAAATTTTAAAATAATTCAAAATAATTTAATAATTTTAAAACTTTTTTTTTTTTTAAAGAACACTTATTAAGAAAAACATTTTTCAAGGCTATATAGATCTTAAAAGTAAACATGGCAAAGAATACGCAATCACTATTTATAAAGGTGACACTAAATGACAGCACCTAATATAATGCCTATTGTTCGATCGTGTAAACGAGATTGAAATTGATCGTGTGAACGAACATTTATTGTTAAATCCGTATCATTTGTTGAATTAAATTGTTTAATTATGTAATTTGTTCAGCTTGGGACTGGCAGATTGATATAAATAGTCTAGGTTATTTTAAAGTTTAAAAGCCTTTACATTTTTTGTTTTTTGATTTCCCGGAAAGACACAAGTAAAGTCAAGCAACAACAGTGGATATCCACCATAGAGTTTTGAACTAGTAATTGAGAAATGACTTTCACCATAAAACAGTCAATGAGAAGTATTTACTGTGTGTTTCCGTAACTAGCCCTATATATAACTGGGCCTTTTTGCGTGACTTAAAACCGTGGGGTTCCTCACAATGGCGTCCTTTACCGTAAGAGCGATGTTAAAAGCGAATGTATTTTTTTTTTAAAGAAAAAGACATTGATGCGTGGCCCGTCAGGATGCGAAACCACGACCTTCGGAATGAAAGTCGCGGTATCTACCACTAGACCAACACCGCTCTCTTGCACCTCTTTCGGAGTTTTAGAAAAAACATACAACGATCGTTTTCGTAGCTCGATAGAGTCGTATGCCTATGAAAACAATATCCTTAGGTTTGAAAGAGTCCAAAGAGTAGGTACATAAAAACCGTTTTATTTAATATATTTTTACTACCTACCTACCTGCTTGTATTATTTTTTTACATTTGAAGCAAATAAAAAAACACCAAAATCGAATCTTGGGGTACCTATTCAGAAAAGTAGTAAAATACCTAAGCATTTTCCTCATTTCGGCCTCGACTGTACCAGAATAGTAATTACCTTTTCACCATCGATAAAAAAAACTATTTAGTAATATACCACACCTAACTATAAACGATTGGGTAACGCGTCCTATCATTAAACTATGCTAATTCTAGCTATTTAGAAATATAATTCAAAAAACGTGTGTAGTAAACTAACCAGTATCTCTACATCTACATGAAACAAAGTGTCGAACTACTTTGAATAATGTATATGCATTTTTTCCCACGGAGGTATAAGCTCGACCAATTTAGAAAGAACTCTGACTTTGATGAAAGTTTTTATGTATCCTATTAATCTCACAGTGCAAGCTTAAACGGTTCTATAGTAATATGTATTAATAGAGATGACATGATGTCAAAATATTTACGTAACAACATGATGTAAGGCAAGTTGTAAAGTGGAGGTGCTTAGTTTTACTCAATCAGCTGCGCAAGAGTCACATAAAACGTATGATAAATGGTGAATGCGTAAGTGGGATGTAGTGTCCACTCACATATCGATGAAATTATTTGATGGGTACCATGTTACGGAAATCTACTTTATCTATAGAAATTGGTTTTAGTCTTTTATCTACTTAAAAATAGTTGATTTTAGAATGATGTTGGTATGGGTCTTGAAGTGTAGCGTACGTTTTATGAGCACAATGAGAAAACTTAAAATGGTGAATCGATTGCGAATTTGGTAAACGTTTACGAAATAGGGAATTTCGCGGATTAGGCCTACATGTTATATAGTTACGGTTAGTTATATTTCTAAAAACATAAGTACGCGGGTGAAACTGTGAAGCGCAGCTTGGGCTATTTATAAAGCTTTACTTAGATTTTATTTCATTCGATCTGTGATCAGGAATTTCCAGTTTATTTTTTATCGAATAGTTTGCTTTTTATGTATTTCTGTGACCTTCTTTACGATTTCCAATTATACTCAACTTCATTCTCTAGACTAGCAAAAGAATTAATTATATATTGGTACTTGTATGTATGCGCTTAGCGATAGGCCTTTAGCACTAAACTCTTTAGAGTAACATTTTCATTTAAAAAATTGTGGGTAGGCACACAACGACGCACCGCCTCCATCGGCGATACTTCATTAGCTTTTTAGTGCTTGGCCTCTTAGCACGCGGCACAAATTATAATATAAAATAAAAACTTAATTAGGAAATTTAAATTCTCTAACCAAGATGTCTAAACGAAAGTCTTCGGATTTAGATGAAATTTTTAATAAATTAAAGAAAATGTGTGAAGTTAAAAGAAGACGCGTGAGGATTTTATCCAGTTCATCGTCGTCGTCGTCCAATGAGGATGCAAGACAGTCGCATACACAAGGTAAAGTGTGGCTTGAAAACACACAAATTGTTCTATTTTTTAATTTTTATAGTGTTATAGGCAGTTAAAAGACTGCCTACCTACGAGTACTTACTTCTCTAGTTATAGTTTTTTGAAGATATGTCGGTACCTTCAATTTACGACAAATTTTACCGTTAAAATAAATAACGGTATTTTTCCATAATGCATTGCGGGCAGCTTATAGGGCTGTCTCGTGCTATGTTTTTTCGTGTCGCGGGTAGCTTAGGGGGCTACCTCTCACAATTAACAATATTTTGGCAATCTCTTTATTTTTGGCATACGGTATTGCGGGCAGCTTTTGGGGCTGTTTCTTACCATTTCTGTTAGTGTTGCGGGTAGCTTTTGGGGCTATCTCTCACAAACAATATTTGAGTATGCAATCTCTTTTATTCTCGCATGCGGTATTGCGGGCAGCTTTTGGGGCTGTCCCTTACCATTCTTATGAGTGTTGCGGGTAGCTTTTGGGGCTATCTCTCACAAACAATATTAAAGTATGCAATCTCTATTACTATCGCATTCGGTATTGCGGGCAGCTTTTGGGGCTGTCTCTTACCATTTTTTGTTAGTGTTGCGGGTAGCTTTTGGGGCTATCTCTCACAAACAACATTTAAGAATGCAATCACCTTTATTCTCGCATACGGTATTGCGGGCAGCTTTTGGGGCTGTCTCTTATCATTTCTGTTCGTGTTGCGGGTAGTTTTTTGGGGCTACACCTTCACTATCTAAAATTATGCTCTTTAAGGGCCAACTTGCTAAAAATATTTAGTATTTCATCATACCAACATTGCGGGCTTGTAGGGCCCACCGCCTAGTCTAATTACATCTACCCTAAAAAATATAACATATATTTATTTTTTATTTTTAGACTGCATTTTAACACGAGAACCTGAGATTTCTGATCCGACTGTCTCGACCGATGTAACCCAATCGAACTCGACCGTCGATGTTTCAGCCCCAGAAGATATCGTAATTGCGGAGTCGGAGGAAAATTACGAATTAGACCAAGACTTATTGGAAATACTGGGCGCTGATCCTTCTGATACTGAGAAGTTTGGTAATAATATTCAAAAAGATGTTGCCATTAGATTTGAACATTTAGTTACTCACGGATTATCTAAGGATGACCGTAAAAATCTAATGGATAAATATTTGATCCCAGCTAATTGTAGACTTATTAGTCCACCGGTCTTAAATCCTGAAGTAAAGGCTGCATTATCAGAATCGACATTAAAACGCGACAAAGTCATAGCGACAAAGCAGGCTCTAATGTCCACTGCTATTTCGGGTCTCGGCGAAGCCATCACCCATATTCTTGCGTCAAAAGAAAAGCAACCCGAGCTTTTACGTATTCTTATGGACATTAGTCGCGCCCTTTGTGATTGTCAACATAATGACACTACTTCACGTAGAAACTTTGTAGTTTTTGCAGTTAAGAAAGATTTAAAAGAATCGCTTCTGAACGCTAAGGTCGATAAATTCCTATTTGGACAGAATTTGTCAGACGCTCTTAAGAGTGCTAAAGCTATAAACAAATCTGGTGCAGAACTTAAAGTACCATCGACAGTACCTAAACCGACCACAAGCAAACAAATTGCATCTGGCAGTGGTACAAAAAACTGGAAAGGTTCATACCCACCACGCAAGCAACCAGCAAAAACTTACACCACGACGATATCGGCAACTACGATGAAGAATCAGCGCGCCAACTCATCCAAGCAGTCACAGAATCGGCGTCCAGCTCGCACGACGACGTCTACTCCACACAGCCGCCGTTGAATACTAGTACTTCGAGTTCTCCGGTAAATTATGCTGGTAGACTTGCTCGATTTTATTACCAATGGTCTCTAATAACATCCGATTCCACTATTTTATCTTATATAGAAGGATATAAAATAAATTTTTCACGATCTGTTGTTCAATATGACACACCTCATAAAAATGCAGTATCGAAAAAAGATGAAGTCATTATTAATGACTTAATTCTTTGTGGCGCCATTTCTAGGTGTGCGCCATGTGAGGGACAATTTATATCAAATATTTTTTTGATCCCAAAACCAAACGGCAAAAATCGTCTTATATTAAATTTAAAAAACTTAAATAAGTTTATCGATACCGAGCACTTCAAGCTCGAGGATTTTAGAACAGCTATTAATTTAATTTCAAAAGACTGTTTTATGGCAAAAATTGATCTGAAAGATGCATATTTTTCTGTTAAAATTCATCCAGATTACAAAAAATATTTACGATTTCAATTTAATGATAACGAGTTATATGAATTTAATGTTTTACCATTTGGCCTTTCTACAGCGCCATATGTTTTTACAAAAGTCATGAAACCTGTTGCCAAACTTCTTCGCACTGCTGGATATTTTTCAACGGTGTATCTTGACGATTGGTTTCTAATAGGCAATTCTTTAAACGAATGCCTAGAGAATGTAGAACAAACCAAAACTTTACTTTTATCGCTAGGTTTCATTATAAATGAAGTTAAAAGTATTTTCACGCCTAGTAATAGTTGTTTGTTTCTTGGCTATAATATTGACTCTAAAAAATTTCAAGTCAGTCTACCCTTGCAAAAAGTTAATGTTATTTGCAAAGCAATTGAAAAAATGTTGACCATAGCAAAATGCAAAATCAGGGTATTTGCTAGATTTATTGGCTTACTGGTTTCCGCATGCCCAGCCATAGAATATGGCTGGTTGTATACTAAATCATTTGAACGCGTTAAATATCTTAACCTTATGAAAAATAATAAAAACTACAATGCCTATATGGACATTCCTAAATCTTTATTACCCGATCTTAATTGGTGGAAAGTTTCAATCAAGAAATCAGTTAACAAGATCAAAAAAGATAATTATGACTTAGAAATTTTTACAGATGCCTCAACTACGGGGTGGGGTGCTGTTTGTGGTAGCCAGAAAGCTAGTGGACAATGGTCTCAAAATGAATCGTCTTACCATATTAACTACTTAGAAATTTTGGCTGCATTCTTTGGTTTAAAGTGCTTTGCCAAACATTTAATTAATTGTCATATCTTACTTAGAATCGATAATACAACCGCTATCTCTTACGTGAACCGTATGGGAGGCATACAGTACCCTCATCTTACAGATGTTACAAAAAAGCTCTGGCAATTTTGTGAATGTAGAAACCTATATGTTTACGCATCATATATTAAGTCGATTGATAATGTAGAAGCAGATGCTGAATCCAGACGTATTCATCCAGATATAGAGTGGCAATTGTCCATAAATGCCTTTGACACAATTGTGAATAACTTTGGTAATCCTGAAATTGACCTCTTTGCAAGTAGGTTAAATAAAAAATGTGATGTTTTTGTATCTTGGCATCAGGACCCAGACGCTCATTCCATTAATGCATTTACTATAGATTGGAACAACTTTTATTTTTATGCTTTCCCACCTTTTACCATGATTTTGAAAACGTTACGAAAAATAGTTTCGGATAAGGCCAGGGGTATACTAGTCGTACCTATATGGCAAGCACAACCCTGGTATCCACTTTTTAAAAGTTTAGTAGTTTCTAAGTTATTGGTTTTTAAACCAAGCGAAAATGCAATATTTTGTCCTTATTTCAGCACCAGGAAAATACACAAGCAGATTACCCTGGCTGCAGCAATTTTATCCGGACGGCGTTCTTAAAAAGAAACATCCCATTGTCAGCATTAGAGGTTATGATTGCTTCTTTATCTAAAAATTCACTAAAACAATATGATGTTTATATGAAAAAATGGTTTAATTATTGTAATCGAAACGACGTTGATCACTTTCATGCTTCAACTCCTGATGTTATTTGTTTTCTCACTTTTCTGTTTAAAGAAGGCGCTCAATACGGAAGCCTCAATACTTGTCGTTCCGCCCTTTCGCTGTTGATAGGAGAACATGTAGGAACCGATCAAAATATAAAGCGTTTTTTCAAGGGAATATTCCGGACTCGCCCTCCGCTACCTAAATATGTAACAACGTGGGATACATCCATAGTGTTGAATTTTTTAGAAACACTCTACCCACATGTTGATTTATCACTTGAAATAATCACAAAGAAATTGGCGACGTTACTAGCGTTAGTTACTGCACATCGAGTGCAAACTTTGTCTAAAATTGTCATAGATAATATAATTTTTTCACCAACCAAAGTATCCATTCATATAACTGAATTAATAAAAACCTCTCGAGCAGGTTGTCCACAGCCAATTTTGATATTACCATTTTTCGATGAAAAACCGGAAATATGTCCCGGAAAAGCCTTACAAGATTATTTAAATCAAACAAAATCCTTGAGAGGTAATGAGAAACAGCTTTTCATAGGTTTAAATAAACCACATCGTAGTGTCTCCAGTCAGACTTTAAGTCGTTGGATTCGGGACACGTTGGGTCGTGCTGGTGTTCCGGTGGCGGCATTTGGCGCACACAGTACGCGACATGCCGCTACTTCATCTGCTCACCGTCTAGGTGTGAGCCTCGATGTTATTAGAAAAACAGCTGGCTGGAGTCCTACTTCAAATACCTTTTTCAAGTTCTATAATAGACCACTCAGTAATTGTGAGGATGAATCATTTGGTCGAACGATTATTGATAATGTTTTAGACCTTAGTACAGACGATTAATAATAATTGTTAATTCTTTTTAAACTACTAGAGGTGTTTTTTCTTTTTGTTTGGGCATTAAGATTAAGCCTGTTTATTTTATTTTGAATATACAATTTTTTAACATAAAAAATTATTATTCTTTAACCTTGATTAGATTATTTCACGATAGTCTCTAAATATCTACAAGTACCAATATATAATTAATTCTTTTGCTAGTCTAGAGAATGAAGTTGAGTATAATTAGTGATTAAACGAACTTACCTTAAGTGAAGTTCTATCATAATTATACTCAACTTCATACGAATAGACTAGCAACCCTCCCTGGTTTAGCAATATCAAACCCTACCCTTAATTATCGTGAAATAATTATAAAAGCTCTGAACTAAATGAAGTATCGCCGATGGAGGCGGTGCGTCGTTGTGTGCCTACCCACAATTTTTTAAATGAAAATGTTACTCTAAAGAGTTTAGTGCTAAAGGCCTATCGCTAAGCGCATACATACAAGTACCAATATATAATTAATTCTTTTGCTAGTCTATTCGTATGAAGTTGAGTATAATTATGATAGAACTTCACTTAAGGTAAGTTCGTTTAATCACTAATTATAAGGACATATTTAATGGAATTTGAAAAGCAGTTTAAAAAATAGGTAAAATTGGCATTTAATTACAAACTTATGTAATGATCTCTACTCACTATTTCGTGTGAATTTAAGTTTAAGACTTTACTTTTTGATCGAAGTTCCCACCTGAATTATATGATCGCACGATTTTTTGTAAATTGATACCGATTTTAGATGTAAAATAACGATATACTGATGAGCTAGTCACGCGTCGTGCCGCACCCTGCCCAGATGTGAAATATCAAACCCTTCACCTTCTTGCTAATATTAATATAAATAGAGGTGAATATCTACACAGCTTGGATGGGTTTTATCAACGTAGAAAACACTACTTTACATAGTATTTGGATGTGTTTTATCGACGCAGCAATATTTGCCGAAAATATTGTGTTGTGTTATTTATTAGTGCCGCAAAGACTTCGAATAGTAAATAATAAGACGAATGACGCGACTAAGCAATCACCTTTATTGTTTTTAGAATGCTTCGTGAATAAATTTAAATTTAGAAATGTCGAAATAATTTCAGTAGTCAATGGTGGAAAGTACCATCTGGTTGATAGGTACTACATCCAAGCCTTAATTCCAAATCTTAAAATTCAATTGACCAATTTTGTAAATTAAGAGACGATCAGATTAAATTTACCAAAACTTAACTAACTAAAATTTACAAAAGAATGCATTTATGTTTTTGCGATGTTGTATTGAAATTAAAGACGCGCCCTAAAAGTAATAAACAGCATGCGATTAAAACCGAAAAATTTCTGTAGAATCCATTTGGTAAACATTTCGATGATGATGATTGTCAGAATAAATTACCTAAATAGGTATACTATTTACAGCTTGTTTCTATCCAAGCAGGCTGTAAGCTTCACTCCGCCTGTGCCACTCCTTCGAATCCTGTGCCACCCTCATCCAGGTCTTGCTTTCAATTTTAACTAATTTAATGTTGTGACAATAAATGCTGGTAAATGTGATGTTTAAGATTTTAACCAAACTTGAATAAAACTGCAATAAGTATAACGATAAATAATTACCATATATTTATTAAACTATTCATATAAAATTAAACCGTCAGTTTTCATAATGTATGAAAGTTTTATTGTTTTATGTGTTTAAGACCACACAGCAACAGCAGGTGTAACACATTCACATACAATAGCTTCATCTCGATGTTATGCATCGCATAATGCTAGCCTGCGCAAAAACTAAGCTTACATGCATCTTGTTATATGAATATTTTTGAGAGCGAGACATGCTAATACATTTTAAGTGTCTATTGATTGTTGGTAATGGAAGATCTTTTTATGATAAAGAGATACTGGTTTTCTTATGTTTGCCAATTAGGATTAGAAGACAACAGGCTCGTAAGTAAGATGGGAAGGTTATTATATGTACCATTGTTAAAACATAATAATACGCGCGACAAACATAATATAATCCTTCTCTTGCAGTCGAGTTATACAAAGTTCTAAGTTTAGAAGAAGTGGTTGAAATATTACTTGCAAGATTCATCCCGAATGAACATTGATACATTGCCAGTTAAATCAAGTATTCTAAAAGAGGATTGATTAGATAGTAGGTACGGATGGGTAGAGTAGGCAATAAAACTGGATATTCACCGTAGAGGTGGCGGTAACCGTTAAAAGGAGAAAAGGACTTAAAATAAAGTTTAGTTTTTCCAAACGAATAAATTAAGAAATTAAAGACATTTTTCGGTTTGAATCGCGTGGTTTTTATTACTTTTAGCATTGTTACAACGCTCAACGTTGCTTACGTTGCGTTGCAACGTCGCGTAACTTTTTTAATACATTAGAATGACAAATCACATCTTAGTCTATCCTGAAGAAGAGACCTGGAAAGGTCTCGAAACGTTGAGCGTTGTAACAATGCTAAAAGTAATAAAAACCACGCGATTCAAACCGAAAAATGTCTTTAATTTCAATACAACATCGCGAAAACAGAAGAAGAATCTATAATAAATTAAGTTTTAAAATTTTACATTTGCTATAATATTTGAATTAATTACGAAGCTTATTTTTTATTTTTAACGGACTTTAAAAACACGAACAAAGTATGTGTTTTAAATTACTTAATGTATATTTTGATTAGCAAACTATTTAATAACAAAACGTAGGCTTTATCCAAAATCTTGAACCCACATAAAGACGTAAAATACAAGCATGTTCGATGCTATCACTGAGTCAGCTTTTAAAATGGGAGTATCATTCAATGTCGTATTCAATTTTTATCAGATTCAAGGCATGAATCTCAATTCTCAATATCCATACCGACCGAACAGGTTGCAATACTAAATTGATTTTCGAAATCGCCAAACATCGATATCGGGTTCGACTGATTAATAATTCATGAGAATCGCACAATAGGGTTTTTGAATCAATATTTATGGTGTAATGGTGAAAAAATACATTAAAATTCATATTTCGTTTGTTCGGAAGATGTCTTTATTGTGGTCTTTGTCTTGCAACAAGATTTCGCATTTAAATCCCTTCAATAATTAGTTACTTACAAGTAACGTTATTATTTTACGCCGCCATGTATAGATGAGCGGCTATAAAAATATTCTGTTAATGTGTTGTGGCAGTAAGTAACCGATAATACCTGTTGGAACAGTCTATTAAACGTAAAGTGTGTGTCACGATTATATTATTAATGCCCATTCCGTCCCACTTGAACCCGGAGTTGACACAGTTTAGTCCTCCTTTGGCAAGCTCTAATGCATTTCCTGAAATGTATAGCTCTAGTGTGGTCATACTAAATTGATGTATTTATACATTAATAATTTAAAATGAGGCAATTTTCTTAATTCTCATATCCGAAACAGGTTTTCTGTTGCAAATTTGATCAATGACCTTTAACCTTGTTACTTTATAAAATCTAGATTCATAATTTTTAATGACGTTCACATTACGTATCATCGTCAACCTGTAGTTAAGGTGGTATGCTATTAAAAGCGCTAGAAGTACATAAGCTAAAATGTAAAAAGCTTACCCAAATTGAAAAAAATAAAACATAAAATATCTCTTTGATTAAAAGTAGTTCACAGAATGAACTACTTTTAATCAAAGAGTTAAAATAATTCATACATATTAGTTAAGATAAATAAAAGGAGTTGGACAAACTTTGCCTTTGCAATGGGATGGAAGCCTAAATAGCTTTAATTTAAAAAGGAAATGAAAAATATTTGAAGAGTCAACCATGTTGTTTAGTAAAGTCATTACCTACGTCATCTGTAACAATCCCATTTGAGAAATCGGCAGAACACAAAACACAGCCTTCACGGTTAATTAGTTTGTTGTATCGTGTAATTAACATCGCCTGTTTCACGGGAGGATACTGTTCTATAGATACGAAAACGATTGCGTTTGAGAGCTTTGCTTGCGCAACGCCTATCATGTGTAGGTTAAATGGTTATGTCGAATATATTTTAAACTAGCTGCGTCCCTCGATTTCACCAGCGTTTTTGGGATAAAAGTATGTCGAATGGGAGCTGAAATGTATGCGTTATTCCAAATCCCCAGTTGTCTATTTACCAAGTTAAATTGCAATCGTTTTAGTAGTTTTTGCTTGAAAGAGTAACAAACATACTCACAAAATTTCGAGTTTACAATATTAGTATGATGAAATAGACAGTGATGAAAAATGAACTATGAACAAGACTTATCTCAAATTTGACTTACAGAGTGGTTAAAAAGTTAAAGATTCGACATTAACATAGATTGGATGTAAAGCATAATGGGTCTGTTATGTATGAGTGCATCATATTTTACCGTCGATCGTTGAGTTTTCAAACAACTATGCTTCAAAGCATCTGTTTAGCACTGCGATCTTTTAGTAAAGTATTCGCACCGTTTTTTTTCCTTAGACGTGTAGCTTCGCAAATACGAGTATAACGGTTCGAAATAAGTATACCTAAGAAATTGTCTCTAGTGTAATCCGTTTAACACAAGCAAATGAACATAATAGTCTGGAAATGTCAGTAGGCCTGTAGTCCGATACAATCTGGTTCGTAACAGGGACACGCCTGGACGACCGCAACACCTTAATTCTCTTTTTGCGAAATATCGTAGTAACAATTCGTAATGTGCGTTGTTTTAACAAATTGCTTATGCTTTGATGTGAATTATGTTATACGCATGAATAATTAATGTTGTGCAGTTTAACTACGGGGTCGGTACTGAAACGAGAATGCGGAAATTGATTTGCTTTGAAATTGTCTATCTGTAAGCACCTTTAAGACACATGTTGATTGCTCTGTTTAGGAATCGTTTTGTGTGCAATACAATTATTAAATTTATTGACAGAAATTAGTTCCTTAAAACTATATATGCCATCTCTGCTATGAGAAAAACTAAGAAAGAGAGCGTGTTTGCTACAACTTCATTCGAGACATTCCTTGGTAAACGTTAGGTACACATGACCACTACTTCTGACACGTTCCTATAATAACCATCACCATCATCATCATCATCCGAGCGATGTTCCCAGTTGCATCCCTCTCGGAAGCCCAGGATTCGCTTTCCTACTTTTACGACAGTCTACATATCCAGCGCAGCATCTTCATCTCCGTGACACACAGGCAGATCCTGCTTATGTTGCTCAAGCACTGGCCATGCCTCACTACTATACAAAATTACAGGTCACATGGTTACATGGTTTTATAGACTTGTCCCTTCAGTTTAACCGGCATTTTAGGGTCACAGATGATACCAGTCATCTAACTGTATCTACTATCTTAGGTGATTGAAATAGTACTAAACTTCTCCTCTTGGAAGAATACCTAGGTACCTACGTCAATATTAACTTTTTAATTGTAATGTAAAAATAACAATTGCCACGATCACACAAGTACCTACATACTTTTTCTTGCAGGGTAATTGAACTTTAAAAGTATCTAAATGAAATGGGTTAATTATGCAAATGGGACATTAACTGATATTTCACATCTCCATAACAATAGCTATAAGTTGAACTAAAATATAAACAAACATACTGAGATATTCGTCGCTACCAAAGAAAGCCCGAAGTTATGAAGACAGGTTGCCGTTCGCGGATCAAGTTTGGTCCGCCTCGATAAGGTGAACAGAATGACTCATGTCAGGAGGTTTTATAAGAACAAAGGTTACTCAGATATTCGACTGGTCTTTGCCAAAATTTACAAGTACGTGAGTAGGTATGAAACTTTTGTTACGTGTAGGTATGAGTATGAGTATTGGTATTTCAACGTTTTCTCGATATAGAGTTTTAAATTAACCTGATTTTTCATTAACTGACTAAAATGCATTTAATTGTTTCTCTTTTGCTCTGTATAAACACTGGTTGGTCTCCGAGGTTTACCGGGAGCAGACCCACAATAAGAAAATATTTAAATACAAAGTTTCATAGCATTTCACAATAAATATAAAACTAGCTGCGTCCCAAGGTGTCACCCGCGTAAGTCCCGATCCCGTGGGAATTTCAGGATCAAAAAAGAATATTTGAAATCGGTCGTGTGGTTTCGGAGATTACCCCCAATATACATACAAACATACATACACGTTACCAACGTTACCTCTTTATAATATTAGTATAGACTTTTAGATTTAATATAAACAAATCTCTAAATGTCTGCCACTGGGAACTACTGGTTACAAATAAAAGAGAAAGATAAAACTCTTACAGAACATAAAAGCATTAAAATGTGTAGGTACAACATTTTTGATACCAACGATATTAAACACGTAGGATATATCTAATTTACTCCTACAATAAAACATCAAGTGTCATTTTTATTGAACAAAGCGGAGTTAACCAAGTATGTAGTGAATAGCGATTGATAGGAAATACCTACATACAGTTGCACCCTGCCTTTTATAGGTATTACTCATTGATTTATAGCGGATTCCTCGTGATTACAAAGTCTTTGTTACCGTGATCTGTGTTAATGAGAGTTGGATGTGAATACAGATGCAACAGTTAGTTAACTAAGTCAAGATTTGGTCCTTGATTTAAGATTTTAAAATCTTTAAAACCTACTCGAACAGTACCAATACCAAGTTTCATCGTAAAAAGTTCAGTCTACCGGTGAACGGGATGTCTGGAAAGACCTCGAAACGACAGACGTTGCAAAATGCCAAAATAAAATAATAAAAGCAACGCGATTTTAAGCGAAAAATTTCAGCTTGACAAAAACAGATGACAAATCTAAGTTCAATAATTTGGCGTAAACTAAAAATAATTGAACTGATGGCGATGGACACATACTGCTCGTATTATATTCCAATTGTGTCTTCGGAAATAAAACTTTTATTACCGTCAGACCAAATCTTCATATAAATCAATGATAGTCCTTCAGGTACAGGTAAATTCGTTTAATCATAAACTATCCCATAATTCTTACCGATCCCGGTGGCTTAGTTCCGAGACTAAGCGGATGTTAACTTTGAATCGATTCGACTGCCATTTGTGTTCAGCCTTAATATATTTTCGAAATCTTCAGTGGGTGGTATTTTTAGCATAGCCCCAAGTAATTTGATATTCATAGCTATCAATTTACCGTAGAACCTAATTTGTAAGCTTACCTACCAAGT
Source organism: Idaea biselata (assembly GCA_958496205.1). Taxonomy (NCBI): domain Eukaryota; kingdom Metazoa; phylum Arthropoda; class Insecta; order Lepidoptera; family Geometridae; genus Idaea; species Idaea biselata. Next base: position 7,440,804 of record OY292395.1, read on the forward strand.
AGTCTCAACACCGTTATTTTATAAACACTAGCTAATAAATTAGAGAATATATATATTTGTCCTCATCGGTTGCGATTATTTCGACACAGACTTTTCAATTCAAAGAGATTTATATTGAAATCATGATTCATAAAGAAACTGAACACGGTCTAAATAAAAATAAAACAATCGAACATATCCGTCGTATTTGTCGTGGCTATTTATAAAAAAAACAATTCGAGCTGAATCTGACTATTTATTATATTTTTTTGTGTTACCCGACTGTGGCAAAAGGAGGGTTATGATTTTGACCGCGATGTTTATATTATTTATTTCTTAAAAAAACAGTCCTTTTTTATCTTGAATCGTTCTAATATAAGTAAGTTTATCGTATACCTATCTAATTGTGGGGTCAGATGTCCATCAGTTGTACCGTTCGGTGTGTCCTTGTATTCCATCGTTCTCTTGCCCGGAACACTTGTTCCATTGTACTAGGTTGATTTATTATTCTGATATAAACCTATTATTTACTACTTGACTTATATCGGTTTACAGTTACACTTTGATTTGATGGGGCTTCTATTTGATTCTATTTAAAGAACACACGTATGAGGTAAGACCAAAAATAAATCGTAAGAAACTCATAAGACGTAACGAAATTATTTTATAATGTAAATGTTGGCCTAGTTCAATTATTTTGACATCAAATTATAAAACTGAAATAATAAAAAGTAAAGTATAAAATTCATAATGAAGAGTTACCTACGATTATGTTTAAATACCTATACCGAAACACCGTGAACCACAATTGAACATCGAAAGATTAAATGTGTGTTTTAATATTAATTTGTTACTTTTAATAGGTTGTATTTAATTAAGTTATTGTTGTTTTTTTAAATAACATTTGTTTATATACATATTAATTTTTTTTTGAATATGTACGTTTGTATTTGCTTCGATTCGTATAAGAATCTCGTACCTATCACTCTACATCTATAAGGAAGCTACATTGGCTAACTAAAAAGTTTGCTGTTTCGTCTTTTAGTTCGTCGGACGAATTGGACTGAACATATTATTGCTCTACGAACAATGCCAGTACAAATGCGCAAAAGACCCGAAATAGAATTAATAAAAAAACTTCACATATTTCTAGTCATTTTAGCCCGGTAAAACTTAATTCTTTAAAAATAAGCCACGAATAACGTTTAGCTAAAATAATTCAACAAAATAACCTCAAGAAGTCCATATATCTCAGTCTCGGCATCATCGCTTATGGTAATGAATGTATGAACAGTCGTCACTTCGACGCCACACACCAAGGTCAACCATTGTACCCACAACAATAACTACACCAAATTTGCTCTACATCGTAATGTTTCCTTCTACGGTGTCTGAAGATTGCTTAACGGGGTAGCGGTGTATTCGTCACCAGCGATAACGTCAAGGTTTTTTTTAAAGAAAAGCCTGCCTGCCTGCATACCTGCTTATACCTACCTACGTGTATTAGCGTGTAATTGAATTTGTATAACATAACATATGTTTAAGTTACTCACGTTGCTAGCGTCCGTGGGATTCAGCAATAGTTGTGACCTCTGTGTCACGTGTGGGACCACTCAGAGACCCACGTTACGTGTCATGTGTTTTATGGAAGGAATTCGAGGAGTAAGTTCCACTAACAACTTTCTGCCTTCACTGGTGACCAACAAGCAGGAAGACAAAAGTAACAATCCTACGAATACGAGCTAAAACTTCTGTAGGTACCTAATTCTTTGAAACTCGCATATTGCCGACGTACTGGATAAATACTACATGGATACTTTGTACCTATCCTTAAATTTCCGCAGGATCGGGACTTAAGTAAGAAGGTATAATTATAAATTGTATATGTTATTAAGTGTTCACAACAGAAAATTGTTTTACTTTTCAGGTGGTTAGCTATGTTCTGAGATGCCGATCACTGCTGTTTCTCGTGAGACTCCGCCGGCGTCTCCTCCCCTCCATGCCGCTACGTATGAAGAGGCTCTAGCTACTGTAAGTAAAAAAAAAGAACAAAAAGTCATATAAGTCATTTAAAACCTCACGCCCCACGCACGCGAGGTTCTCTGAGCTTATATATCAGAACCTCAACTGCTTTGCTGGTCTAAACTAATAGACTAGGAGGGGGAAGTTGGTCATCTTACCTCATTAGTACCAAGTGGAGACTTATATGGTGGAAAGAGTAGTAAAAGTTATGCCCAAAAAACTCGGTCAGCCGCGATTCAGCCTGGGCCCGTCCGAGCTCTGCCCGTTTTTAGGGTAGCAATCAATTTATAAACTGTTCTTAGGTATTCTTACCACGAACAGCATTTGACAACTCAAACAATTCAAAGATAGGCCGGATGCTTAAGAATTGCGTGGTATTTGGATGGTATTCTAAAATGTTGATGGTGTTACGGCAACAATTCTATTTGATGATAATTCAGATTTATATTAAACTCTCGGCCGCAAACCAGTCTGCAGTGTGCGCCTTCAAACAAAATTAGTTTTAGAACAAATATAACAAAAAATCCTTTGACATCAATCCTCGATAAAGTTCTCAGGTTACATAGAACTAATTTGTATTCAGTCGTTTTTTGTGTGAGGTCAAATTTCCTTGAGATATATTGCTTCACCTCCAGAAGTGATAAAACAACGAATAAATTATTAGTCATTCGTGTAAGACCTTAGTTCCCACATTATTATTGTATTGCTAGTTTAACGTACAGGCATGAAATGAGTTAAATGAGTTAATTTAAAGCTTTTCTAATTAATTGACGGCAAGTTTTTAAACACTGGTTCATTGTCATAAATATTTAAACCAGAGTGATAAAAGATAGTCGATAAAATAGTCCTAGTATTCTTATAGGTCCTACCTAGACACTAAAGCACCTACTTATGAATATTATTGTCTCGTATACGAGACCAAGTCGAAGAAAATGTAGTCTTATAAGGCTAAATTTTTTTCGACTTGGTGTTTTTTTGTAGATTTAAGAACGGCTGCTAAATTCCTGGAAGTAAATGTTTCTATATTCGATAATTAGCTTCAGCGTGGTCCAAGACTTGTCAAGTACCTACCTACTTATCAAATGCGTGTGGGGTTAGTAGACAATTTTATCGGTCAAATCGCCTTTTTCATACAATCTATTAAAACTACAAGTTATTTTATCTAATGAATATATGTATGTTTTGTGAGGTAAATATGCTTTGACTAATTTACGGTCCTCCAAAAGTTCCAAAACGTTGTTGACAATTATCCTCAAGTGGTAAATGTGGCTAATTTTAGCTCTTGAAAAAATTAGAACATTATTAATCGCAATTGAAACGAGGAAGAAGACTTTGTGAATCATTATTATTAGACACGGGTCTAAATCGCGTTATAGACAATCATTTAATTGACTATTTACCTCGATGTTTCGGCAAACGGGTCATACCGTCCGTGGTCCCGAGAAGACCCGGGAGTCTTTCCGGGCCCGTTGCGTCTTCTCGGGACCACGGCCGGTGTGACCTGTTTGCCGAAACGTCGAGGTAAATAAAAAAGGTAAAAGGTTAGGAGGTATTTAAAATGATATCTATAACGCGATCTAGACACACGGGTCTTATAATAATGATTGACGGAAATCGTGTAAGTTTAAAAAGACTTTGTAAAGCAAAGTCTTATTAACCTATCAAGTCACGACTTTTAATTTATTGTGCTCTAAATTCAAGCGGCTTTTATCAAGTGTTAACCAGAAGCCTAAATTACCGGTGCGAAGCGATGAGCGGCCATTGTTAGAGCTACCTTTGCAGTCATGGTATTGTGCAACAACCTTCTGCCTCTTACATTGCAATGCAACTGCATTTGATTTGCAAATAATGGATGCATTCACCAAATTATCGCTGTCCAGCAAACTTAGTGCGACTTTGTTCAACTGAATTTGTATAGAAATAACGGTGATGCCTATTAATTCGCTAGGACGTATTTTTAATTATAAAATGCTTATTGTGTCTAATGTTATCATGAATCATTAGTCATGATTATAACTTCAACCTTTACCTTGGGTAAAATAATTATAATACATATGTCACTATGTCTGTATTATGTGTTTGATGCTTACGCAAAAATTAAAACTGTTTGCGTTATATCTTGATGTATAGAAGTGAATTTATTTACGCGGAAATGGTTAGAGCTGCCATTAGACAAAATAGACCGAACAAATATGGAAGGTTTTGCAGGTCGTTTTTCGTAGATGGCACATACTTAAGCCATTGTAGGTACCTAAATGATTTAAGAGGAGTATATACGCCAACGACCTTGAAACTGAAAATCCCTGTCGGGCTCATCGAAAATTGTTGATTATTTCATGACGGAATGTCGTAGAACTTTTTTTTGTGCACAGATTGTAGGTGACATTGTTTCCTACATTTTGGTGTAGTTTTAAGACAAGAACCTCCTATTGGTGCAAAGCCTATCCAAATTTTAGACAAAAAATGTCTGATTTGGCTAAAATGTCGATAGGCTTCAATACGTTTCGACATATTTGTATGGAAACTGCACTAAAATATCGGAAACAATGTCGCCTATAATCTGTACACAAAAAAAGTTCTAAGACATTCCGTCATGAAATAATCAACAATTTTCGATGCGCCCGACATGGATTTTCAGTTTTTCAGAATAGGGCCCTTAAGAGGATAGTCTCCATTCTCTTTCTCCATACAAATGTAGTTTAAATTTTCCTACCTGGATAAAGACATTAGAGCAAATATGTTTATACCATAAAACCTATATCTGTCATGACAATGCATCTACCTTTTTTTTTAAAATTTTCTAATTAAAATAATAATAAAAAAATAATGAAATGAAAAAAATAAAAAGGTAGATGACAGATATAAGTTTTATGGCATAAACATATTTGCTCTAATGTCTTTATCCAGGGAGGAAAAATTAAACTACGTTTGTATGGAGAAAGAGAATGGAGACGATCCTCAGATGCGAATTTCCTCTGGATATTTTCTCTCATCGTAAGAGCCCACATATTTTTTTCTTGAAGAAATAGACATTGGTGCTTGGTCGGCCAGGATGAGAAACGATGAGTTTCGAAATGAAAGTCTACCACTAGACCAACACCGCCCTATAAACCTTCCTATCGTTTACAAAGCCATCTTCGAAACATACTTTTCAAGTACTAGTACTTTCTTAGTTCTCGAAACTCGTGGGGTCTGAGTTCAGGCCATAGAACTATAGATTATTTTATGGTTAAACCTTCAGGCGTCGTTAGTGAATGTAGGGCACAATAGGCGGTCCTGTACCTCTAAAGGTTTCATCGATATTTATCGGGTCATCTGTTCAATAAGCCTAGAGCCAGTTGTTTCAATAGAGGACGGGCTCGGCATAATGGCTTTACTAATTTCGATTTTGTAACCTTAAAGTAAACCTAACCTAATTATTCTGTTAATATTTTTTGCTTGTCGCAAACCTTTAAGAGAAATAAGTTCCGTGAAGTTGGTAAAACTAGAATCCTAGGCATTTTCTCTCATAAGACAATTGGTAAGTGTATATGATGCAGTACACTTATCTATACTATCAATCTATCTATGTGAAATCCCTTAAGTGAAGGAAGATAAAACCAAAGCAAATTATAAAAATGAAATTATAAACTGAAATGAAAGCAATAAGGTCACTTAGGAAATCCAGTAGAGCATTATTATTATACTAACAATATGAATTTAGTTCTAATTTAATACGTTTTTAAAATTAATGTTTGGCCGTTCGTCTGTTTCTTAATAATGCATTATAGAACTACTGAAACACGTCGGTTTACGTCTCCACTTCGCATGCCGCATGCAGATCGTGCGAAGTGGAGACGTAAAAGTAGGAAAGCGGACCCCGGGCTCTCAAGAGGGATGTAACCGGGAACATCGCTCGGATGATGATGATATCGTAGAACTACTGAAACAATTTATACTATTTCTATTGCACCGAGACTAACGCGGGTGAAACCGCAAATAGCAGATAGTTAATTCACTTCACACATGACTAAAACTTCTCTCAAAATTATCCGTGTTCCGTTACGTAGACCAGTGCAGCCATTATGGAAGACGTGAATGATCTTGTTCCACTGCAGTCTTCCTATTTTCTAGATGAGCGTATTGCATCTTAGAGCATATCATCACTTCCCGTCAAGTGAGATAGTGGTCAAACACTCATTTATCCTTGTACATAATCTTCTTCTAATATATAAAATTTCCATGTCACAATGTTAGTTACCGTACTCCTCCGAAACGGCTTAACCGATTTTTACCAAATTTTATATGCGGATTCAGTAGGTCTGAGAATCGGCTACTATCTATAATTTATAAGGCAAAACAACGTTTGCCGGGTCAGCTAGTTATATATGAAATTTGCATTTAGTAATACCCATTTCCTACCTAAACATTACAGGATTAAATATAGAAAACTAACAAAAAGTTGACATTTTCACGCTTCTCACGCGTATCCACGATGCTAATTTCCTTATCACCTTGACGTGTGGTTTGCGTATATATTGCTTATTGCTAAAAGTTGTCTACATGTCGCAGTCTAGTGTAAACGTTAGTGATTGCCCCACCGCGGACAGAAAATGTCCATAATAAGGCAAACGGTCTACAATCCACCTGCATACAATAGACTATAGTTTAGTGTTGTTCCCAGCTTCCGACGAGCGGCCTTCTCTCGCGTATTATCACGTTTCAGCTTATTCGCCATAAGTTAAATAAATAAGTAAATATTCGTCAAAAAATACTTATTGGAAACATTTGTGATAGTGTTAATCGTGACTAGTGTAGTGATAAAATTGTGTTGCGATATTGTTTTTTGAAACACTCGGATTTTATTGTGGCTGTTATGCCTATATACTGGTTTAAGAATTTACATGAAAAGCGCACTAATTTAAGCATTTAAAAGGACTTAAATTCTCTGTATATTTGCTGTGGAATCTTTAAAATAACGCCAATCTGTGGTTGTTTTTTTTAAACAAACTTTATACATTCGCGGGTACAGTTTTCTTTTAATTAAAACCTTGTATTTTTATTAGGTGAGATCTAATTTAATAACCTGCCGGTGTTATAGAGAGATCTTCTCACGGGCTAGTAAGTTCTGTAATTATATTCAAACGAGTTAACTCTCGATTCTATTTCAATTCATTAATTCATAGAACTTAATCTCTGTTATGTAATGGCATATTTAGTAAAACTGGAGCAGTTTTACGATGCACATAATTTACGAGTTAAAATCTCTAGTTATGTACCACGGGGTCCATCACTTAGGTCATGCCTATATTTTTGTTCGTTTATTTTAAAATATAACATTTATTTACTTAGTCCATTTATTTTTGTAGTCCCGTTGTAAAATTGTGCATGTGTAATGTGTACACAATTCCACATTTATACTAGTACAAGACAGGGTATGTAGAGAGAGCCTCATGCATTACAGATAAGAAAGAAAACTCTAAATGAAAATTCTTTGAACATTTTTCCAACGGATTTTTAAATCCTATTCCGTACAAAATACAATAGTTTGTAAACAATTTCGTACATAGAATTATTAGGGCCAACAGATTAACTATCACGATTCTATTACGTTTTTCATGAGTATCACGAGTTACTTATTTATAGTTTCATCACTAACGATCGGAACGTGAATTTTTGGACAACGAATTTGTACAATTATTACATGTATGCTGATTGTCAAATCACAAAAATGTCCTACAATATTTTATTTACTTACAACAGAGTATGTGAAGTTGCAGTGGGTTAGGTTTGGAAAAGACCGCATCGTCATAGAATATAAACATCAAGTACTTGCTATATGTAAGCAATTTAAACATGTTTAACATCCATATTAATAGACGACTTGAGTAACTACTCTGTTGAGAAATGCATTTGTCTCGATCTTGTCAGTTATATTTAACGTCAGCGACAATGTGACATAGACTTTACTTATCCAAAGTAATTACTCGCTTCATAAATACGGGTTTAGCGTACGTCACTATTATCGTAGTAGTTTTACGTTATCATCTGTTACGAAACAGCAAGTACCATTAACTTAGTACAGTGACAATTCAAGAATAGCTCGCTTACCTTGCGCCTGCGCCGCCGCCGCCGCGGGCCGGTCGTGGGAGCGCCACTTTTATGTAAATTCCGTACTTCGACTACCGCATTTCTACACTGTGTGAATTTTAGTAAAATTAAACAGTAAGGTCGTATAGATAAAGGTTACTTAACTTGTAAAAAAATAGCTCTTAGTGTGTCTCAGGGTTATAAATAATTTGTCATTCTCGTAATATGAGAACTATTTTACAATCTTATGAAATTATCGTTTTTTGTACCCAAAAATTGAAATATTACCTAAAGAAGTGCTGAGTACTTTTAAATTACCAATAACTATACCTTTTTCTCTATTTCAGAAACTTAGATCGTGTATAAATGTTAACAAACATCTGTCAATTTTAAAGGAAAAATTAAATAAAAAGCTGTCACTTTCAGATAAATGTATGGATTTTTGTTTACATTGATCTAAGTTTTTGAAATAGGCTTTAGGTTAATATATGTCTGGTAACCAGTAACAAACGTTGTTATCTCAATGACATTCAGTTAAACGCATTCTCAATAGGTTGATTATGTTGGCTAGAAAATACCTGGTAGGTATTTAGGTTTTTGCGTTGCAAATGAGTTTGTATATAACTATCCACACTTGCGGTTTGTTACTTTGAACTCAATTGTTGTGTACTCGCAAAAACAGCTTACTCTAGCAGTTTCCAATCCAAAAGTAGATACTAATAATACATCTTTACACGATTACGTAAACCAAGTGTGGTTGAATCTTGTTTTTCATACCAATGTTTAGTTTTTCCGTAAGATATCACGTGTTTGTCTTTGACATGTCTGAGTATGATCCTCGTTTGTTTAAATGATTATGGACTAGGTAGGTATATACCACTTATCACGTGGATCTCTTATATTTATAACACATCTATGTAGGTATATTAGTATTTAATAACTATATAGGTGAGCATTTTACTGTTAAAAATCCTGCATTTTAAGGCAGAAAGTAGTTTAGAGAACCGGATAGGTATATAGAAAGTTATGAAATTAATTTTCGTACAAATTGTATTATAGGATCCGTTAAAATGAGACAAATTGGTAGGATATGCGAATGGGATGACTGCTCCGGAATCTTCAGCTACGAGAGAGCAGTAGGTAGCAATTTAATTAAAATGTTTCATCGGTGTATTTATGTGTATTTACCTGAGCTAAGTTGCTTCGTATTATAGATAAAATAACTATAGTGCGTTTCATTACCTACCTCGTTTCGTTACCTATGCCGTCATGTTGGTAGCAAAACAAAAACGTCTTGCCTTAATATCTTGAAAGTGCTATACCCTAAACCTTGAATACAGGAAGATTCGTTCATTCATTCTTTATATACAAATCTCCCTTAATTCAAGGTAGCACATTATTTTTTTGTATTTTGCACTTTTTTGTTTTGCAACCAACATGACGGCATAGGAATTTAAAGATGAAACGCACTCTAGTAATGGTCAATTGCCAACTCCTCACACTCAGTCAATCAACTGGACAATATGTCAAACAGTGAAACTGTATCTGTATTTGACAGAGCATTTACCTTGCAAAAGGGATCGCCTTGCAATGACTCATTATTAGTAATCAATATACCTTACTGAGTCAATCACATGGACACGGCTGTATTTAAACCAGAACGATCTTGTTTGCTTTGCGACGCGTATTCTCCACTCATTTTCTTGTCGCCTTATTTCCACAATACGTTTTAATATTGATTGTATTATGAAGGGCAGGTCGGTAATTTCCGCTTTAATTATTAATTCGTCCCAATTATAACAATCAGGAACAAACAAAGGATACAAAAGATGTGTAATCGCATAGGATGCGTGAATCAATATACGTAAACAAAGAGTTGCTCATTGAATATTACCACGCTAACAATTTTTACAATAATTCGTATTATGACGACTACAGAATACCGATCACTCTTCAGTCGGTCGATAGCAAAACCAGAATACAAGTGAATGAGCTATCGGCCAAACGATTTTAATCTGTATCATTGTTCTTGCTTTATTTGCACAGTCAAATTGTCTATTGTACGACCACTTTTAGGAGATCTGCCTCTCCTAAAAGTGGTCGCACAATAGACAATAGGTAGCTAGTTGAAAATATTTGAACAAAACGATCCTTAAGGGCCCTATTCTGAAAAACTGAAAATCCATGTCGGGCGCATCGAAAATTGTTGATTATTTCATGACGGAATGTCGTAGAACTTTTTTTGTGTACAGATTGTAGGCGACATTGTTTCCGATATTTTAGTGCAGTTTCCATACAAATATGTCGAAACGTATTGAAGCCTATCGACATTTTAGGCAAATCAGACATTTTTTGTCTAAAATTTGGATAGGCTTTGCACCAATAGGAGGTTCTTGTCTTAAAACTACACCAAAATGTAGGAAACAATGTCACCTACAATCTGTGCACAAAAAAAAGTTCTACAACATTCCGTCATGAAATAATCAACAATTTTCGATGAGCCCGACAGGGATTTTCAGTTTCACGGTCGTTGGCGTATATACTCCTCTTAATGTAAAGAAACTTGTAAAATTGACTCGTTCGGTATTTTACGCTCAACTCTGTCGATAAAACTTAACCGTCGAATCAGTTTCCTAAAAACTGTTAGTTTGTTAACACTGACCACTCCTCCTCTGTTAGACAGGAGTGGTCCATTACTAGAATGGTAGGTAAGAGTACAATGACCCAAAAACCATATAAAAATCAACAATTAAGCCTTCATTTGTTGGACATTTATTGCGAAACGATTAAGCCGCTTACGCGAAATCGAAAGAAAGAAATTAAAATTGCTCAAATTACCCAAAATCTGCCTTTACTTACCTTGTAAAATTGGAAATAAAAGTTAATGAAATTAATTGCGATAAAAGTGTAATTTCTGATTTTTCACACTATTTAGCGTTTGGAAGAATACATCAATCAAGTGAATATACCTAGGATATCCATGCCATTTTGAACTCTACTGCAAATAGTTAGAGTTGCATTGAAAAGTACTCGATTATTGAATTGTTAGTTCGTTTGAGTAGAATAGAAGTGAACGGCCTTGTTGCAAGGGTCAGATGGTCGGTCAATGGGCCAGATCGTAGGTACAATACTCTCAGTTTCAAATATCGTACACCAATTGCTTTAACATCTTTTTATTTCCAGTGATTCTTATGTCGAAAGTTTTGTAAAGGGGTTTTTTAGAGAAATACTCCCGTAAAGTACCTGCAGCTTCAAATAAAGAATATTACAAACATACAAGATAGGCGTGAAAAACATAACCCTATCCTTGCAGCCGGGTAAAAATAACACACGAAAAGATTATTTTCAATCCCCTTACTTTTTTTTTTTTTTTTTTTTTTTTTTTTTTTGACAGATACAGACAAACGTTGCTTAACTTAGTCATCTGTTAATCATCGTTTATAAGGGAGTATAAGTGTTTCTATTAGAAATACTTTTAATGTTTATTTGCTGCAACGACGCCAGGATCCTCCATTTTTTGGGGATTTCAGGGATTTTGATATACTAAGCACTTGTTTCGATCCCAGGCTTATCTTCTACAGGTGGTGACGCCTCCTATGGCCCTCAGGTCTTCTTCGTCGTTGTTGGTCTACCCTTTCCTCGACATATCAAGAGGTCTTTTGTATTGTGGATGATACTACGTCTTTCATAATAGTCATTAAATACTCATGTTTAGTTTATTGAGGGTTAATTAAAAATACGACATGAAATGGCGCCTATCAAACGGGATACCTATACAGATAATGTTTCACATATTTTTTTGCTCAAGTAATTGATACTTGTATTTAAAACTTCATTATAGATAGACTTCACTGTAGGTAGGTATGAGTTTGACGATATCTATACTAATATTATAAAGAGGTAACGTTGGTAACATGTATGTATGTATATTGGGGGTAATCTCCAAAACTACTGGACCGATTTCAAAAATTCTTTACCATTAGAAAACTAGTAACATAGGCTACTTTTGATCCCGATATTCCCACGGGATCGGGACTTACGTGAAACCGCGGGAATCTGCTAGTATTGCAATAAAAATAAACGTTATGTCATTTTAATTACGAATTGTCTTACCGTTTTGTTGCAATGTGTAGATTATTGAGATTTCACACCAAATTTGTTAAATTATTTTTCATCAAACTTTATTCTCAAATAAAAATAATAAGAACAACAAAATCAGTCTCAGGTTTCAATTCAAATCGGTCAAGTAGTTTCAGGAGGAACAGCGAACTCCTCAGGATCTATTCTTGAGAACCCGTTGATGTCTTTTATAGGGAACATACATTCGTGCTACAAATAATAACTACTTACGTGAATTGAGAGCGGTGTTGGTCTAGTGGTAGATACCCCGACTTTTATTCCGAGAGTCGAATCCAGGCCGACCGCGGACCAATGTCTTTTCTTTAAGAAAAAGTTATGTGTGCTAATAACATCGCTCTTAAGGTGAAGGAAAACAAAGTAAGGAAACCGACATGTCCTAGGCTAGGACTCACCGCGGTCCGAAGGCATGGGACATACGCCAATACGGAGTAGGATCCCGTGGCTTCTTACTGCTTAACCCCTCAAAGAAATCACGTACAATGGCCCAATTGTGAGGCTAAGTTCGGAAAGACCTAGCGAAACTTAACTATTTTACTGTCTTGAATTTAAATGTTCTTTAAATTTTAAGATCAATGAACTTTAATTACAGTCAAGGTACTATAAAGATAATGTTAATTTCGTGTCTCTCCTTCGTAGTCTCGTCCGATTTTGGTAATCCATCTCGCTTTATTGGGCGTGACCTTTGAGTCGGTTCAATAAATAACCTAGCAAGTGACATTGGTCACTCATTACATGTCATAATGGAAATTATTATACTTCCTGTATCTCCTTATTGCTAATGTGAGCCTATAGAGCAGTAAGCGAAGCGCGTTATGTGAATTTGCTTAATTTTATGAGTTTGTACAATTTATTACCTGTAGTAGGTAATAATTGAAAATTATTATAGTAAATCGGAATTTATAATGATAAATATTTGTTTTAATAGATTTTACTATATGGGAAATCCTACAATATTGCAAAATGTTTTAACTTTTATGATGAGAAGGTAATAGTAAATTCGTTAAAACATTAGGTAACCTATTCTTTTTGCCATACACTCAAGGATGCGTTATTTACAAAAAAAATGTGATTGGTAGAAAACACAAGACTACTTTGATTAGACCGGTTGAATTTCATGCTAACACTACACCCACCTGAAATCTAGAGCGTTATCTATGTCGCACATTGACAAATTGATTTACTCCCGATCATATCACAACACTGCAAACTAATCTATATGATTAATCAAAAAAGAAGGTGTCATGTCATGTCGCTAAGTCTAGGACGAGTCCAGTGGCTAATGCCAAAACACTTATAATGCCTTGTCTAATGCCATCTGTCCGAATAAGTACCATTAAGCATTATAAGCATGAATTGTAACAATAAATCTAATAATATTTATAGGCTTCCAATACCGAGACGATGATTTGTCAGTTATTGTGTTGTCATATGACAGGGCATTTCAAATTGACTTCTTTACTGGTTACTTTGTCTGATGGCGTCTGTCAATCCGTAGTACGCCCCCGGTCCATTACACTGACTGGAACAAGTTGAGATCATATTCTGATAACTTCTATTGTGCGATCAGGGACGCCTACTAGGCTTGCTTTCTTGTATTTTTATTTATTAGTCTTGTTGTTGATTTGATCTTATCAGATTTTGTATCCAGTGATGAAAAAATGTAAAATCCCCCCTTACTTACATTATAAACGATGACTAACTTTATGAAATGTTTGCCTTTGACTGTGACATGACAAACGTTACTTAAACTTAGTCATCGTTTTAAAGTAAGGGGGTTCATGTAAATTGTTTTAAAACCATGCGAGTACAATTTGGGGTCATCAAATAGTGAAACACAAGTGAACAGGTAGTACCGTTTAGGTGAGCAATAGTGAGCATGTATTATATTGAGTGCATTTACATTTACCATCAGGTGTGTGTGATAGTGGTCAAACGCTGGCTTATACGTTATATTATAAAGACTAATTAATTATACAGTTTAGGCACGTTATTATAAGACAGTAACATCACACGTTATTTTCATATAATGGCGATATCCTTGTTTCTGAGGTTGCTATTATTGTACATATGGTAATGCAGTCTTTAAGACTTGCACTATGTAAATCAATACAAGATAACATCGCATTTTTACTAACATAGGTACTACTCACACTGTTGTAACACAGCTAAGACCAACAGAATTAGGATAGGACAGCCCAATCCTACCCCAAACCTATCCTATCCATTATCCTGCCTCCTATTGTATGTGTTCCAATTTTCATGTCTATCGATTAAGAGAATAAAAAGTTAAATACCAAATTGGATCCACCCTAAAAGATGTGGAATTTCGAAAAACTCTTTCTTATTGGATGCCTACATATCACAAAGAACACACTCTCCAAATTTCATGTTTCTAGGACCAGCGGATTAAGCTGGTCCTCAAAACAGTGCGTAAATAGTTCAATCAGTCAGTCAGTCAATCAGTCAGGACATTAAATTTTATAGATAAAGTAAAAATGCCGGTTACTATAAACAATGAATGTATACTAAACAATGTATGTATACGAACTATTTTGGTCAACCCTAGTCTTGAGGATAGACGACCATTAGCGGTCGACAAGACATTGTATTGTACATGAACTACGTCCAAAACACTTCATTGTTTCAAACTCGGCCACATGTATGAAATTGATAGAAGGCTGCGATATCCATATCCCATACCTTGAGGGTGCAATTTGTAATACACGTTAATTTATTATTTAATAATCAATGTCACGACTTCTTACACTTTGTGCGAAGACGATAATAAATTTTAAGTGGTGATTTTTTAATGTCTACGTTATTTCAAAATGATTTTCGCGAAACAATTATATTATTAATCTTTGGTGTTGTAAGATTGAACTTGATCTGCAACAGGTATTTTGACAGTGTTCTTATCTTCTAACCGACTCTCTTACGAAACTTTTTATTTAGTATTCGATGGTATCTCGAAGAATGTGGGCGTGAAATTTTGAAAAATAACTAAGTTGAAAAATTAAATGTAGGACCCACCCTGGGACATTGTTTTCCAGCTGCTTAAACCCCAGTCAGGATTTGAAACCATCCTAAATTTGAATGTACCCGTAATTTACCCAATAACAGTCAGTATTTGGATACATTTTTGATATTTCAGTCCAGTTGCAATTAAAACGCAATCGTAATGATGTTTAAATAAAATTTTGGACAATACGAATTACAGAAGAGAGAGGGCAGAATGTTTATATTAAAAATTTAAACACACGGGACGAGTCGCTAGCACTAACAAAACAAAACGACGTAACACATGATACTCTAGAAATGTGCATCGAGATGTCAACGTTTGGAGGTCGCGTCCTTGTCACTGGTCACCGCAGCGCGACCGAGGCCGCTGCATTGTGAACCACGTAACAATGACTGCAACACTTCATACCTTCCTACAATTATACTTACGTCATATCAACCGCGAAATTTGAGCGGAAATGTTTAACTAAATGCACATCTAAGTAGGTACCTACGTATACTAACATTATAATAAGGTGATATGTTTAATAATCGCCTCAGAATCGTGGTTATGATACTCAGTGGGCAGTTAGTTAGATAATGAAAGTGAATTTACTTGCGGATCTATAACAGAGCGTGTCTAATTGGAAATATATTTTGTTACGCCGTTGAATATAACAATAACTTAAAAATAAATTCTAGAACTACGGGTAGTTAAACTTATTTATGTTAAGTAGGATATTGATGAATTAATCTAACAATTAAAATAATATTAATATTGACCTGTCCAGCGACTTGTACCATGGAGGTCAGTGATGAATCATATTTTAAAATGTAGGATCATGAAAAGAGGTTGCATTGCATTTATAATAACTCTGGCACTTTTTGCAAGAAAAAATAAGAGGTAAATTAAAAAGATATTCGCAACTTCCGTTTTAGTTCCGGAAGTGTTCAGTTTAGTTTTCTCTGTAAAAATATTTTTGGTAGTTGTAATAGCCAGTATTTTTACTTTATTAAAATAAACCTCTTTGGACAAAATGTACCTACTAATATTGATAAAGAAAAGTTGCATGTGAAAATGCAACTTGAGCAAATTATGCCGAATTAAATGTACCTATATTACTTAACCGAGTCAGCGAAGCGTCTCTGGTTCAAGTCTGGCAAAATTTGCTTTAGTCTGTCGGTGTATTTGCATGTTAGTTCTTCTCTCCAGGTCTCAACCGATCTTGGTAAACAGATTTTATGAATATTATATCTAGATTTTAGAGTAGCGTGACTCAAAAAAAAACTACATATGACTTCACGCTCACATGACTAGTCGGTACAACTTATGTGACCGGTCACATATATTCAGGAAAAGAATGCTATGAACCTAAAAATCCGCGTGGCGATACATACAGGCCATGGCGACGCCTTACCACGCTATAAGCATACATCTATCTATATGATGGAATATAATATGTACTATTATATACGTAGCGAGTCGAAGTTTTACATCTGCCAAGCGTCCCATGATGGCTCACATATTTTTTTTATATGAAGAATCCTATATCCACTCATAAAATATTGGCATTATTTGCAAGAAAATGTAAATAAAGAAGATATTCGCAATGTCCGATTTCAAAGCGGAAATGATCAATCTAGTTTTTGTTTGTGAAAAGTTATTAGGAAAGAGTATATAGTTATAATAGGTTTAGGTTGAGGTTTTTTTCGGGATGTTATTCAATTACAATTTTTTTATCGCTACAGACATAATGTGTATTCAAGACTCATACTCATTGTATGTATAGATGTAAGTACCTAAGTCAAAAAAGTGGCAATCATACATAAGACATGATAAATCGACGTAGATGTAGCTAGTGAGGTTCACGTCTTCAAACATGAGCAGATAATGTCATCACTTGACAGACGAGTCGTAAATCATTCGAAATTGCAACAATTTATCAATCTGTACGTGTCGGTGATATTTGTAACAGTATCGCACGAATCTTTTTGAGTCAATGATCCGAGACATAAAGATGGCTTCTGTTTTACCCGCCCCGCTTCGTACGTGTAGCTAAATTATATTTTTGCTACAATTACTCTAAATAATAAAGAAATTTAGAAGGAGTTGGGGATATAACGTCTTCATCTTTTTCTTCTTTATGTGTGGCTTACCTAGAGTTAAAGTTTTTAAATCGCCCTGAGGCTTCTAACTTGACTTAACTACAGTAGAAATAACAACCGGGACCAACTGCTCAACATGCCTTCCGAAGCACGGTGGAGCTCGAGAAAATTATATTTTTGCCACACACACTATCGGCCAGGAATCCAAGTAATGACCCCACCAGGCGTTGCTTGAACCCCATGACTATACACCGACTGATAAACGCTGAAAGAGACTTATATTCTCGTATATTATATTATCTTTAAATTGAAAATTGATATTATTCAATTTAAAGATAAATATTGAATATTGTTTTAATGAACTTGGATGTATTTCCATTTCCACTGAAGCGGAGCTGGGCGGATCGGAGAAAAACGAACTGTGATTTGGCCAATGACACTGGTTTCCGATGCGGAGTGGAATCTTCGAGCACTCTTGTAAGAGTTACTCTTGTAAAAATTCGAGCACTCTTGTAAAAATTCACTGAGTTGTAACTCAGTGAATTTTCTAATTCACGGTCCGCTCCGCCCAACTCCGCTTCAGTAGATACGCACCCAAGTTGTAATTTTAGCTGTGACGAAATTTGACAAATGATACCTACTGATTTGTTAACTGACAGTCTGACACATACCGAAACGCTTTGTTCGAATCAAAACCTTAGAAAAAACCTGTCTATTTAGTTTTTGTTGTTTGTATTTAATAAAATCGAATAAATTAAAGGATTTGCGTGTACATTATGAGGTTACTGTACTTAGTTAACATCGTTAATTATTCAATAAATCAGAAATGTAAGAACAATGATTCGTGTTACCTAGATTTTTTTAAATTTGCTGTAAATTTTTAATCGTTGGAAATCATACAATATTACAATAAGTAATAATATTTCAATGATTGGATGTTTAATAGTTTCACAAATTTATCAAATAGGAATTATAAAAATATACCTCTTACTTACGCTCTTAAGTACCTATCACTCTGTCCAATAAAGAGAATTAGAATCTGCTGGCTTCTATGTCTATATAAAGTGCTTTGTCCCGATTAATGGATCAACGAACAGCCTAAATTTGCAGAGTGTGTTCTCTATATGATGTAGGTATCCTATAAGAGAGACTTTTTAGAAATACCCACGGGATCGGATCGGGACTTACGCGGGTGAAACCGTGAGATACAGCTAGTAATTGATAGATAATAACGAAAATACTGTTTTTTACATAGCGTTTGTACTATGTCAAAAAGATCTTGTAGTTTTGAGTCAGTTACTGTTTACAACCCCAATAATATATAAGTAGGTCTTCCGTGGCATAATACCCGAATGGATTTCATATGACACAATACCCAAATGGATTCAACATGACACAATGCCCAAATGATTTCCGCAGCTCCCTTACCTAACTAATGCCACGAGGAAATCAATTTCCACCAGGATATTTCGCAACTTACGTGACAGGATACCTCCTGTAACCAATCAGTTGTCTTTATTAAGTGCGAAGTCCCAACGGAAACCCATGGCACGACCAACTGAATAACAAACGGCTAACGTATTGTAAGCCAAAAGGAAATGTTAATCTAATACAAACCTTGGTTTTCTTTCAGTCTATTATAAACTGACGGCTAGGCTACACGAATTTTCTTTAATTGTTTTAATTAGTGCGCTTTCATAACCAAATAGTTTTACGTAAAACTAACTGTTGTTATTAAACTTGGTTGTTATAAAGGTAATCGAAAAAAAGTGAATCTTTCGACCATAAAATACAAGTGAATTAAATGCATGTGAGACGTTGTACAACTAAAAGTGTTTAAAATGCATGAAAGAAGATTTATATTAATTTTCCGAAGAAAAATTATATAATTTTATGTGCTTCATTAATGGTGACTGTTTTCACATTAAGTGAAAATGGCGCCATCAAGCGGCGGCCGCAAGTACTATTACGCTTTCTGTCTGAACCACCAGACTGCGCTGACAACGAAGTTTACCAGTTCCACTACTCGGTAAGAGATGGCGTTAGCATTGCAAAAAAAGTAACGCGGGATAAATAAAAAAAAAATCTTGTTTCTTTACATGAAAAAAGTTTTTGTTAATTAACAAAACAATAAACTGATATTTAATACTCGTTCAAATATTCGTATATTAAAGTTATTTTCATTTGTTTCAGGCTGAGCCGGGCGATACAATAGCAACAACCAAAGAAGGTAAGTTTTCTATACCTACGACTTTTTGAAACTGGCTGATGAGAAAAAAAAAAAAAAATTTTATTTTGGCTTGGCCGATTTTCTCTTGTTATTTTTATCTCAATTTATCACGTAATTTATAATTCTATTTTTTTAGTACCTATGTATAATTATAGATTTTTTTTCTGTTTTCGAGATGTTCTACAGAAATTAAAGACATTTTTCATGTTTCAACGCTCAACTGTTCTCGTCAATCCTGAAGAAGGACCTGTAAAGGTCTCGAAACGTTGAGCGTTGAAACAATGCAAAAAGTAATAAACACCACGCGATTAAAACCGAAAAATGTTTTTAATTTCATGTATAATTATTAAAATTGTTTTATTTGCTTTTGTAGAAGAATGGGTGACGAAGAAAACAAGCGAAGTAACAACTACCCGTCAAATAGCAACGCGGGTGAAACGAGAGCTCGTTTTGGAAGATGGCCGAATACTCAGCGACTCGGGACCGAAGATATCCACTTCTGTCGAGGAAGATACTCATACAACTAATTTACAACAAACTGAGGTAAGGAAATGACTAATAATACTTATTTTCTCAATTAAATACTGATAGGTATTTGTAAGTCTTAAAAAGGAAATGAAAATAAATGGTATGAGTTCAAAACAGTAATTGAGAATAAGTATGTGGATAGATGGTCGTTTGCCCACTATCCCTCCAAATGGTACCTAAGTGATGATAGTCTATGACGTAGAACGCTCATTCAAAAGAAGGCAGACAGCAGTGGAACAAGGTCCGACTTGTCTTCCTTATCCCTTATAATCCCTAAAACTTATCTACATCTACACTAGTATTAAAAAGAGGAAAAAATTGTATTTGTGTGTGTGTGTGTCTGTATGTTTGTAATGAATAAACTCAAAAACTTCAAGACCGATTTCAAAAATTCTTTCACCAAAAGAAAGCTACATCATCGAGAAGTAACATAGGCTACTTTTGATCCCGATATTCCCACGGGATCGGGACTTACGCAGGTGAAACCGCGGAACCCAACTAGTCAATTATAAAAAATAAAACTCCGTTTTGTTTAACTTTTGTAAACAGAACCAGATAGGAAGTGTAAGGCCGTATACAGAAAGAAAGCTGTGGAAACTTATAAGCGCTGACAAGCGCTTGTCAGCGCTTATAAGTTTCCAGCTTTCTTTCTGTATACGCACTAAGACATAAGAGCAAACATAAAGTAGGACAATTAAGAAGTTTTCCAGTAATCTAGACGTGCAATCTAATCCGGTACCATCGAATCTCGATTGTATTCCAGCATCGCGTACCGGACGACAGTAACGAAGATGCGGCTCGGACTCAGACGGGACAAATCAACGGGGCCATCGGACCGCCGCCGACGTCTGATGGTAGGTTACATTTTAGCACGTGACAGAACATTTACATTGGGTAATAGAAGTCAGACCCTAAGTCAAACTGTTAAAGAGACAGTCTACCTACTCTTTTCTCCATATAAACTTTACAAACGTAGTGGACTCTTTCCTCCGTGGATCAAGATATTAGAAAATATATGTTTATGCCATAAGTCCTATATCAGCCATGAGCATGTCTTTACTTTTTTATTTTTTTTATTTTTTGAATTTTATTTCGATTCTAATTGGAAAATGAAAAAAAAAACAAAACGTAGGGGCATGGTCATGGCAGATATAGGTTTTATGGCATAAACATATTTGCTCTAATGTCTTTATCCAGGGAGGAAACAGTCGACTACGTTTGTATAGAAAAAGAGTAAGTAGAAACGACACTGACACTGCAACTTTACCTATAGAGCTCACACCTATAGCACACATTATAAAGAAATTCGTGCATGTGTGCTGTAGATGTGGGCTCTATAAGTAAAGTTGCAGTGTCAGTGTCGCACGTGTATTTTGAGCTTTACACTTGTGCAGGTTAGATCACTGGGACGTTGGGACGATTGGGACTAATACTGAAAACAGTAGACAAGGGAAACATACGTGTTCATAAATTCGCCGCTCGATGAGGGAACTCGTGTGGTTTAGTTGGCATAGACGTTCGGGTACTGACCCAAAGACCCGAGTTTAAACCTCGCCGCGAGTGAATTTTTAAAGCCGTATTATTAAAATATACATGATGTTACTAACGTGACACTGCACGTTTTTACGTAACAACTCATGGTAGGGGTACAGATTGAAATTTATTAGGTACTCAATGTAAATCAGGAGTAGTAATATCACCATTTAGAGAAGGTACTGCTCAAGTTCTGCGCAGTTCGCGCTAGGCACCATTTCTACAATTAAAAATACGCCCAGACGTGTACAACAACCCCTACGATCGAGGCGATCTTGAATGGTCGTGCGGGTTAAGCAACGCTTGGCGTGGTCATTACTTGGATGGGGGACCGATAAATTTATGTGGTAAAAACCATTTTGTCGAGCTCCTCCGTGCTTCGGAAGGCAGGTTAAGCAGTGGGACCCGGTTTTTATCTCTGATAGCAGTCGTTAGGTCAAGTTAGAGGTCATTAGGGCGGCCTAACATTATACTCTATTTTAGAATCTTGGATCAAAAATGGAAACAAAGAACTGTCAATATCAAAGGAAAAAGTATGTATGAGTTTTTTGTTTACATTTTTGATAGAGTATATACTAGAGTAAAGGTGAGCCATACTTTATACATATATTTTTCCATTAATAGACATAGACGGAGGAGCCATAACCCCAGCGGACGCGAAAGTGGTGCTTTCATCCCGAGTGGTGGCTAATCCGGAGGGCAAAGTGAGGGAGAGCAGAGACCTTAAGGTCCTCACGAAGAACGTGACCGACCACCTCCGGGAAACTGAGGAGAGGATTCATAGAGGAGACACCACTCATCAGGTAAGGATATGCCTTTAAGAAATACTAGGCTATAGTAATGTTAATTTGCGTAACTTGATATATTTTTTCAAGGAATATACAGGGCGTTGGAGCTTATGGGACAGCTGCTTATACACGTTGTTCTACACTTTTTTTCTCAAATTATGCTGAAGCTTTTACTGTAAAACAGCTGTTTTTTTTAAATAAAGGCAATTAATGTGATGATTGCCGTTGTCCAAACTAGGATAAGGATAGGTCTTTCATAATTTTGGTATACATTTTTTATTTAGCCTTACCAAAACGACAAGACATGAAAGAACTTTAAATTAATACCTTCTTGTGTCACCACGAATTCTATGTTGCGGCTGCATGTCGGTAAACTTTAGTAAACACATAATATATCTCGTATTTACGCGCACAAAACATTATAAAACACCTACATATTTATTACTCATACTTACCACCATAAAATATAGAAGAAAATCAACCTTCATATCAAAGTTTACGAGGGCTTTTAAAGCAATATAGGTATGATGAAATTTATCTAGCGTTGTCGAAGATCTACATATTATTTCGTAAGGACAGGCTTTTAGGTAGAAATAATAACGGATTTTTTTTATAGTAATTTAAAACTCATTGCATCTTCGTCAATACTAGAAAGGCTTAACAAAGTTTTAACGTAAAACGATGTTCTTTCAAATAACTTTTTATAAATTTTAACCAAATAATTTTAATCCAACTCAATTTATAGGATTTTTGTTAATGTTCCTATTTCACAAAAAGCATAACAAAAATGAAATAATGATTGTGTTTTCTGTGAAATAGAAACACTCAAAAATAAAGATCACGTGATTTAGTATTTCGTTAAAACATTCAGCTCGATATTTTGATAAAATCCTAGGTACAAACTTAGTTATTTTATACAAAAATAGGTAAATGTGCTAAATTAAAGTGTGGTATAATTCGAAAATTTTAGTAAATTATGACCTGCCCTTACGAAGTCATTTATAGATCTATGATCGTTGTACTGGTATTGATAGAAAGAACGTCACATTTCGAATACCCAGGACTTTCGATAAAGGATGATACACGCTAATGGAGCTTCGACAGACTGCCTTCTACAATTCTGTTTCTTTTTTTATTACTAGCAAATTATTATCTAGATTACTAGTCTTTCTGTGGGAATACGCTGAAAGAATTTTTACGATTTTAGAATGGTAGTGAATGCTTTTAAAACGTGATAAACTTATTCTATTGAAATACGCTTCGAATGAGTTCCATACTTTATATTGATTGTTTTTTCTGCGACGATCATGTTGTTCCTAGATTTTTCTGGAGTAGTTTTTCAATAGGTACCAGCTTTTAATGTATAATTGTATATAATACTTTTAAGTTGATTTCTGCCGTTGAACAAAATATGCATTAACTAAATTCTTGTTCTAAAAATGTTATAATAGCTTTATAACAATATATTTCACTCGTACATTTTTGCATTACATTCGTATCGTACCTACTTGTCATAATTATTGTTGACTCACATAAAATGTTAAATAAATAAAACAACTCAGGTAAATTTGCAAATACATTATGAAAAATACGAGTAAACAAACATATATAAATATAAAATATAATAAGTGTCAATTCAGTTAAAACAGAGGGTGTAACGGTTACAACAATTGACCAGTTAACTTGGTAAAGTAAGGT
Organism: Idaea biselata; assembly: GCA_958496205.1. NCBI lineage: Eukaryota > Metazoa > Arthropoda > Insecta > Lepidoptera > Geometridae > Idaea > Idaea biselata. The sequence goes on from OY292395.1 coordinate 7,464,894, forward strand.
AAAACGTGAAAGCCCAAAGGCCGTCCGTCCGTCCGATAATACAACTGATGCAAATCTACAGTAATACGCTCATAAACCTTGGTATAATTGTCTATAATATCGGTCTGGTAACCATCAAATAAAACTGCTACATTTTATAACATATAAACAATAGTAATATGCTATGGGTGAAATAGAGCAGTGCTTTATTCAGATGAGCGTCCACATAAATCGATGGGATTTTGAAATTATAATTTGTTCGCGTAGATAGGACGCCGCAGGCTCCTCGCCCACGCCTCTTGCGCTCGCTTGTAACACCGCTTTGTAACTTATAATATTTTTTATTTAATTTTTTTTTGGCGATATTTTTACAACAGAAGTGTTTTCTAGACATTTACGTGATATTTTATTGTATTGTGAGCATTTTATTTCGTCCCATCATCTAAAATAATGAAAAACATCTTCATCAAATTAACTATAGAGGGATTTCTATCATGTGATAGAAATCGACAGTATGTAGCATGCTTACTTAAAACACCTATATGTCGTTGTTGTCTCGTTGCCTACTGACTATTCCAATCGTTACTAACATTCTGGAACATTGAGTAGAGCCTACATTCCATAATAGCCCTTTACTTCAGACGTCAGACCTACCTAAATACCATAAATGTTGCCAAAGCTGCACTAAACTGACTCGTAACATTTCTCTAATTTAAAGTGAAGGAAGGAGTGGCATATCAACTTGCTTCAGCGACTGGTTGAGCGGTGACGTCATCGTTTTGAATTCAATCACATCTATAGCTTCAGAAACTAAACAAGTGTCTATTTCCTTGACATTTAACGTGACTAATAAAGACAGCGAACTTTAATATTTGTATTAGGTAAAGGTCAATCAGCATAAACAGAATACTGTAATCCTACCTACTTATCGTTCCTAGGTTGCAGATCCAACCTTTGTTATGATTTTTATTGGTTTATACTCAAGATATGGCCAATTTTTCTCTTTACAAATTTTCTTTAACATAACTAGTTATCAATAAACGTAATGACCTTGTCGTTACTACTTTTCGTTAGACTATATTGTAGGCTCCTGTTGTGCTATTTTAGACTCTAAGTAACGTATGCTGCTTTACGAAATAAAGTAAAATATGTATGTCTATGATTATTTCAGTATTATTGCTTCGAGTTGACGTAATTTCAAAACATGTTAGTGATTTGATTTAATTCAATTTCTTCATGTGTAACCGCTAAAGTTTTGGCAAGCGTCTTCTGTCAAGTCAATCCAATTTAAAGCCCATCCATCCACATTATGGACCAATCGGATTAATGCAATCACACGTGTATTGTCCGCATCACAATTGCTGGCCCAGATTTGAGTTCTTCCTAAGATACTTAGAATTGTTGGTGTGTAGAGAAACATTCTCAAGTCATCATCCAGTGTATTAAATGTCATATTTCGCTTTTATCATTAACAATAAAATTAAACAAGACAGTAGACAAGTATACACAGCAGGTATAGTTGCACTCGAATCAGAATGAAAGTTGTAGAAATATAAGAAGAATCAAATTTTGAGACAATTTCATTTTATTCTTTCTTTAAAGTATTATACTGAATTTTAGTTAAATCTCTTTGTTCGTCACAACAATATCGATACATGGATTGGATATTGAGCAGTTCTCCTCCACAATGCAAACTATTTCACAACCAACCAAAAAAATACAGATCTTTGAAAATCTTGACTGTTTTATGTTACATTTTTAAAAGGATTCGTGGTGGGAGTTTTTAGCGGCGACTTGTCACCATACACCGGTCTAAGTCGTGTCACATTACATATATTGTGTTTTATGTTATATCGTGGGACAGAATGCACCAACGAAAGTGATCGACCAATTCGATCACTTTCACCCGCGCCCGCGCTGCGCCCGCGCCGGCCGGCCGCGGTGGCACGACAAACGCTCACGTTTTACGACCCGGGACCCGAACGACCCCGGACCGATCAACGACAAGCGCTGTTTTGTTTCGTTACGTCATATTCGACTACCACTTTATCTAAATAGATTTAGTATCATAGTTATTAGAGATAACTTCTTATTTTCGTATAGTAGTATGGCAATACAATATATAGCAATACATTTTATATTTTCTACGTGATTTTTTCGCGGATAAGACATCCCAGGACTAGAAACTAATACTTAGAGAAAACAAAACAAAATATTTAACAGCAGTGGTGGATTTGTCCATAAAGAGGTAGCCAAAAAACCCTTTTATGAATTTTCATAAATGTCACAACTCGCTATGATTCACTTGAAATTGGGGATAGGTACCGTTTTGTTAAGGATTCAGATTTAATAAAGATGCTCTATCTATTGCTCGGCAATTTAAAATTCTTCGACTTTATTACGATGACGTAACGACATAATGATTAGTGGTCGTTATCCGTTACTTAAATTAATCTTCAACATTAATTGATTTCTGCAAGGTTTAAGCTACATTATATTGGAATTGTATATAGTTGTACAACTCTACAAGTAAGCTTTGAGTTACAAAACGAAACCAGTATCAATATATTGCAATTTTAACGAAGCCTATTCAAGTTGTTTTCGAATTTAATGTCGATTGGAAACTACAATCCCACTAAATCTATTTTTTATTCAATGTAATTTCAGCAAAGGCTATCTAAGCACTCGGCTTTGCAGTGTCGGCTAGTAATTTGACCTCACGCCAGGCATTAGTAGGAGTGCCCAACGCGCTTTCAACGCGGATAGCAATAAAACCACAAAATATGGGCTTTACATTTACAAAATGCTGCGAAATAACTTGGATGTGGCCTTTTTATGCAATAAATATAACTTGTCCATACGAGTATCGTGAAAATAAGATGTTAGAGTCTAGAGTTCGCACTTGAGCTTCAATATCTACTCGATTTCACTCGCATTTAAGTGCTTCTAAGCTTATTTTTATTTCTTCTGCGACTTCAGCGGCGACTTTTCACTACCCACCGGTCTAAATCGTGTCACGTTTCATAGATTGTGTTTTGTGATACATCATTATGTGTTACGTTATGTTATGTTACGTAGCCAGCCTACGCAGTCACAAAAGCAGCAAGGTCGGAATTCATTTCCTCCACCCATGATTTACTGGCAACAACAACATTATATCAATCCTCCCAATTGTATTTTTAAACTCACAACTAAACTTTTAAGTAGGTATCTCATGATAAGCCTGCTATGATCATATACCTCATTGTCGCTTGTGATATAGTAGTCGAACGCTCACCTTAATAACTATATTTAAAAAAAGTTAAAATAAATATCCTTTGCCTCATCCATTACACTTTAAGACGCATCCAATATTATAACGCTAGATGAGAGTCGAGGTAGCTGCTTTCGAGACAATAATTTAAGATGTTTAGATAAAATCTACAAGCACAGCGCGGTGTGCCCAAGAATTCATGTGATCACCTCGTAGATTCAATCTTAGATATAGAGCCCAAGAGGTGATGGTACGAAAAATTATCTCCTACCATAGGACCTGTTCAGTGTTCATTGTCAAAGATTATGAATCCTTTCAGCCTGCGGAGATAGTTAGCTACTTTTGTCTTATTTGTTTAGTTATAAATATTTATATGTACTTATGTATTTACTATATGTGGCTTTAGAAAGAATCATAATAGTTTTAATAATAAACGTTTATTTAAGACTATTTGTGCATAAGTTGATAGTATGCACTTAAAACTATGTTAGTTCTAGATCACATTAAATTTTAATGCTATTTATTTTTCATGAGTATACCTATCTATTACAATGTTTTTTCTTTGTAAAATATGTTAACATAATGTACCTACATCCTGCACCGGATCGACACTTAGCAAAGATTCAAGATTTTATTGCATAAATCTTTGGTAGGTACATACAATAAGGTACATTCTAGGGTGTGCTTTACCATGAAACCCATTTGGGTATAGCAAATGTAGGTAGGTACCTAGCATTAAATACTTTGCTATACCGTCTGGAGAGATATTTTTTAATCGCATAATTATAACTTTTTGTTGACACCTCATGATGGGTTAGTGGTTTCAATCAGTGTGTTGTTAAAAGTTTATACGTTTTATTAAACCCTCGTCTGACACATCAAATTACTAGATACTTATTTTTAATTTTAGATCTTATTATATTGCATTTAATATTAATCATTTAAACTTTATCACTACATGAAAAGCTTGTAGAGAATATACAAAAAAAAGTTATAATACATTCTCGTCCCAGCACGAATTGATTAAACCATTAAACAAACAATTCAATACCGACATTATGGTTAAGAGTGGTCATTTATTCCAATCTGAATCTCTCGTTTACAGATCATTGTTATGAACTAGCATTGTTTCATGAATACATTATTGGAGTAAGTCGTACCTCTCTACACAGATATATCGACCTTGAACTTTTCAAACAAAAGGTAATGTTTTGCCTACGTTTTTATCGATAAATCAAATTCGCTGATACTATTTTACTACAATGAATCGTTAAAGTTAATTATATCGCCGCTGTTGGTATCCCCTTTTAAAATTTATTACCTTCTTTCATTTAACTCACGACTTGTTATTTTAATTAAATTGGTCAAAATCGCACGTTTAAAGCTTAGTGATGTTTTTTTTAAACTGCTCAGCTCAGCTTGGGCGAAGCTTTGCTAAAATTGAACTCCCAGGGTTAGCTAACACGATGTTATTTGCATAAATATTTGACATTATTGATTGCGTCAAAATCATGTCTGAACCTTAGTTAAAAACTAAATGAGCAAGTGGGGCTAAGCAGATTTCATAATCCTAATTGAGAAGTTAAGTAATAACTAAGTAAATTTTACAAAACCTATCAATATTTTAGACGTGGGAAAGTAAAAAACATAGTTCATAAGATGCTATCGGTGGAACACTTCGTTACATTTGAAATTCTCATGTTCACGAATATTTATTAAAATGACCGAGAAAGCGTTGCAATTTTTCAAAGCTTGTTATGTAATATGCTTGAATATTAAATTTTTTACGTGTTTCAACTTAAACATTTTAGAGATTGATCTTTTGATGTAATAAACATGACTGAGGTCTTAGCGCGTGACGCACGTGTGCTTGTATTTAAATATGCACACACAATAATTTAAACGGACTTTTTGTGTAAATAAGAGCACTTTTGTTTATACACAATCACGCAATAAGCCTACAACTGTACAAGCTATGCGCACATAATATGTACTAACAAGAACCGTGTTCTAATATTTCATTTATTAGATAAGTAGTTATACCTACTTCAAACAAGGTCATACCATCTAGTTAATGTCAATCAGCGATATGTATTATTGCAATAGCCATTTATTACGTTAGTCTGTTACAAACATGAATCTAAGTTGCAAGTTACAACAATTATTATTCGTTATGGATCATATTTCTCTACGTACTCGTTTTTACGAAAAGAAGCCGGCGGAGGTCAAAACATTTTGTAAATTAACCACGTACTGAGAGGCTAGAGGAAAATCTGATTCATCTGTTTCATTGGGTTAAGCAGACCTGATTCAGATGGATCATCCTCACATGACGTGGATTTATGTCCGGTCAGGCGGAACTGAAGATACGATTGATCACTTATAACGGCTTTTCCGTTTGTATAGAAAAGGTAAACTTGACTGAACCTCCGCCGGCTTCTTAAGTTAACCAACACAGTAAATCATTATCAAAGTTGTTTAACAAATAATTCTCATAAAAGTTGACTCTCAATGCTCTCGGTTGATCGAAAACAAAGACAAAAAATGAGACAAAACGAAGATTTGCGTGCATCGAGCAATTTAGTGAGCTATTCAAATGGATCGGTGATGAATGTATCTATAGACGATCGTGATAATATCTCGAAATTGTATAAAGCAAAATTGCTGTTTTTGTCTGTCTGTTTCTGTGTTAAGTTCTTATGTTGACACGGTTTTTCTATAATTTAAAGAATTTCATACGGATTTTTTAAAAGTATAATACACCCAAGTGAAGCCAGGACAAATCACTAGTTTCACATGCATGGTGAAAAAGATATTGTGAGAACAGTTTTATAACTTTCTTAATTAATACGCTTCATCGTCGATTATGTAACTTTAAGAAACTATAATTACAGTTCAGATTGCTTTCCACCTACTTGCATTTATTTATTATTAACAAGTTACTATTGGCAATGCCTAAATATTTAAAATAGATATTTAATATTGACCTACTTTCGCTTACACACATCAGTATTAAAGATTAAATTACATTACATAGTCACTCATATAATTTTCTAAGGATTGAGCTATGTTTATTTATAATAAAAACATTTTCCGATTTAGAATATCGTTTTAATTAAGGCTATTTTAACTCCCGAACGTTTTGAGTTTGTCCTTTCTAGTACTCTCCTCGTGTTCACAGAAAGGCTATATACTTTTGACCAAGAGGCACTGGAAAGTCTACGAAACGTTAGATAAAATTATAATTGCCTAAATTAAAGTGAGATTCTAACAAAAAAAATGTCTTTTATTTTATAACCCACTCATATACCTACTAAGTTAGTAAATTTTTTCACAATTGTCTGTCGGCTTTTTCAAATAGTTGCTGCCGGCATAACCTCTGGCTTTAACTGGCCCATTAAACGTTGATTTCTGGAGAATTGCAAAAACACGTCGGCAATTAGAGTTAAGTACACGTTTTGATGACTCGTTCCCTGGCAGGGGCGGGTGTTGTTTCCTATTTTCAAGGGCAAACATAGACTACACACCATTCAAACTTTTCATCCAAGCGATGTTCCCGGTTGTATGCCTCTCAGGAGCCCAGGGTCCGCAGCGGTCCGCTAAACCCCAAATTGTTTTTTTTTATTTGGGGTCGGCGCAGTCGGTAAGTCACCATTGACCATACCTTCTGCAATTAGATTTGGCAATGTATTTACGGTCGGCCGCCTGCCTGACACCAACCCTCTTAGGGATCAAGTAGTTTATCCGCCACCGCGCGGGGAGAACTTAAGGTTTGCTAATCTCCCTTGTCCTTAGTCGCCTTTTACGACACCCACGGGATGAGATGGGGTAACCCTATTCTATGCCGGGGCTTCACGGTGCATAGACTACATACCATTAGTCTAGCTAGTATAATCAGTACATTCAAACTATAGTGCTATTATTAGAAATTAGAGAACTATGTTCATTTTTATGGGACCACTCGCTAATCTCTTTCCAGCCAAAAGAAACATCACAATCGGCCGAGCTGTCTTTGAGTAATCGGCGAATATCCATTAAAAAATATAGCCACAAACGAATTGAGAATCTTCTCCTTTTTTTTGATGTCGGTTAAAATTATGTCAGCCTTTGCAAAGAAAGTAACAGGCGTTTTTTTGTGCCGAATCAAAGCACGTTCAGTGTGTGTAAAGCTTAACTATTTTCCACGTGGTTGCCGTATGGTACCTACTTTAGTTATTCTAATTAGGTACTATTACAAATTTTAAGTACACTCACCATAAAATATTTCTATTCTACTGTCTTTTAATTTTATATTTCCCGCGTCTTAATCGCATGATTTTTACTTTTCAATTCTCTTACCTCGAAGTTTTAACCATGTTACAATAGTCTTGGTCGCGTGGGGACCAAAACCATGAGTTTCAATCGTGTTAGTTGAAAAAGTTTACTACTGTCTCTAACGCCAAGATAGTTAAAAACAAATGAAAAAAAAAAACTATTAAACACAGTGTCGCCTGCCCTACCTCTGATTTATAATAGCAACAACACGGAAGTGACGCTAGTGACGGCTTTGTTTAATTAATGTGAAGAAAACAAAAAACAAATCGGCGACCAATCGGTCGATTGAAAAGTTTGTACTACATTTTTAGCTTACGTTCGCCCTAATACGAGACTACCAGCAGATGTTATTATCTATTCACTGCCGACAGCTCGCAATAGATTTACTCCGTTTAATAATACATTAAGCTAGATCTAAATTGATACACTTTGCATTTCGATTAGGTAGGTAGGTATCGGATATGTTATCGAATGGGTCGTCAGGTCTAACATAGAGAAAATTGTCTTTGAAATACCGATATCAGAGACTGGATTGCCTGAAGAAGGATATGAGCGGTTACGGTCGGGTTCTATAGAATTTCTATTAGCTGATACATCTTGTAGAAAGGATATTAAAATCGCATTTCAAATTTAAGATTTAGGTACTATGAATATTAAGCGATTTCTCAGAAACAACAATTTGGATTTGATTACCATAGATTTCAATTAATTAGTCAGCGTTTAGCTTTTTATTGTTATGCAAGCCGTGAATAATGTAGTTTAGATAATCGAAACATGTCTTAGTCATTAGTTACATGACTAAAAATCATTAGGGTTGGTACAATAATCATTTAAGTAATGAATAGCTTACTCTGTGAAGTCGTAAAGGATTTTATTACACATACCTGGTTGATAAAAAAAAACTCTCTAATTCGTCATTTCGTATTAGACCCCTGCGTTTCAACACAGGTTTGCCAACATTGCGTGCTCCACTAACATTAACGGGCCAATAACTCTGTTTCTTAGAACTCTGCGATGAAACTTATTAACGCTAATTTAAAGACGTTGGATCCCTTGCATAATAATACAATATTGAGTTTTATTCTTGAAAACAAGCTATAAAATATTATTCCTTGTTACATCTTAATGATAAATCTAAATTATTACCTATCTCTATCTAACAGCCGTAATTAACTATAAATGAGTCAAAGTTATAGATCGTCTATGTAAAGTGTCTGTCACACCTTCACTTACGTTGAAAGCTACCCACAAGAGTGAGACAAGGCTTATATGACTTGTATATAAATACGGATGGAAAAAAATTAAGAATAAGGTGTACTTATGTATTCAATTTGCTATCTCGTTCTCATAGTATAAAATCTACCTAATTTTGGACTAGATGGCAGTGTGAGAAAATGTCTAGTTTTATTTGTTTATTTATGTCTTAATTTTCTTTACATTTCTTGTTTATATCAAAGAAAGTTTTAGATAGTAATCAGTAAGTAATAAAAAGGTATTAAACAATTGACAGTAAAGTTAAAAAAGAAAACAGACGCAATAAAATAACAACACACACACAATTAAAACCGAAAAATGAGTTTATTTACAATCTAACATCGCAAAAACAGAAGAAAATCTATAATTTATTTACCTAAAATTAATATTTTAATCTGAAATGAAGAAATGAAGGAGGCGACACACTCTCGAAGATCTACCGTGAGATCGATACTTCCTCAGATAAAAATCATTACATAGTTCAGTGCACATTTTCTATTTCTAAACCGTTTCAAGATTGCCTCAGCATTGTTAGATTACTAAAAACGGTAAGTTTTTTGATAATATTGTTTTTGAAATGTTAGTAATTACTTGGAAAATCATTGAATAGTTATCGAGGGAAATCAAACGATGCAGAAGCGATGTTCAAACGATTTAGTTATAAAATACAAGGTGGTTACCACCGAGAGAGCAATTCATCTGCGTCACTTGAAGTAAGTGTACATACTGTTAAAAAGATGTTTTACAACGTTGTTGTAATAAATATCCCTATTCACACTGTCTACCGGTTTGCTCTTAAAATTTTTACCAAGAAGAACTACGTATAGAACACAAGAATCATTACTCCTAACTGTTACGAATTTATGATGAACCAATTTTGATGAATTGTATTATAGATACCTAGGATGCTAAAGTAGGATATAAAGTTTTTATCCCGATGTAGATTAATGCGGGTGAAACCACGAGTCTTAGCTAGTACAACACATATTATTAATTGTCAAAGTTGAAGTGAAGATGTCTGTAGGTATATGCATATTTGTTTGCATCTGCAGTGTTAAATTTAGGGGGAAAGTGTTAAACTGCCTCTTCTCAGCCACCTTTTAAACATAAAAGCACTTTTCTAATGTCTTCATCGTAGTACATAATGATTTAATAGCGAATTGGTGTACCGACCCGCAATTATAAGTAAGGTAGACAATGAACCAACGTGATATACAATAGACGACCTCAATGTCACGTGGAAACCGTCACGGTGCTTTCTTCTGATATTGTAGCTACTTGTACCTAAATGCGACGCATTCTTTTCTTATGAAAAGCCATAATAATTGTCAACGCTTTGTGAACAACTTATGACAAAAAACATTACTATGAATGAAACATATGAAACGCATGTCTGATGATGACTGACAACAAATATGGCTAAGCACGTTTTCAGCAAATGTTGTTGGTTGGTGGATCCAAGAAAAAAGCAATGGCGCCTTTTTCTTAGATCTAGCTGAAAATCTGTATACATAGGATTAAATAGGGAAGGCGTTCGCCCGGCAGTGGGACACAATGGACACTATAGATTAAGAAAAAAAAACTAACATCAGCTTATGAAATTGAACCAGTAATTTCATAAAAATCTGATTGATTTTTGGCTCTATGTCTAGATTAATTTTCAAACTCTTAAGTTTCTGATTCGTTCGTTTCGGCGTTATGAACTGGAACATAGGAGAAAAATGAGCCTTTAATCCAAGATTGTATTCTTCTTCTTCTTTTCGTGTAGTGGTGTGGCTCACCCAGTGTTAGAGTTTTTAGGTCACGCTTATTCATCTAACTTAACCTATTACTGCTATCAGAGATCAACCTGGACCAACTGCTTAACGTGCTTTCCGAGGCACTGAGGAGCACGAGAAAGAGTATTATGTGCTTCATTCAGAGCCATCTAAACTTTATCACCATTAAAAAAAATTGCAAAGTATTTAATTACTCCAGCCTTTATTTCTCGCCAAAAAAAAATATAAATATTTATAATGTCACATTTTACAGCTAAAAATTAACTTATGATGACACAGCACACGAATTAAAAGGTTGATGACTCTAAATATCTAAGATAAGATTACTTTTAATAAGATTAAGTTGGAATTTAAAAAGTCGCCAGTTAAAGTTACACAAGTTGGTTTAAGGAATAGAACTTAGCGATTTGATAAAATAACGCAATAGTTAAATATTAAGGGCCCTATACTGAAAAACTGAAAATCCATGTCGGGCGCATCGAAAATTGTTGATTATTTCATGACGGAATGTCGTAGAACTTTTTTTTGTGTACAGATTGTAGGCGACATTGTTTCCGATATTTTAGTGCAGTTTCCATACAAATATGTCGAAACGTATTGAAGCCTATCGACATTTTAGCCAAATCAGACATTTTTTGTCTAAAATTTGGATAGGCTTTGCACCAATAGGAGGTTCTTGTCTTAAAACTACACCAAAATGTAGGAAACAATGTCACCTACAATCTGTGCACAAAAAAAAGTTCTACGACATTCCGTCATGAAATAATCAACAATTTTCGATGAGCCCGACAGGGATTTTCAGTTTCAAGGTCGTTGACGTTGTTATTCCTCTTAACTATTTACCCGTTTATAAACGGCACGATGATTAACAAATGCATAAACTATGTATCGTTTGTCTTTCACTGTGACTTGAAGGTTCAAAGTTGACAGACAGCGACAAACGTTACATAACTTAGTCATCTGTAAATCATCGTTTATATGTATGGTGGTAGGTAGGTATATATTTTGTAAATGTTTTACACGGATTTCAAGTATCACAGTATGCTGTGTGGCCTTAAAAATAAAATTTATAAAAAGGTAATATCTTGCTTGAGGCGGTGCTGATCCTTTTTTGAAGTCAGTTAAATTATTAAACTCCAAATCGATTTAGATAAGATCATCGATAAGGTAGTCACACTTCGAATGAATGTAAATGGAACTTTTATTTCTTAGAGCTCATTAATACTGCAGTTTTTTATTCCTACTTCTTCAATGTAGGTACCTATAGGTAGGTACCTACATTGAGTAAGTAGGTATTAATGAAAGTTGTCTTATGAAAGGCATTCTACTAGATATATTTCACCAAAAATATTTCACCAAACCAAATGATGTATCACCAAAAATCCTCCCGTGACAGGATTCGACCCAGTGCCCCTCGCTTGCCGGGCGAGTGCGCTAACCATTGCGCAATGGTTCACAATCACTACTTGCTTACTATGATTACTTGGTTACAACTAAACATAGATCTCTAGTTTAAAATTTGATTCTAGATATTACTATACCTACCTATTTCTGTAATGCCATACAAATAAATAAAATAAATACCTACTACTTGGTGATTCGTCTATTAAATAAAACTCTTATCGTATCGCTTGGGTCTTTTTACTTGTCGTTTTGGTTTTTAAATTGTTATTTATTCTATACTAACCGATTCAGCGCACTTCGTATCGTCATCACCAGAAAAAAAACTTAACTCTAGCCGCACCGTTGCATACTTGAAGATAAATAAAAAACTACTGTGTACTCGCTTTCCGTTTTGAAAAAGGAACCCAGTTCAATTCCTAATATTTGTAGAAGAAATAAAGAAAGAATTTATTTTTCTGTATACCTACCTACTACATTTATAAATTATAATTATTGAATATGTAAATTATAGAAAAGATAGAATGTTCACACTGATTCCACTATCTCACTAAAGTATCCCTCAAGAAGGCAAACGTCTTCGAGGTAGACCGCCAGTCACAACCGCATAGTGTGTATACAGGCTCACTATAACGGAGTACCGTGAGACCCGCGTAATAATTCACCATTTTAATTATTACACTACTGTTCACATTTATTTCACTCACACAACCTACTTATTTTTATTAAAGTGCTTCTCTATTATATTATAAGTAAAAGCGTCGATGGAGCTTTGTAACCGTACATTTTGGGATAGAGTAGGTCAGAAAGGTTGATTACTTTTTCATTGTATACTTAATGATAATAATCAAGTTAAAATGATTCTATGAGAGTTGTCGGTATGTAACTATATTTACTTATCTAAATAATATTCCATAAAATACATTATAAAACGTCAATGAAGATTATTTGAGTACCTATAGGTAAGTAATTCCCAAGTTATTAAAATATGCTATAAGAGCAATAGCATCCTCCGATTTAAGTATTTATGAAAATAAACTGTCAAATATAGCTCCTGAGTTGATAAATTTAATTTAATTTTGTAGTATTACATCAAGGAGATAAATAAGAGATATCATCTACCAGGGTTTCTCGTAAGACGAGATAAACGCACTAGCTTTAATTATAAAATTGTCTCCCGTAAGAAATAATATAAAAAACGTTAAGATGTTGGCAAAAAGGAGAGACGCGTAGCGTAGGCTCGCACCTGCCAATGCCGTGTCCAGATACGAAGTTTATATTTAGAAACTACTTTATTTAAACTCACCGCCGCGCTTAAAGCTCTAGATAAAAAGGTTAACTTAGTGCTTTTGCGGTGCATCGTTTATTAAGAACCATTTACTTTTCGCCCATGATTGTATCAATCGACCGCATACCTCGCGACCGCGCTCGCATTAAATTATAAAATACAACTACACCATCGCTCATGTTAAAAAATACGTGCGTTCCAATACAAAAATGTATTTTTAGAGGCAAAAAATGCAAGTATCAAGATGATTCTCGGTATGCGTTATTATCAGGTACCTTAAGTTATACTCGTGGTATAGGAGAAGAGATAGTATGCACCGGGTACCGACAACTTGGGTTCAGACAGTTTAGTTCTCGACGGAGCGGCGAAGTGAGAGCTCGCCTCCACCCGTTGAACTCTTTTGTTCTACGAATTTGAGCTTTTTGTAATTAATGATATTAAAGTTAAAATAGTAACTTTCTAAGATAAAACTTTAGTTCTATTGTGTGGTGGTGTGTTTTGAATCGGATTTTAAGTACTTTTAGTGACTTTTGTTATTACTAAAAGCATTCGGCGAGTACTTTTCGGTAAGTAGATAATTTAGATATTTGCCCATGTCTCATAAAGTGTTTGACCCTATAGGTACTTAGGTTATTTGGAGCAGCAGTAGTCGTACTTAAGGATTATAAAAATTCTCACAGTTCATATCTACTTAATAAAGTAACTATTTTATTTTATTTCTTGAATAAAATCTACAACCTTAAGGATTTAAAATCTACACAGACTAAACTTATATACTTTACTTACATCCAAATGAAGAACTATTAAGTAAACTATTAAACTAAAATCATAGTCTTAAGTAGACATTTCAAATGATCATGTATTTTGTCATTCATTGTTCTTAATGAATAAAGAATTTTTGAATTGATTTGAAGGTATAGACAACACAATAAACATTGTTTTCATTAAAATATTTATATTAGTAATAATTTGAGAGCACGTAAAAGCTCAGTCGAAGCCGAAAGAATAGTTATTAAGCTCTAAGCTCAGATTGTTCCCATGTAGGTAGAAACTACACTAATTGATGGTATTTTACTAATTATGCTTATATTTTAATGTTGTAACTGTAGGAAAAAGCTAATCCCGTTATTAACAAACTTACGCAATACAGCAATTATGATTCTACTCATATTACTTACAATAATTTAATTCGTTTCACAATTGTTATGGACTAGCTATGTCCTGCTGTTTCACCACGTCAATGCCAATTCTGTGAAATTTACAAATATCCATTCTTGGATAATATGCCAAAAAGTCCGATCCGTATATTGGATCTCATAGTGCGTTGATAGATTATTTAGTAGGTAAGTCAAGATTTATTTTCATGAGAGTGCATAAAATATTATTTGGATTATAAGAAATATAGTTAAGTTTTATGCTTCCTTAAATTCAATTCGAACAGAACTTGATTTAAGATGAAAATATCATTATCGAAATGAGTTATTCCCTTTGATCATAATTTTACTGCCATTGTTTGACAGACATTTTATTACCCTTCGACGGCAATTTTGACAAGACGTGTTTTCCGTAAATCAAGTCACGTTTTTAATTTAGTTGCCTTCGTAATTCATAATAATAAATTGTTATCAAAACTTTGTTTTCTATACAGGTCTGTCCAGAGCTTTTAGTTCGTGATATTAAACACGGTCTGCATTCCTTAGTTAGAATGGTTTTGTTATAAACTAGGACAATTATTACCTTAATAAGGAATATTTACAGATATGACTTCATATCTTAATATTAAGGGTGCGCCTTTTCGCGAGTCAGTAATAGCGCTCTGGACAATAGAGGTGCAAGGAAATAGAATAAAAGTGCTAGAAAATTTAAAGCGTAAAATCGAATCATTGCTTCTCAATCTAATCTAATCAAATATCTTTGATTAGATTAGATCTAAGCATTCTTGCGGCGAAGCCTGTCCGACCGGGCTAAGAGTCGCTCACTGTTTTTGCCATCTTTGACGCATTTTCAGAAGGTATAAACTTGTGTGACATTGGAACTTTGGTACAGATAAAATGTCATTCTTGATGAAATGTAACGTGAAGGAAAAATATCGTGAGGAAACCAACATGTCCTAGGACTCACCACGGTCCGATGACATGGGATATTCAGTGTTTTCTATGTATCATATGTATTATTATTTATTTATTTTTAGCCTATTTTGTCCCACTGCAGGGCAAAGGCCTCCCTCCTTTCTCTCCACTCCTCTCTGTCCAGTGCTAGTTGGGCCCAGTCCCTATCATATGTATATATTTACAAAAAAAAAAAAGTAAAATATGTAGTATATCCGTTGTCTAGTACCCATAGTACAAGCCTAGTGCTTAGTTTGGGGCTAGATTGCGCTGTGTGTAACGTCGTGCAATATTTATTTATTTATCTATAGCAACTGTAACAAAAAAGCTACAATTGCCATAGATTTTCATGATTCATGAATGATTTAATAATAAAAAAACTAGGCTACAGATTGATTTTTACCTGATTATTATAGAGTCATTTAAAAAATAACCGCAAATATTTCATGTCTGAGGTTTTTTCAGATATTTTTAAATATTTTTTACGCTTCACTTCACTCTTTTATGTATGGTGGTTTTACGAATAGAACCACAGAAAAAAAAACAAAATGAGGTATGATTGCAAACTAATTTCGCAAAAATACCTACCTACTTACTTCTAAGTCGGTTTTGTAAGCAAAAATAGCTGTAGTGCCTTCTTAAGTTCCTTGCACATAGTCTGGTCGTCGTCGTATAACAATAATTAACGAGACGGGACACTCGGTGATACACACACTTATTGTGTCCCGGAGAGGCTATTTCGAAAGCGAGTGTTGCGAGCTCGGCATTCTTGCGGCGAAGCCTGTCCGACCGGGCTAAGAGTCGCTCACTGTTTTTGCCATCTTTTACGCATTTTCAGAAGGTATAAACGTGTGTAACATTGGAACTTTGGTACAGATAAAATGTCATTCTTGATGAAATGTAACGTGTAAATTGAAGTGATAAAAACTGCGAAAACTTCTGTAGGTTACGAGTAGGTACTCAAGCGATCATAACATAATCATAATGCTTATTTTTGTCGCTGTTTCAATTTGCAGCCAATAAAGTTTTGGTATTATTTAGCGTTTTGGTTAAAGGTTTCGATTCATTATGTATTTATAATCATCATATATTACATAATGATCTATTTATAAAAATATCTGCATTTTTACTCCTTGACTCTATAGAATAGAGTCGAATAGACAGCCTCTGGGGCGCTTCGGGCTAATATTCAGCTGCAACGCTGAAGGTTGAGGATTCGATTCCCGCCGGGGACAGATATTTATGCTGACCATAAACGCTTGTTACTAGATCTTGCAACGTCCTGCAACATTTAATTATTGAAAAAGAAGTTTTAGTATAGGTATTTGCACCAGTTTCAAAAATAACTTGAAAAGAACCGCCTCCAGTTTACTTTACAGTACAAGTTTAGAAATCACGTTAAACTAGTAAGTATAAAGAAAATACCACCTTATCGTTAAATCTGCACTGTCAAGAATGGTCTTAACAGTTGTTATTTTCGCTAACAAAACAAGTAAGTTTGAGGAAACAATAACCGAATTAAACAGCAAAAAGGAGAACCTGTGAAATTGTTACTAGGTAATTTACAGTATAAATCTTAAAAGTTTATGTCTGTGGTACCGTTGTTATGATAGACCGTAGATCAAAATGCTAGTAGTGTCCCGAGGTTGCACCCGTAAGTTTCGATCACGCGGGATTTTCCAAAATCCACAAAGCACACACTCTCCAAATTACTTGTCTCTAGGACCAGCGGTTTAGGTTCAGGGTTAATATATAGTTGAGTCAATCAGTCAGGACATTTAATTATAATAGTTTAAATAGTTGTTTAAAAACGTAATATATAGATTCGAAAATATATCGTCAAGATTGTGGCACTAAAATCAGCAGATCCTAAAAAGCCGGCGCGGCGGGCGTCGACGCTTAGTTTGGGACAGTTCAATGATAATTTTCAATGACCATTTTGATGCGCCGCGCCGTAAGCTTCTTTATTTCTTACCTAACTAAGCAAAAACGATACCGGCACAAATTGAATGAGGTTTGGTGGACATTGACCATGGAAATTCGTCGATGGTTACTCTTAAAGTTTTGAAAAACTTTCAGTATTATTTCGATAAATATTAAAACACAGTTTATTTTACATTTATTAGTTGAATAGATTCTGTATCACACTAGAGTGGTTTGCGAGCGGATTACGGACGGGACAGGTCTGCGGGAACGTGTGTGTTGT
The DNA here is from genome assembly GCA_958496205.1 of Idaea biselata. Classification (NCBI taxonomy): domain Eukaryota; kingdom Metazoa; phylum Arthropoda; class Insecta; order Lepidoptera; family Geometridae; genus Idaea; species Idaea biselata. The sequence continues at coordinate 7,482,475 of OY292395.1, forward strand.
CCATTGTGTTAATTGAGTGTTTTATTTTGAATACCTATAGTGTGTTTTATTTCCAATTCCATTAATTGAAAATAAAACACATGATTGTATTTTATTTTGAATTTTGAATACCCCGCCCTGAACTCGCTCGCAAACCGCCCAGTGTAATCTGTATCTTAAAGGCTTTGTCCTGACTGACTGACTGATCAACGCACAGCCTAAACCGTTGATAATAGAGGGCTGAAATTTGGTGAGTGTATTTGATGTAGGCAAGAAAGGATTTTTGACAATGCCCGGAACTTGTGCGGGTAAAACCGCGTGACACATCTAGTATGATATATCATAATATATTATATGACACTATTGTAATCAAAATGTTTAGTTCGTCTATCTATTAGGTACTAGGGAAAATACCTTTCAATTTTAAACAAGTCAATTAGCTAACTTATGTAAATAAATTACAGAACTTTAATGTCGATTCTGAATTTATTAGTTTCAGATTTTATTACTATTCAAATCGGCTTACCCTTATTAAAATTCAAGCTTATGAATCAATCGCATTAATATTTAGTGTCTTTTTTAATTTATAGCTTTACTGTTACATAAGTCGGGTGCAGTTTGAGTGATATATGTCTTGTTTGGAAAGTCTGAAGATTAATATATTAATCTTCAGACTTTCCTGTCTGAAGGGGCTGGACTGTGCATTAAAGTCTAGAGGTCCATGGACACTAATCTCTATATGGGATCCCAATATGGTGGATCCAATTTTATATCGGGACCAATATCTAAACATAAATTTAAATACTCTATAACGGATATGGTAGTATACTAGCTGTAACTACTTACAGACGGACAGTGAAGTCTTAGTAAAAATTTACTAAGAGTCCACTCGGTGATAGTAGAATCTATCACCAGGCTGTATCTCATCAACCGTTATAGCTAGACAGTTAGGGCTCCCATATAGCAAACGTGATTTTTTTATTATAATGGTACAGAACCAATCGTCCGACTTACGCTTTGCCGGTTTTTATTGTATGTGATTTGAGATTTGAGTAGTCAACAATATCTGATTAACGTGTAACGAACTATGTACACAAGACTTGAATAATAAATCATTTTATTGTACCTCTACATCCTTTCCTATTAAAAAAATCTTACGTGTCTTGATTTATAAGCACATGATAGACACTTATTTTAAATAACTTCGACTACATTTTAGATCCGCAACAAATAGTTATTCGAATTAAATATTTGTAATCTACTATCGGGAATTTGAATAGATATAATTAGCTACTGTACATAAATAAATAAAATTACACCTAAAAAAATATAAAACTAAAAAAGTTAGGTACCTATGTAGGTGTAAGTTTTTTAGGAGGGTTAAAACCCAGACCCCCAAATTTAATCAAAAACTACTCGTGGACTATTAGCTACTGATGTAGATATTATAATATTATAATATTTTACTGATGATCAAAGAAAACTCAAGAAAAAAAGTTAGTATGGAGAAACAGTTGGTAGACTTTTCTCTTAAGTCGGCAGTCCACGTTCGGCTTCTACGCTACAGAGGTAGACTATAACACTAATTGGAATCAATTCTAAGTTATTATCAGACAAACTACCAAGTGATTACCTTACAATACGTTTTCCTAACTTATCCTTCTTGTAGAAGCGGTAACTGCATTTGAGATACAAACTGGTTCAAGTTTCAAGGCCTAGAGCAGTTGTATTCTCTCAAAATGATCTGTGTCCCACAAACCATTGGGCGGTTACCGTAATGGTTGTAATCAAACGATTTTCTGTCTAGTTGTTTATGTTTACATAATCAGCAGTCAGGTGCCTTTCTCCGTTCGTTGACCCTCAAGGCCAGCCCACTTCATTATTATAACATGGAACTATTTCCACCTTTAATTACAGTGTTAACATTTCGTAATCATTAATTTCCTTAACGACTACTTTGTTTAACTATTAATAAATAGTTACTAAATACTATTTTGGATAGATATGTTAAATAATAAATAAATATTGCATGATGTTACACACAGCGCAATCCAGGCAGTAACTAAGCACTAGACTTGTACTATGGGGTACTAGTATGGGGTACTAGTATGGGATACTATGGGGTAGGTACTAGTAAAGTGCCTATTTGTAAATGTCTAGAGTCTGGGATTTTAAGTAAGTGTCCAAAAAGATACTAGTGTAAAATTATTATACTCTACCAAACTTTTAGTATCGCTACGTATATCAAAGGCTAGATTTTAAATTATTGTGACTTATAGTTAAACTTTCAGTAGTTTCTACTCATTAAATAAGTCGATTTCTAATAAAAAAAATAAGTTTCATAAAAAAAATCATTTCAATTTGCGAAGCTTGTTTCTGCGCACGTGCCTAATTTCATAAAAGTGGTGGCACTGAATTGATTCAGTGGTATTTTTAACGTTTTCTTCAGTAGTATATAATTTGATTGATTGGCGATAGACTTTACTTAAGAGGCTTGTAAATTGTAACAATTTACTAATAGTGTTCACGGTTGGCCAATTCCACATAAATTTCACACATAATCTCCTATGGTCAGCTTAACAAAACTGTATAATTAGTAAAACGTTACTTGATTTTTGAAATAAAATCCTTGAATTGGCGGCTTCATACCTACCTACAAACTTTTGTTCGGAAATTATTTTGGGTCAATCCTAAAGAAAAGACCTGTAAAGGACTCAAAATGCTTTTACTTTTATCTAGCATTAAAACAATGCTAGATAAAAGAAATAAACACCACACGATTTAAACCGAAAAATTAGTTTCATCATAATATTATATTTTTTATTGTATTTTAATCATCGATTCGTCAACGGCACTATAAGATGTCGGGTAAAACTCGAATGAGTATATAGGCATTTTATTTTTTTGTTAGATATAAGCTCTTTTTGTAACATGTTCTTTAATAAATAAATAAAATAAATAACATTTTGCAAAATTATCTTACCAATTGAAACCGACTGGTACCTAGTGTCGGGAAATAAATGAAGATTGGTTACTATTTTATACTAACTAGTAGTAACATGGTGCAGGTTACAATATAACAATCTATAAGAGATGCATAGCCCTGTCGCTTGTTAGTGGTTAGAGAACCGAGTTTAGAGGCAGCGACTTGTTCTCAGACATGTTTTATCGATGCAATTTGCTAACTCTTAATTGAGCGGGAAAATAGATAATAATGTCTGTATGTATGTGGGTAAGTACCTATCTAAAGATTTTTTAAGTTATTCCACACATTTATCAATCACCACTGATTTATTTAGATTTTTCTTCTGTTTTCGCGATGTTGGATAGAAAATAAATTCATTCTTCGGTTTAAATCGAGTGGAGTTTATTACTCTTATTATTGTTTAAATGCACAACGTTTCGAGACCTGTACAGGTCTCTTCTTCAGGTTTAGGGTTTTAATTCTTGATTTATCAAAGTTTAGTCAATAAAGAAGTGTCGGATATCGGATATGCGTGCAAATGGCCTCACTACACGGGATGCCGAAGATCGTGCGAAGTGGAGACGTAAAAGTAGGAAATCGGACCCCGGGCTCTCGAGAGAGATGCAACCGGGAACAACGCTCGGATGATGATGAGTCAATAAAGAAGTGTAATTTTATTGGCATGACACATTTTCATTTGAAATTTCGTCTTCGTCTTCGAAAACCTCTTTGACATCAAAACATCATTTGACAAACTAATCTTTATTTATAATCATGTTAAATTGGTAAAACAACGCAAAGTCTAAGTACAAAAAAAACCCATACCAAAAAAATCGTCATTATCCATTGGCCGAGATAATAGTTTCATAAAAACATCGCGACGGTAATCAATAATAAAATACAAAATAAAATAGTCAAACCGGTTTACAATTCACCTCTTACTTTGTAAGAAGTCACAAACAAGTACGAATAATTTCATCGAGATCATTATCTGTTTCAAATTGCGATTTAACGTCCCCCTATCAATCTAGTTGCGCAATTGAAGGCGATACAAATACATGTCTTTATCGTTCTTTATTTTAATTCACTCTGTTAATAGTTGATTTACATAATGCGAACCGTTTCAATGGAATGTGTATAACAAAGAGAGTCGAGAAAAGGTCAGGATACTTATTCTAGGGATTTGTATGAAACTGTACCTATTTACACGAAGTCGTGATGTCCGTGTCCTTTGTTATAATATTTGGAGTTCTACTATAGTTTACTTACACACTTACAGTCGAATACAGAAAAGCCACTTAAATAATTGAAAAGCTTCTTAAGTCTTGAAAGTCTTAAGTTCTTGAAGTCAATCCTGATGAAGAGACCTGTAAAGTACTAGAAACGTTGAGCGTTGGAACAATGCTAAAAGTAAAAAACACCATTTAAAATTTGTGTTAAAAATATTGTTTAAGTAGAACTCAAGTTTTGAAAAACGTTTCTGTATTCAGCCTTATAAAACTCTAAATGGAAATAAAAAATATTTACCTACTCAAATATAAAACATTCTAATGGATCACTTTCACAAGTCTTATATTTATATTATAAGACTTCCTTTCTTTAACAACTCCTAATAATTGAAATCGAAAAATTTAAAGATACTTAAGATGAATCTTTGTAATACAAAGGTAAGAGTGTATTTTATTTCACCAGTACGTTTCTGGCCAACACAATAAGCTGAGCTTTTATTTCCTTTTTGATTTTGCAATAGAAAATACCGATGTTATCATGCAAAGACGTCGGCAACCTGAAACAAAAGGTAGCCACACTATGAAGCGTTTGCAACGGTTGATTACCCCCCGAAGCATCGGCGAACCGATATTTCCTCTTATTGTCCATCTATTTATTACTCTAGATGTTGGTACATTTATATTTCTACCCTGTATCGGCCTCTCTTTTCTATAAATCAAACTCCACGTAAATTGACAAAGTTAGACTTCGCAAAAATAAATAAACGGCTTGATTGTTAAGCCAATTTTGTAGCCAACCAACCCTTTCATTGAATTTTCACCGGTCATCAATCTGAGCGCATAAAAAGTGGAAGTTTCTCAGAATATCTTTAGCTTAATGATCGCATTTCAAGAGATTGGTTCTAATCTATGATCAGTTGACTCCGTTGTATTTTTGTTTTATCTTCGCAAAGTTTGCCGGTGGCAATTTAAAATTTTGGCTGCTTATTTAAAATATTAAAAGTTTTTGCTATTAACGAAAACAATAATAGCGTGTGTTTCATCCAATTTCTGCTTCGTGAATTCATTCGACATAAACACAAAAACACTTCCGCGACGCTACGGCGGCGACGCACCTACGCCGCGACCTATATCAGTGAACATAAGGCCTTACATTTTCCCACAATTAATTTACCTAACTATACCCTAAAGTATGTTAAACGTAATTTAAACAACATGCCAATTTTATCTCAAACAAACACTCATACGTTACGTAATTCCAGACGTTGTAAAATAGAAAAGAATACATGGTACCTACTCTTAGTAACAATATACTTGGCCAGTGTTAATTGAAATGTGCAAACAACGTTTTGAACAGTGAAAGTGATTGCATAATGTAATTTTAGAATTGAGACTGATCATAGGAACAAAAAAATTAACGCAGGAAATGTCGCTCAAACGATATCGATTGGTTGAATTCTTAATGTGGATATAAACATAATATGACAGTAGGATACAAATTTTATCTAACAATGGCGGGTCATAGGTAATATTTATTGTTTTTTTAATTCTAATTAGATTACTTATTCTATCAATTTATAAAGATAATGATGTTAAAATAAAGTTCACTTTGATTAGTTTAGTTGTAGAGTTCAGACGTGCCGAGTTTTTCTAGAAATACCGACTTAGAAAACGATGGCATTACCTATGCCTTTAAACAATTGACTACGGTAAATAGAATATGATATATAGATGACAAAATAAAATAAAAATAAAAACTAAATACAACACCCAATAGACGCTAGTCGAACCACCCGCCCCGGATCGTCCACGATGCAAAAGAGCCCATCACACTAGCGGCATTACCCCGCTGGATGGCTATGGCCAACCTTTGCATCAGGAACGAACCAGACCGCCCATCCAACCCTCTCTCCCTCAGACGCCGCCCTATCTCCCCAACCAATTTGACTGCCTCCGAACCCCAGCAACCAGCAGTTTCCACAGCAAAGGGGACAAAGATATAATTATCCTCCAACGGGGCATACTTGGAATGCTTGACCACCGCCGCTGATTCCGCCGCTGAGGCCGCCACACTAGCTGTACGCGGGAGATGACTAGGCGCGAAAGTGCTGACGCACGTGGCGTCCCAGATAAGGGCCCTACCCCTCGACCACGGCACCAACGGATATAAACTAGACTAGATAGGTAGATATAATGTTAGTAAGAAACTTTTACTAACCTATGAAGCTTCAGTCACAAATCTGAGCATAAACACGTTGGATTTCGGCTTTTATATATAAAATGCTACTTAGGTAGCTTATGTATTTAAGAAATTTAAATATGTTACTCAAATACTTATTTCCTTCTTTCTTTTGTCTCTCATTTTTAGCCCTTATTCGATCACATATCGTCAAAAATGTACCTAGCTTGGTTTATAGCTCAGTCAGCTTACCTTTTTCGAGTGTTGTTGGCAAATAAACACGTCTAGAAGAGGCCACACTATGTACCTTTCTTGTAAGTTCTCGAACCACACCGTTATTGCGAGCTATTGACCTCTAATCGACTGTAACGTTAACTGTAATCAAATATTTAATTTGTAAGATATACGCGTTCTTTTCCACGTACGAATTCAGGCTGTAACACTGTTACATGCAATTAAACCAAGTACTTTCCTACCTACTTGAGAAGTGGAATTGTTAATGAAATAAATGTTTCATACAGAGCAGAGTTCAGTGAATGAGGAAGCGAGTAGTGGTCGTGCCCGCAGGTATGGCAACTTCAGCTCTCTGTGCAACACCGAAAGGGTTTCCAATCAATGTATAAAAATAACTTTTTAAACCTAAACTATGGCCCTACATTTAGATTCATTATTTAATTATGACGGATTGTGATACCGTATTGCATTTTTTTTGTAAAATACTGTGACGAGGTTGAGTTGAATGAGCTCAAAAAGCTCAACTATAGTTCGTTTTTTAATTTCAGACTATAATCTGACGTTTCAACTCTTTACATTTGTTTTTTTTTTCAGGAAAATGTGTCAAATCAGGGTCCATATTGACTCACCTAAAGTTCTTTATCCGAAATTATTGTTCCTAACGATTTGTAATCCGAATGATCACTCCTCCTAAAATTTTTCATCCTAAAGTTTTTATTCATACTATTTGTAGTGCTACCGTCGATGTTCATAACACTCATGTTTCCGAATATTGTTATCAATAAAATCGTTAACATACAATTTTAAAGCTCCTACTGTTTTTTATCCTAACGTTTTTATCCCTAAACATAATTACCATAATATTTTCGGGTACGTATTCGAATATCGAAAATTAAAATATCAACAGTTAAAATCCCAACGGTCACAACCCCTAAAATCACAATATCAAATGTTTTAAATACACTAATGATATTATTTCAATATATTACATTTTATACAGTGTGATTTTCATACATCACGCCTTTTTTATTTACAGAATAAGGCGCTTTGGCGACCGCTGCCGCGGCACGCTCGCTTCGCTCGCTCGCCAAAGCGCTGCGAGTAATCATGTTCTAACATTAACCTAACCTAACCAAGTCGGGGTGCTCCGTATAGTCTTTTTCGAGTCAAGTCGGGGTGCTCCGTATAGTCTTTTTCGAACCAAGTCGGGGTGCTCCGTATAGGTATGACTTTCAATAATAGTGTAAAAGATGGTTATGTTGACAAAATATAGGAAAAGAAATAATAGTATAATAGATGTTTATTGATACCGACATTATGAAGTTGAATGATTCGGAATTAAAACATTAGAGACAGAGTAGTTAGGAATTGTGATTGTTAGGATGAAAAATGTTAGGAAGAACATTTTCGGAGTTCCAATTTTCGGAGTTAAAAATTTAGGTGAACTTTGGCGCACCAGTCAAATCACTACGATTTAAGACATCTTCTAGAAAAAAAAACCTAAGAATATTCGTAGTTTACACATGTCAGTAAGATTTTATCTACCGCTACCAAATGCAAAGAGAATAAGTGCCGATTATAATCTCAGAAACAAACCTAAGCTCTGTTATGTATGTAGTTACTAGTGGCCGAAAAACAATCTCAACTTCAATACGAGTACTACCGTTCAATAATCGAGATCATTGTATGGATACACGGAAACCATTTTATTTAATTGTTAAAAGAGATATTTTATGCCCAATTACGCAACTATTCAACGGCGAATATTACACAATTATGATCTATAACTTTAGATTAATATTTTATATCCGTTAATTTAACCGGAATTCACCATAATTATATTAAACAATTTAGTTAATCCTAGTATTAAAAAGATCTTGTTAAGTCTTGAAATTTATGGTGGTGGCAATGACTTGTCCTACAACGTTCTGCCATAATTACTCTAGTCATGACACTGTGTTTATCACGGGTACATTTGATGTGGTAGCATAAAATGATACCTGCATCATAGCACTTCTGAGTAGTTCTGAGTCTGGTCTAACGTACAATTTTATGCTATCCAATATTATGTTCATTAATCACCGCTTACCTTCAATAGTTTTTTTTTATAATTTGCTATTAAAAGCCTAGTAAATAATGATTTAATATTGCTAGAATACGTAATATGTATGTATATAATTTAAAATAACATTTTGACTTGGCATCATTTAACAACCGCAAAGTCATTGAAGCAAATATTTCCAAGCAATATTGAGAGAAAATTCGTAAAGCATTTGCTTTTATGAGCGTAGGTTTTCCAGAAAGCAGTTGTTTCATCATAATATTACATTGTGAAGGAGGTTTGTTTAGTACTTTCTCTACGCTTTAGCCACACTGGAATTAGTAATAGCTTAACTTCATACATCATTTATGGCCGAATACAGAAACGCAACTCAAAATTTGAGTTCAAATTCAAAAATTCCGTATACATACGTTAATTATATACTTTTATAATATAGGTACTTTTTTTGTGTCCTAGGTAAATTTCTTTAGATTTGAGAAAAAACAACATACATAGCTCGGCGTCCATGGCCCATTTTTCGGAGACCTTTACAGGTCCGACCCGGATACTTAATTCTTTTTTCAGCGTGGTTCTGATCTTGATGGTAAAATTTTGAAGAATGATATTTCGGGTACCTATTTAAAACATGGAAAGAGAGAAACATAAATAAACCGGGTCAGTTTATATTTTTTTCTTGACACATAAAACAGGAAAGTTTCGAATACCTCAGAGTGGCGAAATGAAAGAATCGCTGAGAGCTCCGGAAACCGAGTAACAATGATCTGAGTTTCAGAATTTGATATATGCATTGTTCGTAAGTAATTGCTGGGTTAATGTGAACCGACACAGTTTTTGACATTATATTTACACATTTAAGTATTTTGTGAATTTCTAGGTTGTTATTTTTTTCGGTGTCAAAACATCATTAACTATTCGCTGTTTCTGCGGTTTTACTTGCTTATGCCTCTATATCTACCGTGGGTTTGTAAAAAATGCTTTCTACGCACGCATCAAAATAAATGGGAACATCTACATTCCAAATTAGTTTGACTTTGGATCTGCTCCTACACACTAGGCCAACAGCTTTGAATCCGGCCGGTCCGCCCTGTCAATTTAGGCCTGCCGTTGTATTTTTTTAATGCCGCTGGGCCGTGCCACCCGCGTCGGTGTTGCAGTATTTAATCAGTCAGGAAAACAGATTTTTTAAATTATACCGATTATAGATGATAGAGAAGTACCTACTACCTAAGTAAGTCTTTTGTGCTTTCTTTTTTATTAGTTGAAAAATTATCCTCTATTTTGGATGCACCAATCAATTGTGATTTTTATCATAATTATTCTATAAATAATCGGGTATTGCATTATGTGCAGATTACAAATTAAGATAACTCACTTTATAATGCCAAGGCATTGGATAATTCATATGTACTCATTTAATAACGTTATGAAACAATTGTTTGTGTAAGTTTATTTGCATAGTACCCCTACTATTAGTTAAACTTTTTATTATTATTTTGTAACCGCTAAATAATGAAAGAAGCATCTAATAATCGCACATTGCCACATAATGCTAAAAATGTTTCGTCCTTTTCACACTTATAAAGACATTTTGTCAAACTTGCGATTAACGTAAGACAATCTATAAAGGTACAAAATATTCTAAAGATATAAACTTCCGTGTAATATATTTTTGGTGGGTGTGTTCTTTGTGAAGTGTTAGACTATACGCACATCCACCTCGACTTATCAGTGCATAAAGCTCTCGTATTCGCTAAGAACAAATTTTCGGAAATTCCCACGGGAGCGGGACTTACTTGAAACCACGGGACATTGCTAGTTTTATTATAAAAACTACATGAACTACCTACACATGACACTCTCTTCAGTAGAGTCAACCCGATTATTCGACCAATGAACATTGAAATTGGCACTTCCTTGCCAATTTATATAGATAGAAGTAACTACATAATTACTAGCTGGATTAAGCCGCGGGTATGAGATAGCAAGCGATGATAAAGTCATAGATATGATGTTAGTAGTGCAAGCGTGGTGAATTCGTGTGGAACGGATGGACCCACCACGTGACGACGTGGTTACTCGCCGGAAAATACCTCACTCACACATCGTTTGGTTCAACTTGATGAACAGATTATAGCTATCTTTATGCGCTATTTACAAATTGTTAATTTGCCACCCACAAGATTATCTTAACAATAAAAGTGGACTTTGACGGAAACGAGTCAACATACAACAATAGGGCCTCTACTTTAATTCTACGAACGAAAAACGAAACGAAAATTCCAGAAATATCTGTCATTTTCTGACGGTTTTGAAGGCCGGATGACAGATTTTCTTTAGTTTCGTTTTTCGTTCGTAGAATTAAAGTAGATGCCCAGGTCCTTTTTATTTGCCTCTAAATCAAGAATATGGCAAAGACCAATTTTACTACATACCATTGAAATGCCGAACTATACTCACTTGAAATCACTTTGACCATGACTTCGGGTCATAATGCAAAATGATGCTACAGAGCATAAGCCACGCAAGGCTATTCATTAAAAAGAAGAACTATCAATACGTCTACACAGTTAATTTGAACTTAAACTTTAGTAGATATCATAGCAACCACAAAAAATCATAGGTAAGTAAAAAGCAAAACGTCTACGAATCTAAGAAACGAACAATGACAGGTATGTATATAGAAAGATATACAATAGAACGCAATGAACCAATTAATAAACAAAGTGAATGCACACAATCCGTCATTACGACCCCACTGGCGATGGCGTCGATCAGAGCGGTGTTTATAAATGAATGCAAAGAGATGACACGACATATCGATACAATCGGGTTCTCGTCTAATTATGCGACGTCACAGCATTAGGGGCATCCACATGATCTGCCAACCATCGGACCCGACCATAAAAACTGACATTAAATAGTACGTGTGTAATTGTGTAAAATGAAGATCGGCCAAACGCCCAAGAACTTGTATCTATGATTTACACCTTGTATGCTTTTTGGTTATTTTCACTAATACAATTGTTTAAAATCGAAACGGGCGGAGCGAAGATAAACGGGGACATCGAGCTCCACAAAACATTGATTATTACTATTTAATTTTTGACATTAAAAAATGCACGCTAATTCCGGCACCTGATTCTTTTACAAGAATAGAACTTCCCCAAAAAATATATATAAGACGAAACTAAACGTGTGCAGTCCAGCCTCCACTTTGACTGGGTCTTCATTGACCAGCCTTGCTCAAGGAAGTCACCTTGGTCTGTTGGTTGGGTCCGACCGTGTGGGTACCCTTTAGATAATGGTCTCTAGGTGCAAGCTTACAATCGAGGTGAGCAACCTCTATGAGCATCTTATTGTCACGCGCTCGTGTGTGGGAATGTAAACCGTACCACCTAATAGTTTACACTACTAGTAGAGACTTAAACTTGATTTAAGAAATCAACTAAGTAATTGTGCTAAAACTATCCCAAACTTTCTTTTATGATTTTGTAAAAACATAAATGAAAGATCACAAAACAGATATTTACCTAGGGCTTATAAGTTTATGTAACGTTTGTAAAAATCTGTTTACTTTGAAATTTCATGTTACAGTAAAAGACAAACATTACATAAACTTAGTCATCGTTTATAAGTTAGGGGGTTAACCATCTTACACTCCAATGTATCTAGCACTACAGATATAAGTCTTTGCCTGTTGCTAAAAACATTCCGAGACTACTTTGCCTCAGTAACTCTAATTACTTATCAAACAGGTCCTAGACGCTTGACAACGACTTGCAGCCCCCTAAGTTACCTCTAGCTATTCTTTTTCGACATGAATCACGTGTCTCGATAATGGAAACAAGTTAAAAATAGACGAGATAACGTGCTACATCTTACGAGAGTCATTTAATCTTGATTGAATAAATAAACTTTCAAAGGCTATTTTATGTTACTTTAAAGGGAATTATTCAAATAGGCGCTGGTATACTTGCAACAGCGGATATGAATAATGTTTCTATATATTTAAATTAATACTAATTTATTTATTTTTGTCAAATGAGATGAAAAGCCTGGCTAGCTGAATTATTTATTTAAGCTGTTACATAATATTTGTGTGCATTTAACTTGTTGATCAATAAACATTTACATTATTATTTTAAAATAATCTTTATCTAGCGACAATTTTTTGATAAGCGAAAGCGACATTTGAAAGTTTAATTATTATTTTGCAAACATGTTGAACTTTCTTCGCTCCGTGAAATGTCTTTGTATAATATTAAAACGCCTGACTTGCATTTTGTTATTTATTATAAACTAACTCTGCCCCGGGGTTTAATCCGCGTAACGTAAGTCCGATCTCGCGGGATTTACGGGATCAAAAGTACCTTATATCCTGCTCCCGGTTCTAAGCTACCTTCTTTTCAGTTTTCAGCCAAGTCGGTTCAGCCGTTCTTGAGTTATAAAAGGTGTAACTAACACGACTTTCTTTTATTTTATATAATATGGATTTATAAAAGACTGACATGTTTTTATGTTGTGACACATTTTTGACAGTCAATGATTTTAGAGTTAATTTAAATACATATCATTATCAAAGTCAAAGTTTAAAGTTATTGACTGACCCCCTTACTTATAGACGAAGACAAAGTTTATGTAACGTTTGTGTTTTACTGTGACATGAAATTTCAGTGACAAACGTTACATAAACTTAGCCATCGTTTTTAAGTAAGGGGGTATATTTTTATATTAGGTTCAGTTGTATTAAAACCTAAAAAGTCAGGTAGTTAAAACCAAAGGACGTCATTTAAGTTCCTGGTGTAAAATCGGAAGTATTTTCATTCTTTATGGAGGTAGGTCTACAATGTAGTACTTTCCAACTTCCTTGTGAATGTTCTCGTGTACCGTATCTCAGTCAATAATTGATTTACATACTCGCAGCGAGTAACAAGTACCTTCGAATGAACAACCAATTCCATTGAAATTGATTCCGCTTCGAATACTAAAGGAATATCAATTCATAATTTAATTTTGATTACTAAGTTCTTATGAACAGCTCTGAACTAAGAAATTGTCTATGTAACTAACGGAATGTACTCGTAGTGAATATACCTAAACGAATACTATAATCACAAATCTTAAAACGTTTTTTTAATAAAGTAAAAATTTGCACTAAATATCTACCCTCTCACTTATAAAAAGATGCATAAACTATGCATCGTTTATCCTTTTACTGTGACATGAAGTTTCAAATTTAACAGACAGAGACACACGTTACATAAACTTAGTAATTGTTTATAAGGAGTTAAAGACTAAAACTTTCAAATCTATCTATATAGATATTATATATTTTCCTTTTTGTTTATTATAGTCGATAGAGTCAATATTGGTGTTTGTGACTAGACTAACAAGTGTTTTAGTTTTTTGTATGCGAAAGCTTATGAATGGTGCTTAGTTATAATTATTTGTTACGTTATCATGCTATATTTCACTGTCTGTTTTTCGAATAAAATAAAACAAATAAATAAAATATCTATTTGTAAAAAAATATGATTTGTCCTGACTGACTGACTTATGTATTAACGCACAGCCTTAACTGCTGATAGTGGAGAGATGAAATTTGGAGAGTTTGTTCTTTATGTGATGTGAGCATCCTATAAGATAGGTATCCTCGGGATTTACGAGGGTGAAACAGCGGGACACAGCTAGTCATAAAATAAACCTATAAAAAGTTCAAAAACACCTTGTCAAGTCCACCCCTTGACAAATCTTACTTCATTCTCCTATAACTTGCTCACTTCTAAACGCTTAACTCACAGGAACTATTATCAGTTTTAATATAACTTTTTATATCCATCTTTATTTTACGGGTAGGACGTGCCCCATAATACAGACATCCTCGAATACCAGCATCCTACAATAACTGTAACTAATTTCCTTTATATACAGTTATAGTGATTTAAAATATTATAGTACTTACATAATTATTATTGTAAGTACTTATAGTACTTACATTATTTATGTGGAATTAATATTTATATATTACTAGCCCAAATCCTGAACCCGCGGGAATATCGGCATAAAAAGTAGCATATGTGTTATTCCAGTTCTCCAGATATCTACATACCGAGTTTCATGGTAATCGGTTCAGCGGTTTTTACGTGATTGAGTAACAAACACATACATACATACTCACAAACTTTCAGCTTTATAATATTAGTAGTACCTATAGGATAGGATACCTACATTATTTATCTGGAATAAATATTTATATATTACTAGCTGACCCGGCAAACGTTGTTTTGCCTTATAAATTATAGATAATTAAATTTTTCCTGAATTTTCTTTGCTATAAACCTCACGGAGCCCGAGACCTTTCCAACGAATGCAAAACCGTGGAAATCGGTTCGTGCGTTCTGGAGTTATAGCGTCAGGAAGGAAAACCCGACTTATTTTTATATAGTAGATTTACTTGAGCGCATTAAATAGTTTTTGTATTCTTCCCTCATGCGTTTATCAAACATTTGCAATTTCAATGCGTAGATATTTCCGAATCATTTATATGACAATATCTCCATTGTATCTGGCTGTGGTGAAGTTATCACATATTATTGTGTTGGAACTTGTGGAAGTTGCACACGAACGAAATAAGTAATAGTCACTACCCGTTGCGGAGTGTACACTTGCGGAGCTCACATTGAATTTAAATGTTTCTTCTGTTTAAAGTGGTCTTCGATTTTATTAGCTGTACGAACTAGATAGGCTTCTATAATTTCTTAGAAGTTTTGTTGTGTTTAAATTTATAAATAGTGAGGTGAGCGTTTGATCGTTATCTCACCAAATGGTAGATGATGATGTAGTTGAAGATATGGCAGACCCACCTGAAATACCTTGTGTTACGGTGACTATATACCTATACAACGTACCTAATTCTTATTTTTTTTATAAATGGGGACATCAAGACCAGAAACAAATATTTATTTACTTGGATCTGCATTGCAATTATGCATTCGCCCGACGCCACAGGGGTCGGTATTTTTATGCCGTTCTAACGGTTCGACCAAATATCCTAAATGTCTTATAGAAAGACGAAAGTAGAATACAAAGATTTATATAGTGGCTGCACTGCCCTACGTACTGAATACGATAGGGCCGCCTAGCACTTGGTGCTTTGACATCAGGGCCCAAATCACGACAGCGACTACGTAGATTAAAGTATAAAAACAACGATGTTATAACAATGTATAAAATGTTTATTTACCAAAAGAAAATACAATTAATTAATACAATGAAACTTATCACAATTAAACAAAGTAAACAAAAAAAATACACTTAACCTAAAATAAACCATCCCCAAAC
The DNA here is from genome assembly GCA_958496205.1 of Idaea biselata. Taxonomy (NCBI): domain Eukaryota; kingdom Metazoa; phylum Arthropoda; class Insecta; order Lepidoptera; family Geometridae; genus Idaea; species Idaea biselata. The sequence continues at coordinate 7,498,464 of OY292395.1, forward strand.
GGTCCCGATGCAAAGCTGCCCAAAATGCTTGCAGCATCTCCGCGTTGAACCGCAATGGACAACCTTTGCAGCAGGAACGCCCTGGAACGGACATCATGCCCCCTAACATTATTATTATATAACGTTATAACTGTAATGTAAGTGAAAATAGAGATGTAACCAATGTAAATTGAATGTTACACCGCATACAAATTGCAAAGCTTACTTAACGGGAAAGCCAGTGTAATTGTACTTCCTTTAGGACAGTTATGTTATGATGGCTGCACGTAGACAAAAGGAATTCTCACTTATTCATCGCTTATAAATGCTTCTGATACTATAATGAGGGCTCCCGTCTGAGTATACATACATAGCAACAATACCGACATAAATTAATAACGTTTTATAAAAGTAAGTACTCCTGATTAAGACTGCATTGTTTCAATATCTTTTTCAATTAAAAACCAATTATTGTGGCGAGTTTCTCGTAGTATAAAGTAAAGGTGTACGCCTCCTGTTATTAAAAGATGCGCCTTGCGATACTTTTGGTAATAATGAACAAATATTTTCACTATTTTCAACACACTTGCTCAGATTATAACTTACTGTAGTAGTACCGCACTTTGATATGTAATGGCGCCTGTAGCCAATCTGATTTTGTTTTTGGTAAACAACGATGGTATTTAAACTTGAAAAAGCAGTACCGAGACGGAAACAGAAGCACATTGGATCATCGCGTTTAATGGTCTAAATTAGTGCCTGGTTATTTCACACAATTTTTTGTTTTAAATAAACAATTTTTACAAACAAATATTTCAGTAAAAAACTGATTATTCATTTATTTTTATTCACAAGTGATAATTAGTCCTGGGCTCTCTTATCGATACGATAATCATCAAATTTACACACTTGTTTCACTATATGTAGGTAGATACTACTGTCACACTTAATTTTTTATTCGACTGAGCAGGTGCTATGGACGGAGACGCTAAGCGATCTTCACAGCTTAGTGATACATCCTGTTTTTACCAATAATGGGAGGAGCTTGATGGTTCTTGTTAATTCTATGAATCATTTAATCTAATTACCCTGGCGCTTAACTTGCTCCTGAAATAGACGATATTACTATTTTAAATGGATATCACTTAGATATAAATTTAATAGTTATCTGATATATTTAAGAGGATAATACTACTGAGGTATTCACAGACATAGGGACCTAAAAGTTTTAATTGGGTTTTTTAATAATAGACGATTTGTTTCTGTAACAATGTATGTCTACCTATTTCGTTTTTTGCCATAAATAATGTACTTGCACTTGTACATTATTTTACTTGCAATTCCAGATTTGTAAGAGTGCCTCTTACAAATCTGGAATTGCAAGTAAAATATTACAAAGTCGTAACATTACAAATACCTGACATGTAGTCATATGCAAGTAGTCACTTGTATTCGATTCATTCGTGGAACACCATACGCAAATGTCTGCAACGATTTTAGAATAACAATTTTATAGCTTGAAATTGATTTTATATTAATAAACTCTATAGCAGAATAGGAATGGAACAATTTACAAAAATAAAAGTTTTAAAACACATTCAAATGTAACGCAGCAGACAATTTATCAAGATAAACCTACACTTCGCAGATTACAATTAGAAGCACTTACTACTCGTACTTATTTGATTGTAAGATAACGATGAAATAAAACTAAATGGAATACCTCGACAATCAATAGCGCAAAGAAAAGTATTGGATTGAAGTAACATCTCTAGTGCCGCCAATGTGATTGTTAAGGACCCATGATTGCGATTGTGTTTTTGTTCTAAGCCTATATGTTCGTGGGAATGTTCGCCACGAACAAAGAGGAAGGTTCCGACCATCGCGGCACTAATCAAGGACTCTTTACAGAAATGACTCACTTTTTGCTGCGATGATTATGCGATCAGCTTTTATATTATTAGCTTATCTGAAAGCTCTTTTATCGGCAATAAACTTTCTCGGGCTAGCTACCTAGAGTACCTACGTAGTTTGATAGTGATTGATTTACGTGTATAGCTAAGTTAGCAAATGATCGAGTTGTTCGTCTACACAAGTGCATTGCACAAGTAATAACTTTCACGGCCCATAACAGAGACTCGCTCACCTTGTCTTCCAAGACTGGTAATTTCTCTTCCAAGTTATTGAACGACAAGAACACCATACATTTCTTTTCTTAGCATTTAAGTAGGCTACTGTGATCAGGGGTTTCTACCTATTCATACTTTAAATTGCAGACTGAACGACAACCAACTTATAGCGTGTCTTAGGACCACGTCGTCGTTTGATAAAACCAGTCCAGTTAGTTTCTTGTGTCGTGAAATACGAGGTTGCACGCGGTAAATCTGTTTTAAACTTTCAAATTACATTCGTTACGTATCAAAGATTTTACTCGTACTTAGTTCCTCGTGTTTAAGTCAGTCTTATAAATCATACGGCTGACAATACCATCCCAATAAATAGCATTTTGCTGATGATAAAAGAACAACGTTGCCACAAGAACGGTACAAAGTTGAGACTTGATACGAGATCTTGAGAAGCTCAGACATGTCTATAGCCCAGCGGGAAAGGGTAATTCTGTTTCCTTATTGGTGTTTTGCGATTTTCGTGTATGTATTAGGTCCTAAGAGGTGAAATTGAAATAGTTTTCAGGCTGTACCTGAAAGTTTCCCAGTGTTTATATAGAGACGAAAGTTGTGATTGTCCTCAAAGCTACCGCGAGGCAATTCGTTAGCTGCGAGTATTTCGTGTAAGTAGAGACAACGCGGATGTGCGCGGTACAGATGCCGGGAATTTATCGTGCGTTCGGCGGCAATAAATAACTTGGTCGGGAGGAGAGGAGCGGAAAGGTCACCGCGCACCGAGCGAGCGACTGCGGCACTCTCAAGGCCGATGCACAAGTTAGATATCTGCCGTGGTCGTGCCGAGCTCGACCCCACATCTACCTGTCAATTCTATAGCGGAAAACCGACGATTAATTATAATTGTTCCGTTTTATCGCCTAATTGATTTCGTAATGAAATTCCATCAAAAGCCTCTCATAAAATTAATGGCCATTATGGTGTCCGACATTTGAACGCCTATAAAACATTTATTTTACGAGAAAGTTCATTTTAGAACTTATTTTATTGCAAAAAGGAACCTCTCTACTTACAAAAGAGATTGTGTCTAAGTCTGAAGGTAACGGACATTGAAGTTCTATTTAACGAAATCAAATACAGATACTAAGCTTAAATTACATTTCATAAGGTCGAGGTATGGTTTACTTAAGCGTTGTCGAAACAGACCTTTTGATAATGAATTCATAGAATACTGTCCACTATAGGTTAATTAATTCCCAACTTTATACATCAAATGAATGAAAGTAATATAATGTGTAGTCTAGCAAATTGCATTGATGCGATATCATGTTTTCTATCTAACAAGGCAGGTGTCACGGGAAACCTCGACTCTCCGATCTGCTGATATGACAATCATTTATTTGTTTGTCTACAGATGTTAACCTTTCACATAGGAGTTCCTACAAGTAGCTTACTTTCCGCGTATAAACTACAATATAATTTACAATCTCCTGGTTTCAATTTAACATACTAGGCAAGCTTAACTGATAACTTCACCATGGTTTTAATAAAGGTAATCGTTGCAGCCCAGCTAAAGTGATTCTATTAACAATTTTAGCAAATTATAAAACTTAAGAACTTCCGGAGTAGGCTCCCGTGACGTCTCACTGCCTAACTATCCCCTCTAAGAGGAGATTATTGAGGAGGAGGAAAATTATTGGCCTTTGAAATACAACAAATTTATCAGCAGTATTATTACAAAAAGTAAACAGTGTAAAGCAATAGCCATAAATTTAATTCAATTCGTTCATTGAAGCATTAAAATGATTCAGTTCCGTTCAATAAATATTCCTAAGCACTACAAGCCACTAACCGCCGCTGCCCAGAACGCGTGGGCTCAGAACCTAGGCGTTTAGATAAACCTGAACCTCATTAATACCCATCTCCTTTATTTTCCACACCATTTATCAAGTTAATTTAGCTGAAATACAGTATATTAAATTGTTAATAAATGCTATTAGATTTAATCGAGGATTTGCGAGAAATCCATAGATAGATAGATTAATTATTTATTGTGTACATCACAAACTTTACTATTGAGGATATCAATGAACTTGTGTTTGAATTATTTATATCTATAACATGTCCTCCTGGCTGACTTATGGATCAACGCATAGCCAAAATTGAGAACATTTTTTTGTAAAACGTGTTCTTTATACATATGATGCAGACATCCGATAAGAACTTATGCGGGTGAAACCGCGGGACACGACTAGTATAAATTAAAAATTAAAACAAATTACTAGTATAATATATTACGGCGAGTAGCATGCTTGCCAATAAAACTACTGTTTAAGGTATCTTTTTCATTAGCGCTACCATGCAGCCAACCAGCTTGTCTAGAAACCGTGTGACACATTGCCTCTATCCGCTTGTTGTACGATTAATTACCTGCCAATGTTACCGTCACCGTAGTCTTGTTGCTGTTTCAACACCAACGGATGTACGTTATCCGCTTTTACTGATTCTAAAATACTATAAAGTTTCTTATTAATTGGTACTGCAACGATAATAAACAGAAAATAATGTTTCCATTTATGGACGATGGAAAGTTGATATTACTTAGTCTACAAACTTGTAGGTACAAGTCAAATAACAGGATTTGTAATTAGCATCTTTCGCATTTTGGAAATTTGACTTGCTCCAGGTCGGGTTATAGTTTAAGTCTCAGGGTATGCTAGCATGGTGTTCTTTGCATATATTTTTGACATAATTGGATCAAGATTGAGTAGGTACATCTAACTCTGAAGTTAAATATTAACCCCGGCTTGCGCCGCTTATTAAGAAAGTACATCGGATACAAATTTTGGGTAATAACATTGAATACACTATCTGTGTTATAAACATAATCATATTTTTGTCTCACCTCTTTTTTCGAAACTTTTTACTAGCCTTACTGGTATTTAAAACTGGACTAAATTCGGGTTAGGTTAGGTTAGCCTAACCCGAATTTAGAATTGAAATTGAATTCTAAAATACCTAAAAAAAGCTCAGTTCATGGACGATCTGTCAGCATCTAATAGACTGAAATAACGATAGTTGACCACTAATGGCCACACGCTCCTCCGTCTCGCTCCCTTTTTTCATTTCAATATCAATCTATCTCTCTCAATTGACTAGACAGAGTCGAGTAGTCCATTTAAGTTCCTCCGTCTACGGTTTACTTAAATACCTTTTGTCAAATTATATAATCTTTATAATTTAACACATTATTGCTAGGTATGCCTATGACAGGCGATTTATATTTCATTACCTAAGTTGCTCTCAGATAACTACAGCTCTTTGACAAGAGAGAGTTAGCTGGACTTGTAGTGCAGCTTTTAGATGTAGGTCTGCTAATCTAAATAATTCTAGCTTAATTCAATTACATAGTTACATACATTACAGCTACAAATACTTAGGTACTTATCTCTAAACGAAAATAAAGATATCGAAACATTACATAAGGTATCTAGGTTATGTCTAAATGGTTATTTGTTCTCAGAACTGTAGTCAGTTCTAGGCGTGGTTGAATACACCCAAATTCAAATCATATTTAGTGCATAATAGGATAAAAGCTGTAAGACTTATTATTGTCAATATTATTTAAAACGGGTTTTAGTAATCAATTTCTTTTTTAAAGTGGTTGTTTTTAATTAATCTAGAATTATTACGAAATTAACACCTACTTTTAGAGCTTTCGATATAAAAACATAAGTACTCTACGTAGATATAACAATACAAGTAACACTTCGATTTATTACACAGTACAGATTTTTGGGACAGCAGAATACTACAATAAATATCTGGTAAATCAACGACTTTCGAGGAAAAATTTATGTGGTACTTATTATTTTCCTTTCACACTACATTCTCTCACGATCTCATAAAAAGTGTGAAATAAAAATTATACGGAACAAGTTGCAAAGTACAGTGATATTCATCATCTCCTTTGCGTGAGTTTTCACAGAGATTGACGAATTTAAAACTGTCATTGAAAAGTATAAGAGTCGATAATAGCTTTAAAATCTAGTTTCTTTGTAAATACTTACCTAATCATTTAAAAATCAAACGACGTTTTTTATTTGTCTAAAATGCTAACTTTTAATAAAGGTCTAAAAGTGCTAGGTACAACTTAATAGAAGATAAATACCAAAAACATTCATTAAGATGTGACGAAAAGACAGACATGCTTCATTTTTGTTCAAATACGAAATAACTGTTCCGTTATACTAAGTTCATTACTACATTAATGTGTTCATTTATCTGATTCTAGCAAAATGATTCCCAAATAAAGCTTTTTGTTTTTATGATGGCAAACGTTTACCTCGGTAGCAAAAAAAATGTACGAAAACAGAACGCGGTCATGCCGAACAGATTCGCGAAACACGTACAAAATAACGACGCTCTCATTCCAAACTTAGTCACGTTTTAGCTTAACTTATAATTTTATCTCGTCTCGGTAACAATGTTTATTTTACTTCACAGTAATGTTTATTTTTTGTTATTTTAATAATGGTACCTACCTATCTAAAACAAAAATATTTGTGCTATACCTGTTAGTCAAACGCGCTTGCGCCCCGAAAATAAATCTTCACTAATATTATAAAAAACGGAAGATTTTGTATTTGTGTGTGTGTTTGTGTGTCTGTATGTTTGTAATGAATAAACTCAAAAACTACTGGACCGATTTAAAAAAAATCACTAACAGAAAGCTACATTATCGAGGAGTAACATAGGCTACTTTTGATCCCGATATTCCCACGGGATCAGGACTCAGGACAATACAAATGCACGGCAAGTTTACCTAGAAGTTGCGAGGTTTACTTGGTGATAATTTAGATAACATTAAATCAAAACGTATCAAAAAATACTTTTAAGTTATGTATAAAAAAAAACAATAACTGAAAACCACTGTTAATTTGATTAGTAAAATTCCTAAAGCATGTTATAAAATAATAATACGAAATATTTTTTATTTTGTAACCGATAGTATAATAAATATAATTTCCTGTTAGTCATGGTGGGTTGATTGATCACTTCTTAGCAGTGAATTCTCCTCAAGTTAAAATGTAGATAGATAGGTATGTAACGTTATATTTTGACCGAGCCATGCTAAGTGAAATTATAAACATTACTCGACGACCTAAAACTCATATTGACTCTAAATATTTTCAAATTGATGTAAGATAATAATGTAACACTATTTTAGTTGTAGTGTAGATTAGCTGCGCCCCGCGGTTTGACCTGCGTTAGTTTTGAACCAGTCAAAAAACTCTTTAAGTTTTCACGGACATGGTGGATGACTCAGTCTCACCCTGGTGACTCCTGGTCTACTTGTTGGATTACGATTTAAAGTACCTATACCACTATTTTCCTTTAAAACGGAGCTATTCAACAAAAATAGACACACAGAGAAAAATTACACACATTAGAACACATTACACATTAGAAAAAACTTTACTGCCTATCCTAAGTGACCTAGATGATTTATTTTTATTTGCTTCAAGTACAGACATTTTATCCTCTCTTCCTTTATTATAAGTTAGAAGTATACAGGACTTTACTATCGGTCTAAGTCTCGATTTGACTAGGAAGCCGATACTGAGGAAGTTAGCAGTTGATATTTTGCATCAATTTATGACATACCATAAACTGCATTACCTATTTTATTATGTAGGTACTATTTGTAAAACACTAAACATAAAGCCGTCGGGAGATAAACTGAACGGTAAACATAGAGGGTTACAAAGAAACAAACCCATATTCACAATATTTTAGAAGATAACTGTAACGCAAAATAGCTGGGAAAGGCAAGGCCACAATACATTATTACCGAAGCCCTAATAACAGAGCCTGGTGCGATATTCATCGCTAACTGTTCTTTGATTGAACATCGCCATCACAAATCGACGGTTAATTACTTAAGTTTTGCTATTACAGCTCGGTTCTCTCAATTGAATTTCCATCTACGTGGGTCATGGTAAACTATGGCTTACTCTGAGTACTTCGTTTATGCGATATCTCACCGGGACATAAGTCTATTAGGTACTTCCGTAACAAATAAATAGTAAAATTATACTAATATGATTGCGTCTGGCTGGACAAATGGAATACTTTTTCTATTAAAATTTTATATTTCTTTTGTAGTTTCTTAACCTACCTTTCGCCTCTCTTGGTTCTATGTTATGGTTATGATAATGAACTAATCTGTCTAGTATAGGTCCAAAATTGCAATAAAATAGTATACTAGAAATTATTTACATTTGTAAGCTTGTGTAAATCACGACGCGACGCGCCCTGCATCCTACTTTAGTAAATGATACAAACACGAGTACACGACTCGCCACTTAATCAAGTTTTGTCCTATCCAATAGAATACCTACGTCAAGGTTTCTTCGTCCGTGATTTTATACAATCAATAGTAAATTGGCAATAAGAAAAGCTTTATTTCATTAATAGCTTGGAAACATTCTCTCAAGTTAAAAAATAAATTGATGACTAAATAATTTCAACACCTGGCATTTTAACATGGGCTGAAGGTGTTAAAGCAAAACAGTGCACTGAGTAAATATCATCAGGAAAGTCATTTTGGACGTCCTCGAACAATATCTGGAGTCTTGCACTTTTAAATATTTTACGCATCAAATGCAAAGATCTAGTAACGGAAGAATCTTCATCATCATAATCAATAGTCTCCGATGTCGTTATATTTTCTTTTATTACAATAACCCCATTTTGGGCCAAAGCTTGGGAACAATTTAGCAAAAATCCTAGCAAGCTAAAATCATCCAGATGACCGAGTACCCATTGGCACCAAATTACGTCGTACTTTTTGCAGGGATTGAATTCAAAATTTTGAAGACCAATCCGGTACATTGTCCCAAGCTTGCTGTTATCTTCACCGATAAATTGCTTCGCCGTGTTAATGAACTTGTCATCCTGTTCAACTAAATCTACCTTATCGAATCGTGGCATTAGCACGTACTTGCTCACTCTACCAATTCCGGCTCCGCAATCAAGCGCTAATTTACTGTCTGGTGGATCTTTTATTGAGAAAACTTTAGAGAGAAATACCTGCGATGCTTTCACGTCAATATCTGAAATATGGCCATAACCACCAAGTACTCCGTCTATTGTTGCCGGGACATTAGCCCAGTATTTAGCTGCATTCGTGTAAAACTTTCCAAGGGAAGAGTTTGCCATTACTTTTTATTATTTTAGTGCCTTTTTCAATGTTTTTATTTAATTGTTTGAATTAAATTTATCTCGTTAGTGTCACCACAATGACAAAGACAAGTGTTTGCGAACATGTTTCGAACCTCCTTTTATCGTCATTAGTTTTATTGTTATTATTAATTTAAAAAGCCGTGTTGATCTGTGGTCCGCGCATCAAAGAACCTATTTATTTTCTATAATTATAATTGCATTATTCTTCCGTAAAAAGCTCCCGTGGTATCTTACTGCCTAACCCCTCTAAGAGTCCCCTCTTACCCTACGGTGTGGGAAAAATTAACGGCCTAACCTTACATTACAAGCATTTATAGCCGTACTATCGTATACATATTAATACCATGGGCTGTACGTATTATCATTTATATAGCGCTAGATGATCATATAGCGTTGAGATAAGATGCGAAATCTAATATTATTAATGTAAATTTCTATTGTTCCAGGCTCTCATAACTGCTGTGAACGAGACAGCTGAAGAAGACATCCGAAATGCTTTGCATGCTCAAACTGAGCATGAACTAGCGTTGGTGCCGAGAGGACCTCAGCTCGTGAAGGACACTGTAGCTTACAACACGACAATCACTACTGACGACACGGTATCTCCATTACTTTACTTATAATATGCATAACAATGAGCTAATATATGTTTGTTCTTAAAAAGGATAATTACTACAAGGTTAGTGTTTTGGCTCAAATAGTAATTGTTTAAAAAGTAAATGCACTTAACAGCCGAAACCTCATGGAACAATATCTGACATTGAAAGTTATTTTTACCCTAAAGCGAGATTTAGGTACATTATGCAACTAGTGGCATGCATTATTTATATATAGTCAATTACACAAAACAATTTCGCAGTTACTGGAAAAAACTTTATCAAAAAAATAGATAGTGCTGTGTCTATTTTTTTTTTTTGTGAATTAGATTTTAAAATACATGCCACTAATTTCTTATTGTAAACTCCGGTTACGTTTTTATTAAAAATTCAAAAATATACCTATATTATTCTGCGCAACTCTCTTTACAGCAAAGATTTTTGATATTCCCAAAGGATCCGCTTACTTGGGTAAAACCACTAGCACGGCTATTAGCTAGTGTAAAATTAAGCAGCAGCTCAATAATTAAGATTAATAATGGAGATTATTTTATGAGTCATACCGTATTAGAGTTATAAAAGTTAGACGATTAGCGTAAATTGATGATATTATGTCCTTTATAGGAGGAGTTAAGAGCTTTACGGCCGGATGGAGTAATAGTTACAGAGACACGACATACGAAGGAGCAGGAACGACTCTGTGATCAGGAACTTGATAAGGGGGAGGTAAGTTGTGCATTATAAACTAGCGACCGACCGCGTCTCCGTACCTGGATCATCATCATCATACATACACCACATCATCACCACCATACATCATTATCATCATGCAAGTAACGTTCCAAAAGAAAACCTCTAAATTCTGATAAGAACCGCATTAAAACTCTTCTCGTGGTTAAGGAGATTGGGAATTATCAGTAAAATCGAGGGATTAAAAGACAAAGAAAGCATCTTCGTTATTGGATGACATTTTCGGGTTTCGGTAATCGTTTAATAAGGACAAGAGTTCAACAAGAGGAAGATCGTTCAATTCTCATAGAAACTTTAGATTTTTTTCTGTTATGCACGATGGTGGATTGAAATAAAATTCTTTGGAAAAATATGTACGGTTGAATTAAAGACCTCCTCCTTTTTTGAAATCGGTTACAAATGAGTTTAATTTTATAAAATCCTTTTTATTTATTTGTAATTTTAATTACTTTCATCTTCTATTGTCACAAATTCCTCGTAGGTCAAATCTCTCAAGAGCAACGAGAGCGTCGTAGAAGAGACCGGAGGTAGAGAGAGGAGGAAGCGAGTGCAACAGGAACGTAGCACCGACCTCATGGCGGGAGGACTGCGTCTCTCCACACAGGTGCATTCCAGGACGCGGACTGAAGAAGGTTAGTACCTTATAATCCTTCGCTACGGTCGGGATTCTACTGTAGAATCCTTTGCTTCGCTCTGAGTTCAAAATAACGCCCTCGCACTAAAATAATATTATTTTCCTTGCCCTTCTCCCCTTTTCCTCTTGTCAGACAATCTATTATTGTTATACGATTGTTGGAAATCATAAATATTGTTCCGAGAATTACATATTTATTTATTGGTAAAAGACATTTTTGAAATTTTCGAATTTTCTAAAGTTGTAGAGCAAAATTATTAGAGTAACTACTTAATTATCTAACACAAATTTTAAAAATTCTTGGTTGTAATCAAAGTTTATCCCTTGCAGTTGAAAGGGAAGGACAACCAAACATGGACGATGATTGGGACAGTTTATCCGTGCGGATACGACGCCAGCGACGCCCGCGGCACGGTAAGATTAGGAGTTAATTTATTTATGCTACTCGACAACAGATGGCGTGCATTGACAAAGTTGATGTAACAGTTTAGTAGCGTTGCGGTAGATGGCGTTGTTTTAAAAATGGGCGCGAATGAATATTATTTTAGTTTTTTCTTAGCCTCTTTTTTGTTTATATAGTTTTGCAAGTTTTGTGCATATAGCCAGTACGATTTGTGGATTATAATAGAAGGTTTTATTCTTGTTCTGTTCTATTTTAGTTCTGTGAACTGTGTTTTTTTTTATTATTATCATAAGAATGTGGTTTATGTTAGTAAAAAATGTCTTGTAGCTACAAAAATGAACGACCTCGAAATATAGACCGCCTACGTTATTTTAGCAACATTTATTAGGATTAAGTTTGCATGTATTGCTTTTTAATTAGGAACTTTATTTATTTAATACCGATAGAAATAATATAGCCAACGTATTAATATTTAATTCTTATGTTAATTGGGCCAGTCTTCGATTTTATTTGTTGTACCAAAAACACAAAGTAAAAAAAAAACAGTTCATTTTATTTATTTCTTATAATATGGGTACCTATATACATAGGTACATACCTATAGGTGATATAAATAAAGAATGAAATTAACCATGCAGATTTTTTAGAGATTTAAAACAGTAATAGACGAGTTACTTAAATATTCACATGCTTTCTAAGTCACATTATTTTAACATTAAAACACAGTTAGTTATTCATAAATGAAATTCATAAGTCAATTTCAACAAAGTACTACAGTAAAACAATCGAAACAAGATAAAATCTAAAAATAACCTAACAAAATTAATATAAAAAAATGTGTAAGGCGCAATCGAAGACTTCGCACTAAAAAATATTTATGAGGTCTTTTTAACTATATGTCTAAAGGTACGAAAATAACGTAAATAGACAAAACGAAGAGGCTTTTTCGTATCCAGTTATCAAAAATAACCTTCAACTATCTCTATCTAAACCGACTTACCTATATCGCAAAAAAATTTTTTTTAGCTAATTTACTATGCAATTGTCAATCAAACTAGTTTTGACCGCTTTTGAGTTTCGATTGAACTACATATAATAAATTAAGTTATTTGCATGTCACCAATTCAGATCTTATAGTTGCACTCGTTAATTATTATAACATAGTAAAAGTAAGTTTTTTAAATAATAAAGTTGGTTACCCGTACCCAATAACTTTTATCTTAATGCCCAAATAAAGCTATTTCCAATAGAACCTGATCATCGATATTCACGTTAATAAAACTAGAGTCTCAGTGTCAAGTCGTTTGCCTTGGTTCCGCGACGTTCGACGATCGTGTCTCACACTATACGAAACCATTTTATTTTATGAAAATACAATAAAAGTGTAATAAACGTATCGACCGTTGATATTTTTGTTACTGTGTTGGAATAACTTGTTTACATAACAGGTAAAGTACCTGTTTTCTTTTATATGTTAATAACTGAAACTTGTAGAAAAGTGTGGAGTTTTATAACTCTTTTACTAGTTTCAATGCCAATGCATATTCGTCATTAATCCAGGTCTTGCAAAAAGTAGGAAATCTATAGGAGTTCATGTTGATTTAGCCCTAGTTTGTTCCACACGTGAGCCCTGTTGAGCGGACCGCGGGCTCTCGAAAGGGATGCAACCGGGAAATTCGCTCAGATGATGATGATGTTCCACACGTAAGCCCTGTGCAATGTACGTACAGAAGCGATCATAATGTGAAGCTGCTTGCTACGGCTTGCTACTACACTACACTCCGTATCATCAAGATAACTCTTCAATATTCCAAAGTGCCGTGTAATTTATACATGACGCCCGTATGTCCAAATACAATATTCTATTGGTTATTTACTAAAAATGGACTGCGTACGAAATGCTAATCTGAAAACGAGCAAAGTCCGGCCGAGCCTTATTTTGGACCAAGATAGGGTACCTAATGTTAGAAGTTTATGAGCTCTTATACGATTTGACTTACCAAAACACTGAACAATTAAATTCATCTATCTTTATAATATAGGTACCTACTTGTAAAATTGAATGTCCTGACTGTCTTATATATTAAGGCAGAACCCAAACCCCTGTCTCTGGTCCTAGAGACATGAAATTTGGAGAGGGTGTTATTTGTGGTTTTGAAAAAAACCCCGTTTAGTCGGGATTCACGCGGGTGAAACCGCGAGACTCTGCTGGTATTAGATAATCGGTGCAACTTTAGTAAAGCACAACAAATACTATACATTAGATACTTTTAATAATATTTGCAATCTAAACAAAGAACTTAAAATAAAAACCTGTAAGTAATATACAATGAAACGCGGATTAGATAAAGTCTGGCCTCAAGTCAACCTGGCTGTCAGTTACCATAAATGCTGACTTGAATGGTTTATTCCTGCACTCGTGGGCAGACGTTGTCCATGTGGTTCATAATTACACCTTTATGTCTAAGGTAATTGTAGACTCGCGAGTTTTTATCAGCCGACACTTCCTGCATTGTTCGATTTATGATTATAAGATAGAAGCTGCACACATTATTGTCGAACTGATTTTGATGAATATTGATGAGTGACACAACCTAGGAAACGCTTTAGAAATCAGAATGCAAACTTTTTAATAAATTGAAGCGATAGAAAAGGGGATTACAGAAATACATGTACCTTCAGAAAAAAGATAAAAGTTAGTAGAAACCAAAATCTCGAATAATGTAGGTTACTAAATTCATTAAATAAGGTAGGATTTGATTACTTCTAAAACTAAGATTAATAAAATTTTGGCAAGTGGAAGTTATAAAAAACTTATAGAAACAGAATTGTTGTATGTCGACGGAAGATCGGCCGATAGAAAATTCTGAAGTTAGATTTCAACATGTCTATCATACGTCACATGATTAAAATGAAATTATGGCTCGTTTTACAATAAATCAATTTAAATTTTAAAGGTAAACAAGGAGTTAATGTAGCGGCGATTATTAGTGTTAATGACTGTTAAATAATTAAAGCTTTTGTTGGTCAGATGCAGGTTTTTATAACATAAAATAGTTTCGTTAGATCCATTACTGGTAATAATAGTTGGGGTTGCCAGTAAACTGAAATATCCAGAGAACAACTAAAATGTCGGGATACATACAGCTGACAGAAAGAAATTGTCATGCATTTGTATAGAATGTGCTCGAACCCAAAAAAATAAATAAGGTTCTTAGTGAGCTCTTATTTATTGGAACCTTAGGAATATCGGAATAAGTAATGATGGAGAATAAAACTGAATAAATAGTAAAGCAAATTCTAAACTCTACTCGATCGGAATAGTTTGTTCATTTAATTACTGTAATTATATCAGTTCTTATTATATCAGGTCACGGTCGGCAAATTAATTATTTACTAGACTTTAGTCTAGTTTGAATAAAATGGATAATATTCAATTGAACGTAAAATACAGTCATTATTGAGGTAGAGTTTTAAGTTACCAAATTTAGAGGCTAGACTTGAGGGTATCGTTGATAGTTTTATTATATGATCCATTGGAGGTCCAAGCAGATAACAAATGTTGAAATAATTGCGTACTTTACACAAATACTCGTGTTTATTTATGTGTTTTAAGTTAGCCTTCGAACTCGCAAATTGTCAACCGATCGAAAAATCTTTAATCTGCGTTTTCCCTAAACAAGGTTCTGTTGCTCAAATAAGTTCCTGACTAAATTATGTTATTATACATTTTTTAGCTGTCTTACTTTCTCTAGTTGGTGATAGTCGGCGAAATGTGACAAAGTATCTGTATGTGTGGTGGAATATGTGGTCCTTCAAATCCCACCGAAAACTGGTCACTTGTTTATGAATGCTGCTAAAATAATTATTATGGTAGGTAATCATTATAAAAAAAACACAGATAAAACCATATTAAAATTTGTACAAAGCTAACAATATCCCCATAACTTTCTCTAACGAATAAGGAAAGAAATTATCTTGGAACAACAAGAAGTTCGCAACCACGTAGCGAGTAAAGGATAAGTGGGCAATTTAAAGCAAACATGTCCATCACTCGGACGCTTAAGGTAGACGACGAGGTACTGCTATTACCTAATCTGTGCCTACGCGTGTATAGAGGTCGGACGACAGCAATCACTGAGAAAACATCTTTTATTTGCCCTTTTGTATAATTAGACGAACAACTTGTTTTGCTTATTTGGCTTTATTTCAATTCCAAAACTTACTGCTTTAAATAATAATGTACACTTAGGTGTGTTTTGTTAGCCGACTTTGAAAAAACGAAGTTAAATCACAATTAGAATCTTTGATGTAGATGTGTAAAGGTGTGACCAGACATTGCGAGGGGGACGGTGCCAATGCCTCACACACGCTTCATGTATGAGGCAAACGACGCGACGGTACCATTATTATGCCTATGTCCCGACAGATGCTAGGTTCAAGCTGAGCACACAATAACACTAGATTAGGTTTTGTTCCCAACGAAATTATGCGGCGAATGCTGGATGTGAGCACCAACCGTCGTGATAGCCCGAGGCATGCATGACGAACCATTTGTAGCACATGTCTCGCCATGTCTGGTCACACCTTGATCTTAATGTTTTTTTTTGTATTTAGTTAACAGAAGCTTTCGATCGAAATTTATTACAATAGGTACTCAGAAATTACAAGTACTTATTACATTTTAATGTACGTACGATAAAAGATTTTAAAGTAACATGGTTGTTTTCACATGGTTAATATCCAGTTTTTAAATAATGTATTGTATTGGGACATTACATGACATGTATGTATTGGAACTTTAAATAATTGAGACCATGATCGTAGTAGACCAGCAATACATACATACAAACTCGCTCTTGATGCACTCGTTTGGATCTCTATTATTTTATCTTACGTAAATTGGGTAACCAACGATCTTAGGTGATCCAGAAACCTTGGAATTACGTAGATACGTATAAAAAATCAAGAATACAAGATTTCAAAGTAATAATTATAGAAAATATTCATGTATCATACATATTATATGACGGTACCTAAGTAAACACTAGCACAATCGGTTTTTAATGCCAATTTTTGTTTTATATTCTGATGAGTAGATATCAATAACATCTGTTTAACTCTGACATTGAATATAGAAATTGAAGGATATATAGTAGTGTATTTTATTTATTCGATATTCACAGTAAATTATGTTAAATGAAATACGTGGTAAAAAAAATTAAGGCTAATTTATTCTGTAAACTACTAACACGGACATATACTATTACAAAAATATAAAAAAATACAGAATAAAATTAATATAAAATTTAAATTTAATTGCATTAATCCGAATAAATAAAATTAAAAATATTATCCATGTGATATACACTTATGTATACCTACATATTTTGTGACCCTAATTTTCGAATATAATTATGCGAAACCAATTATCATGGAAATGACGACAAGTTACCTACATTACCTAAAGATGTCTGTGTGGTTAATATCATATTGACCTTCGGTAGTTTGACAAACTTGTTGACTGAACGGTTACAACATGAGTTATTGTGTGCACATCTGAATATAATATGGGGACTAAAGTTCATGCATTCTGGTACGACACGCGGCGAGTGCGCCCGTATTGTGCTCTCATCATTCAATCATTATTTTGTTTCAGATCACGACAAGGACTACACAAAAAGACCGCTCGAATTCGACATCGAAGAAGAGACCCGTAAGAAGGAAACATCTAAGTGGCTCGAGAACCATTTCGGCAGCGAATCCCGCTCCTCCCACGACTCAATCGCGGAAGAAATAGCACGAAGACCCGAACCCACCTTCTACAAGAGCAAATCGAAAGAGGACGAAGGCTACTACGGTAAAACGTCCTCAGCTCCTCCACCGCCAGTGTACGGTGATCGGGTGTTACGGAAAACTAAGTCTGCGACTCCGTCGGACGAACGAACGAACGCCCCGCCGAACCGGACCGGGGGGTACTTTAAAGGCGTGACTGAATGGTCACAGCGTCGCGCTACCAAGCCGAGGATGCCGGAACCGCGCAGCTCATCCCCATCACCTCCCTACACCGACGATCGTCTCGAAGAAACTCCACGACACTACAAACGCGATTCTCCCCCGATCAGTCGCCGCCATCCGCCTTCCCGAGACGATTCTGCATACGTCTCGTCTTCCACGATGCACAGTCCGCCGCGCGGCTCGCCGTTCCACCCGCTCGAAACCGAAAGGCACCACGAGCGTGATCGGGAGCGGCAACGCGAACCTTCAATAGACGACGAGTATCGTCCAGTCGCGCCCGACCGCAAACGTCACACGAAACAACGGCTCACTGAAGAGCGATATGACAGCGGTTACCGCAGCTCCTCACGGAACGACAACTCTGGTCGGTCGCGGGATAGTCGCGAAGAGGGTGCCACTGAGCCTCCACCAGATTATTCGCCTCCGCCGGCACGTCCTCGGAAGCATAATCAGAAAACGCGTTTCGCCGAGACGGGGAGGCGTCAGTCGCCAGCGCGGAAGTCAGTCGGTACCGCGATCGGGAACTCTATCAGGAAGTTGGTCGGGAAGATAAGGTCTGCGTCGGCGGAGCGTCGCGCTCGCTGGCGGGCGTCGCGCTCCCCCTCCCCGGAGCGCACGTACAAGCAGTACGACGGGGAGCTGTCGCCGCCGGGCGCGCCCCCGCACAGGTACTACCTCGGCGAGGACCCGTTCGCGCCCAGCATCTACGGCCGCGAGCACAAGTACGAGGGCAGTGCGCGACGAACTGCCGCCAACGACGCACGGGACCATAGAGACCACAGGTTAGATTATTAACAATATACTTACCTAATATTATTTTAATAATAATACCTAAATAAGCGACCAGCTCAACTAGCTGTGTCCAACGTTGTAACCCGGGTAAGGAATTTCAAAAAATCTTTTCTTATCGGATTCCTACATCATATAAAGAAGACACTCTCTATACTATCAGTGTTCAAGGCTGTAAGTTGATCCATCAGTCAGTAAGGACAAAGCATTGTATAGATATAGATAAAAGGTGATGGAGAGACGGCAGTGGACAGCCTTTCATAGTGGCTGGACCGGCCTACGTATCTGAACAGGGTGGAGTCTGCTTGGCGCTTTAGACGACCGCGGTCGAAGTCCAAGGTACTCCTTTTGGCAAAGGCTACAGGACTAACTAACTATTAGGTACTTACTACGCTTTTACAAGCGAATTTATTCGCGTAGAATCAATGTATGATATTAGCCAATTAGGTAGGTAATAAAATATATCGCCGTTGTATTCATCCGTAACGTTGACATTCATTTTCTGTTGTCCTAAAATGGATTGCTCAATAAAAATCATGATATACCTACTTCTATCCGAGTCTATACCCAGTTTTAATAAATGTGTTTCGTAACGATTATTGAAATTAGCACCTATGTTCATATAAACAAAAAGTTTATGATCCTTAAATAGAATGTTGTCCTACAACCGTTCGATCAGCAGAGTCCACCTACGAAATGCGGATCTAGTATAAAAATTAATTATTGATTTGTTAATCTATTAACATAGTGTTAAAGAGTGCCACCCAACACTTGTAATGGAGATTTAAACTATTAATATAAATTGAAGACTTAATTTGCGCGCTAATATTTTAAAATTATAATAATCAATTGATAGTCGTCTACTTTTTATGGTTCTTCGGGGTCAGATTCGCAAATTATATAGACATCATTTGATTAAACTAAAATTCTCAATAGCAGAGGTATCTTTGATGAGATGAACTCATAATCATCGCGGTGATTTGTTTTATAAATCAAGTACTTACTCACAGGTTAATCAAGAAATTACGTTCCGGCATATCTTTCCTATTAAGTAACGGCGCCGTCCATGGTCCTTACCATGTACGGGTAATAAGGATTTTATTCGCATCCAAAAAGTCCATATTTAGCTTGCAGTTTCTCTGATTCAAGTTGGCAAATACTTATATAATGAGACATTGTTTTAGGAAATGGCTAATAATGACGAAATGCCTCATGTTACAAATGATTCATTGCTAGAATATGTTATCGCAAACAAGTGTATAGGTGGTCAATGCAAATTAGTATGATACAATTATCTTTGCAGATTGCGGTCGATCTAGGATTCAAGGCCAAACAGATACTTCAGAGACGCAATTATTTATGTAAATTATAGTAGTACCAGTATAAACTAACAAAGGTGCAGCGTCTTATTAAATGAAAACAAAGCAATGGTCAAGCGTAGGAGGAGATTTCCCATTTAATCCAATTAGTTACATCTTTTTTTATACATAAGATTACGTGGGCACAAGCTTGTTACGAGACAACGCAAAATCTTTAGTAAATTGAAGATAAAGCGTTTAGATCGAGTTAGGTTGATTCTTCATGATTTTGCAACAATTTAGTAAAAATCTAATTTAAAAAATTATGGTTTGAATTTGAGGGATTATAGAAAAGCAGGCGTTATACCAACTGTAGACGAAATTGGTTTAATTGGTGTTAATTTTTCTATTTCAGGGGCCAGTTCTCGAGCACTCTAGGCCGACTCAGCCACTCGACAAGTAGACTGAACCCAAGCGTCGATGAGGAAGACTACTCTCGAAGCGCACAGACTCTCCCACGAAAACTACACGACCGAAAGGATAAAACTGAAAAGCCGAGCTCAAACAAATACTGGCATCGTTTGACACCGAACAAGAGATCGAGCAGTGCCGTCAATATTTCTACCAACGTCACTACATCACCGGACGGAAAAATTAACGGATACCAACCCGGGCCACCCAAACCTGCGCGGACATACAAAGCTCTCAACAGAAGCAAGAGTTTTGCTATGGGCGCTCCTGAACAAGATTCCCACCCGAGATACGTGTCTTCCAGAAATTACTCCACGATGTACAAATCCAACCCTCATCTTAGCAGACTGGATGAGAACCCGGAACAACTCAAGAGTCCAGGAATAGTCTCGATCATCAATCGCAGTCAACGAGACTTAGCTGATGCGGTCTCGAGAGAAACAGAGCGAAGACGAGATGGTCTATTTGGAGCTCGATACGGAAAAACACCCAGCAATGGCCATACAAATGGATATACCAAATCCTTTGAAGATACAGATAAAAGGAAAATATTCCTAAAAGGTCTGAAAGAACGCGCTCCCGAATTGTACCAGACTTTACACGATGACGAATCAGATGGTAGCAGGTTGTCATCTCGTTATGGAACACCGTCCCCTCACTACAAAGAACGGATTTCGGAAGAGAGGAAAATACCTCTATATAAAACAGATTCAGTGAATAGAGAAACGAGTCCATTCGTTTCCAGGCTAGATACTAGAGTGAAATCTCCTCTTAGAAGGGGAAGCAACAGTAGCGATAACTATTCAGAGACTTACAGATATACGACTAGATCTGGAGATCCTGAAAGGCCCAGTGTTACTGATACCGTAGAAACCATCAGTAAAAAGATTGTCCCAACCAGAGATGGTAGAGGAAAAGAAATCATCGAATCCAGGGAAGTCAATTCTGTAACAAAAAGCAGGGGAGCACCCAAATATATTGAAAATGGTATCAGGTCCCACAGCTACGAAAAAAACGGCCCATCTTACACCGAACGCAGAAGTAGTAACTATAAAGTGATGGATAAAATTAGAGATTATTAAGAAAACATAAATTAATGAACATATTTTATGCCATATTTTTGATATAGGGGACAATTCAAGTATTACGTAAACTAAACTTTGCTTATTTTTATGTGGGGGAAAGATGGTGATTTGATTATGTCGCCAGCAATACGAAGGTGCATTTCATTTTGATTATTTAATTACAACACCTTATCCTTACTACCATATGAATGATTATGTAAGTAAGTTTTCTTACCATGGATAAGTAGTATTAAAATTGGATTTTGTTCAGTTTTCGCGATGCTAATATGAAATTAAATTCATTTTTGGTATTTAAATCACAAAAAAATTGCTTACGTAACACTTGAATGGTCTCAAGAGTCATTTTCAGACTGAATAAATGGAATTAGTTAGTAAGTTATCTAACGACCCACATAATTATATCCGTTACAGTAACCGTTTCTAATTTTAATAAAAAAATTAATCGTGTTATGTTTTATGTAAAAAAAAAGTCAAAAGCTTTACTAATTTTACTGAATTTTGGAACGACTCCGTCCATAGTCAAGGATAATTAAAATATTGGGTTATTATTAAAATTAAATGTCGTTTATTTTGTGAATAGCCTATTGTAACACTATATTAAGTGACAATAATTTACATAGAATTAATTAAGGAATAAAATGTATTGGTATAAAATTAAAACGTGTTAAAATACTAACTTGGTCTTTTATCTCTTTAAAGCTCGATTCGAATAAGCAACGAATAGTAATTCTAAGCATTGTTAGAGGGCTAAAGGCTACTTAAGTAATTGATAGGTTCCAAATTCAAAATTTTGAATAGAACTAGGAACTGCTTAAATTGTTTAAGTTATGAGTAGCGTTCCAGTATTCAACCGTATATGCTTAAGAGCCCTATAGCCGCTAAACTCAAAATCCCTGTCGAGCTCATCGAAAATTGTTGATTATTTCATGACGGAATGTCGTAGAACTTTTATTTGTGTATGGATTGTAGGTGACATGTTTCCTACATTTGGTGTAGTTTTAAAACAAAAACCTCCTACTGGTGCAAAGCCTTATCAAATTTTAGACAAAAAAATGTCTGTTTTGGCTAAAATGTCGATAGGCTTCAATACGTTTCGACATATTTGTCTGGAAACTGCACTAAAATGTCGGAAACAATGTCGATTACAATCCATATACAAAAAAATGTTCAACAACATTTCGTCATGAAATAATCAACAATTTTCGATGAACCCGACATGGATTTTGAGTTTAGCGGCTATAGGGCTCTTTATTAAGCTTTAAGCAGTCAAATTATAATAATTCGCCCGACGCTTAACTAAAAATATACCTGCAGACTGCATACCTGCGTACTATCAATATTAAGAAAATTATTTAATTTCCGCGCAATTCATTAGCATAAATTGAAGCGTGTTTGAATTTATTTGTTTTGGTAAATATTGTTGCTGGTACGAATAAATCAATAAATATTGCACGAGCTTACACACAGCGCAATCTAACCTCAAACTAAGCACTAGGCTTGTACTATGGGTACTAGACAACGGCTATACTACATACTACTACTACAACAACGCTGTTTTTAAGCGTAACAGAACAAACTAAATCTACGGAATATTAATAATGAAAACCGCAGGGAAACAGAAACTTTGTCCTAATTTAGTCTTTTAGTCAAAGTCTCCGTACACCGCCAACTAAACTAAGTTAATTTAGTAGAAATATTTTACAAGGAGAAATTCATTATCAAAAATTGTACCTGAATCCTGTCTTATACAAAAATGGTAAATGACAGGATTCAAATCAGTGCCCCTCGCTTGCCAGGCGAGTGCGCTAACCACTACGCATTATTTCTAGTAAATATGTCTTGCTTGAGCAAAAGAAAATAAAAGAAAAACAAAAGAAATATTAAGTTAGTTAAGGTTAGCTCAGCTTAGTCGAGAAGGGTTTTCATACATGTGCGTAGACCGAAAACTATGCCATCTATGCTCACTTGTTTGAAAAAACTGGCTTTAGTTCTTAGGCTGTCGGCTTTATACTGGAAGTAGAGTCTTTGTAACTTCTTTACAATTTTGCGAATTCCAAGTCTACGAGTAGGTAATATAAGGGTGTTTGGTGGAGGGTTAGACAAACTTGGTGGGCGTGAAGGTAGACCTATTTGTAAAATACAATTTGAAGGAAAATACCCTAACTCTTCACACATTTTTTTTGTATGATTATTTTTGTGATTTTTTATTTTTTTCCCAAATTTTACCTCTTTACCCTTACAACTTTTTTTTGGACATGTTTTCGCTTAAACTTTTTATTTGATTTTGGTCCCATATGTATCTTTGATCTATCGAAGCCATTGTTAATCCAAAATAATGAGAAAAAATAATTAGTTATGGGCTCTCAAAGATAAGAAAATTAAAAAATGTTGTCCGAAAGGTCAACCAAACATCATTCTAAAAAAAAAACTAATAGTGATCGAGGAGTTCAAATACTCTTAAAAACTGCTCTTGACATCCATCCCTTATTACAATGGTGTATTTCATGTAGCATAAAAATCTACCAACTTCTCAAAAATAAGGCTTATAGGGAAAATGGAGTGAAAATTCCAAGCAAAAAATACACATTTTTAATTTTTTTGTATTACGAATTTTGATCAAAAACATCTCCCCGATTTCCAATACATATGTGCGCGACAGGTGGAGCCTATGAAATGGGGGCAAAGTCATCTAATTCACGAGTTTGTGGACTCTCTAGTTGGGAACGCTCTGTCTAGGAACTCTCTCACAAAAATAATCATAACAAAAAAATGTGAAGAGTTAGGGTCTTTTCCTTCAAATTGTATTTTACAAATAGGTCTAGCTACACGCCCACCAAGTTTGTCTAACCCTCCACCAAACACCCTGTATGTATACAAGCAACAACAATAGTGTAAACAATAACTTGTAGTTACAATTACAATGTATTTTAGATATGTTTTAATGCGTTTTTAGTAGTTTAGAATGTTTCTGTTTCACGTAAATAGTCATAGGATTATCTGAATAAATAAAATATTGTGATATTGGTACAAAATTACGAAAATTATAATTTTAACAATTGTAATTTTATAGCTATACTAGTAGAATTTTAAGTATATCATTAATAAACTAGTAATCTATACTCCATTTCAAAAAAGTAGATCAAAAATATAAACAAAAATCTCAACCATTTGTTTGAAAGTGTAGTTAAAATACATGTGACAAATTTAGATAACTTCCTACTTCGTTTTTGTAAGTGAATTAAAAGTGTGTTTTTTATCTTTCCCACTTTTATGAATGACAAATGTGAGAGAGACGTAACGTAGAACATATTCCGAAGATTTATAACATTCCGGTAATAAATTCTACGAAAATCTACGGTTTACTACTTATTCATCTAAAATTGCCTACTAATATTGTAAAAGTAAAAGTTTGTGTGTAAATAATAAACGACTACTTATGTTTTTTACTTTGCGCAATAATAATTGAATCGATTGCGATGAAACTCAAAATATGTACCTATTCAGTAAGATATTCACAGATCATTTTGAATAATTGTCATTTATCAAAATTCAAAATTCAAGATCATTTATTCATTTAGACCAATGTAAATATTACAATTACATTGTCACTTTTACATGTCGACTTGTGACTATGATTTTAGTGTGTCTTCGGAACGCCACCAATGAGAATAAGACCTAAAAGACTCATAAGGTGTAATTGATTGAAGAGGGATGAAACTTGGCATGCATGCAGATGATCCGGAATAACCCATTTAAGCTACTTTTAACCCAATATTGCCATGGGATCGGGTCATACGCAGATGAAACCGCAGGGCACACATAGAAATAAAATATTTTAGAATCTAACGCGTCCCTTAAGGCTTTTTTTGTTAAGTTATTCAGCTAAGAAACCCTCAAAATAACGTTTTAAAAACAAAAAAATAAATAATAGCTTATTGTGAATGTTATTTATTGAATTCTCAGATGTAAAATGTTTTAAATAGACATAACGTATATAAATCAAATTACGGAAGATTTATGCACAAAAAAAAACTTTTACTCAAATATAGGTTTATTATAAAATCACGTGAGCCAAGTTTGTATGTCCCACATCTATAGGATAATTTATAGAGAAACTCCAACATCAGGGGCAGCCTTCATGTCCGAGACATTGCAGATAAATTGCAAGAATGCTGCTTACAATGGTACGGCCACGTTCTACGAACACCGGCTAGTTACGTGGGGAACAAATGTCTTGCTATGGCGCCTACACCCGGCCGCAGCAGATTGGGAAGACCCAAGAAGTGTTCTGCCAATCTTGACGTAGTAAGATCGGATATGCGTGCAAATGGCCTCACTGCGCGGGATGCCGAAGATCGTGCGAGAACGCTATTATTATCATTAGAATTAAAATTTTACGTTGAACATAAACGTTGCAACTTGTATGACGTTGTGACCTGCAACTTTGTTGTGACTTGAAGTCAATCTAGATAGGAAACCCAGGAATTAAGCGTCGTGTAAATATGGGTAATTGTCATTTACTACCTTTCAGCCATTTTTTGTCGGCTTATTTGCTACATCATTGACTTTAATTTGAAATGGCACCACTGGTGTCATTGAATTTAGGAAAAGGTTTTTTTGCTGTTTCCCAATGAACTTTTAAAATTCACATGATTTCTTAACATAGTGACATTTTACCGAGTCTTAATCGATTATTATTAAGGGACGTAGCCCCCTCGCGCAAAATATTTAACGTTAATCCATCTCTTTTATTTCAGTTTGAAAACCAATAAGAAAAGCCATGTGAAACAATTTACTCATCAATTTAAATGCTGAAACATTGAGGCAGATACCTCTTTAGGTAGATACCTAAAACAGATGACGAGAGTATATATAAATTGTAACTATCGTAAACGAAAAGTTAAAGTAGTGTAGTGTTGAGTAGTAAAAATGGTATTTCAAATAAAAAATGGTATTACAACTATTTTACTTAGTCTAGCCTGTGTAGAATCGGCGAATATTCTAGTGGCTATACCATTTACTGCAAATTCTCATTATATTATGCAAAGACCGATTGGATTGGAATTGGCACGAAGAGGACATAACGTGACAGTAATAGCAGCTTTTGAAGAGAAAGATCACCCAGCGAATTACCATCAAATTTTGACAGATAAAAAGAAACTTTGGGATTATCTTGGTGAGTTGCTTTTTAAGAATTTTGCCATTCAATCTTCAAAGTGATACAATTCACAAGGGTCAAATTTGAAAAAATAAACGAAATGCACGAGAAATTCTACGTTTTGTTATTGTTATGCCGAAAAAATATCATAATTATTAAACATAATATTCAATTATATAGTTAATTGTAAGCGATTTTCGTAAACTGTGCCACAATTTTAAAAATTAAAAGAATTCCGAGAAGAACCTAGCATAGAAGAATACAATAAAATCAGTAAGATCAATATTCATTCATAATTTCAACAGATTTTTTTTTCAGGTGGTGAAAGGCCAAACCTATTTACAATGGTTGACATGAGTTCAGCTGATATAGTGAGAAAAGTAGCAATGGATGGTGCTTTAGGTTTCACAGAATCTTTTTTTAGTTCAAAGAAAGTACAGAAGTTTTTGGCGCAGAATAACACTTTTGATATAGTAATAGCGGAACAAATGTACCATGAAGCCCTAAATTTATTGGCACATAAATATGGAGCCCCATTGATCCTGATATCTACTCTAGGAAATGTTGTAAGACACAATTTTGTGACGGGTAATCCAACTCAATTATGGTCACTGTCTCATGAATTAGCCGTTGTAGATGAACCGACAAGTTTTCAAGGCAGACTAAAAAGCTTCAGCATCTCTGTTTACGAATACTTTTGGTGGCGATTATGGTACTTGCCTAAACATGAAGCACTTGCAAAGAAGTATATTCCTGACCTACCACAACCTGTGCCTAGTCTCTATGAAGTACAGAAAAATGTGTCGGTGATGCTGATTAACTCACATTTTTCAAGTGATAACCCTGTTGCTTACTTACCAAACATTGTTGAAGTTGGTGGTTTACATGTTAACTATGTTAAAAAGGATCCTCTTCCTAAGGTATGTGTAACTAGAAAAAACGTAATTTTGCTAGACATTAATATTACTTTAAATGGTTTCTTGACGTTTTTCTTATTAATTTACAGGATCTCCAAACAATTCTCGATAGCGCAAAACATGGCGTTGTGTACGTTAACTTTGGGTCAAATATTAAAAGTACAGAATTGCCGGATGATAAAAGAAATGCTCTTTTTAATGTCTTCAGAAAACTAAAACAAACTGTTATATTTAAGTGGGAAGACGATACATTAGAAAATCAGCCCGAAAATCTGTATGTAAGGAAATGCTTGCCGCAAAGTAAAATTTTAGGTAAGTCCTAGATGTAACTTCTAATAAGAAGTTTGAAATAGATCAAATGAAGGAGTTGTTTGATCAAATTTAAGCGGCTTTGAGCGGTGTAGATGAGGAGCACAGACGTCAAAAAGGTGAGGTGATCAAAGTGCTGGGTGGTTCACATCATGCTTGTCTTCGATTTAAAACAACAAGGACGACTTTCTATGAAATATGAGAAGAACAATTCGCCTACACCCGACCGACTTAATTTGATTGACATTTTTTAATAAGTTGGCATTTTCAAGATACAAAGGCGATATATTACAATGTAGGTTTTATTATAACGATTCGCATTAAGAGGATAGTCTCCATTCTCTTTCTCCATACAAACGTAGTTTAAATTTTCCTCCCTGGATAAAGACATTAGAGCAAATATGTTTATGCCATAAAATCTATATCTGTCATGACAATGCATCTATTTTTTATTTTCTAATTAAAATAATAATAAAATGAAAAAAAAAAGGTAGATGCATAGTCATGACAGATATAAGTTTTATGGCATAAACATGTTTGCTCTAATGTCTTTATCCAGGGAGGAAAATTTAAACTACGTTTGTATGGAGAAAGAGAATGGAGACTATCCTCTTAATATACATGTATGTTCATATTTTTCTACATGTTAATTTTTCACCACTATAATCAAACCACTCTTTTGTTTTTATATGAGAATTAAACCATTTTTTCAGCCCACCCTAACATCAGAGTTTTCGTTTCACACGGCGGCTTAATAGGAACTCAAGAAGCAATATATAACGGAGTCCCTATCATTGGAATACCAATATTTGCTGACCAATATAACAATGTTCTACAACTTGAAAATACTGGAATGGGAAAATTATTCAACTTTCATGACTTGAACGAAAGTAATTTCGAAAGGGTACTGAGAGAGTTCCTCAATAATAATAAATATAAAGAAAGAGCGGTCAGTATATCAACAACATTTAAAGATAGGCCTATGAAGGCATTAGATACTGCAGTATTTTGGATTGAATATGTCCTAAGATATGATGGGGCAGATCATATAAAGAATCCGGCTAGGAAACTGAGTTGGATAGTTTATTACAACCTAGATATTACCTTGTTTGTAATGATAATTAATTTTTCAATAATTTATTTTTCGTTTCACTTAATTGTAATGTCTAGGCAAATTTTAGGATTAAGTATGTATAAAAGAAAAATTAAAAGTTCATGATTTGTATTTTTTAATTTGTTTTAAATAACCTCTCAATTTTAACACGTATTAAATGGTTATTATTTTTTTCGTGCTTGAAGTTTTTATTTTACCCTCTGATAAAGGAATAGATAGACTAGTCAAAGACAACCCAATACAAAAAAAAACAAAAGATATGGTATCTTTTGTAATTTTATTTGTAAATTTGGAATTTGACCACCGAACTATTTAAAAAAATAAATGACCTTTGTATTTCATATTATTTTTAGTACAAAAAAACTGTTATTTTTCAAAAACACAACCCTTCGTTGGCAGTCGGGTAATAAGGACGATGAGAGTCAGAAAGCGCTGGAGTTCCGATTACAGATATAAACCTGCGCCAGTGTTATTTATCTAGTTGATTACTGGATTGACTTTGCATTGCATTGCATTGCTGCTTTGACGTAATGCGGTAATCACTTAAACCTCCATATTAATAAACGTGGATTAATGTTGGGGTAGTGAGAGAGATCAAGCTTTGTCTTTTTTCGTGACAAGAACTTTCAATGGCCTTAATTTAATCGAAACATAAAACAAACCGAAAAACATATTAATTATGCTCCGGCAGATGAATTTTACATACTCAGATACCTTTGTAAATGTGGATTACAGTCGCCATTCATGCACAACATTGATGTCGCATTTTGTAAACTGTTGAATTTACCATCATCAGCGCCATCTAGCGGCCATCTTAAATACCCCGTGAGTACTCTTGTTCGCTTAGTTTTGTAAAAAGAATTCCAAGTTTGTTTTAGTTCAGTGCTTAGTTGTAAGATGTAGTTTAATCACTTATTACTAAAAAATAAAGATATCATCACGCTATTTCACTGTGTTCACATTGCAACGGACCATGTTTTTTTTCATAGTTACTACTAGGTACCTACCTTATTTTTTTTTTTACGTTGAGAAATGCGCGCGCATACTGCACTACCACGGGGAGGTAGTGCAGTTATGTGGGACTCCAACCCACTAAAACTCCATGGTCCACCTCCTCTACCGCTAATGGCGGGAAACACGGGCACGCTCTCGCATTCATCCGTGTAACCCGCCACGGCCGTCCGTCGCCGGACCCTCCTCAGGGGGAACGCCCCCATCACCGGCGCACCAGGGGACATGGCACGCCGTGACCACCTCGGGAACCAAGCACGTGGGCGCCAGACGACCCCGTGTCTGGACACCCCTGGTTCCCCTGCGACGGGTCAGGTCTGTGGTCCCGTCGCCAACCACTTTTCGGCTGCAGAGGATAGGGACAGTTATGTACGAGCATGAGCTCGACATTTATGTTTACGCTGCACTTTTGGTTACTTATATGCATTTTAATTGTCAGTTAAGACACAATACAATAAACGCCTCGGACGAGTGCGGACGCGGGTTTCATTTACTCAAACTACCTAACCTCCATATTAGGTGCACTACGAGGATCGCCATAGTACCTATAATAACTACTACTATATTATAGTGTACGGTGATCGAAGCCCCGTCAATCTGTGTAGACATCATTTACACTAACAAATACTTACTTATCAATGTACCGGGTGGATGCCCGTACATTTTCTTCGAGCCGGATTTGATCGAGTTCTTTCTGCGGTTGCGAATCGGCTTTGCTGGCCTTCCACAAGCGGACTTCCCCAGCAAAGTTGAGAAGGCGTATAAGATCGCAGCGGGAGCGAAATCGCATCCACCGCCTGCTGGTAACTACAGTCACCGTGCAGTTCAACACTCCTGGATACTAATACTACGCCGGGAGCAATTTCTTCTCTAACGGAATCTTCGACAATGGAAGATCTTCTAAAGAGACAACAAATTATCGCGGAAGCTGTCCACAAAATAACGACTAACTTCAAGAAGGACTCTGCAAGCCGCAAGACTGCTTCATACATCGAGCAACGATTAACTTCTTTAGGAAAATTGTGGAGTGAGTTTCACGAAAATCACGCAACGTTAAGCGTCGGTCTTCACCCTACGGACGAATACCTCAAAAGCGAGGCCTACTACGAAATGAAGGACCTATACGACACAACAAGTGAAATGCTCAAAACATGGAAGCCTGTCTCAACATCCCCGCAAGCTGGGACCAGCCACGAGGTCTCTGAACACGAAAAAGAAAACATAACATCAGAGGAACGTGGTGTATTTTCGAAAACAGATGAATTACTAAGTTTTCAACGCACAAACTTTCGTGCTTTTAATAGGGCTATACGTAACATTAATTTAGAAAATTTAAACGACAAGTTGGACATTCAAGACAGCCTACAAACACTACAAGAGTGCTGGAAATCCATCAACGACCTTCACTGGCAGATCGACAATCTTCTCATCGGTACTGACGTCAATTACGAAGCCGATTTTTCGAAATATGAAGAAAAATATCGTTCTACAAAAAGGCAACTAAATAAAAAACTAAGCAGCACAGCCCACAAGCAACAAACGGTGCCACAAACGGACATTCCTTCATTTTGGGGAAACTATCTACAGTGGCCTACATTCATGGACTTATATGTTCGTGCAATACATAGCAACACTCTCCTTTCTAAGGCCGAAAAAATGCTACATCTCAAGAGTAAACTTCGTGGTGAAGCAGAACGTGTCGTTCAACATTTAACAATCACGGATAACAACTACGACACCTGTTGGGAACTACTTCAACACAGATACTACAACCGACAGCTGCTTTTCACCAAACAAATGCAATCTCTATTAAATCA
This sequence comes from Idaea biselata, assembly GCA_958496205.1. Lineage (NCBI taxonomy): Eukaryota > Metazoa > Arthropoda > Insecta > Lepidoptera > Geometridae > Idaea > Idaea biselata. The sequence goes on from OY292395.1 coordinate 7,530,181, forward strand.
TCCTCAAATTCGTAAAAATAGCGCATCCGATATAAAGCGCCTCCACGACGTGACTTTGGAAACAATTCGATCAATTAAAAATATGGGCGTCGATACAGCATCGTGGGATCCCTTCGTGGTACACATTATCATGGAGAAAATGGATTCCGATACAAAAACAGCATACATGCAAGCTAGAAAAGCGCCACGTGACTTACCATCCTTAAGCGAATGTACTACATTCCTGGATAACAGATACACCGCATTGGAGCCTGGCGATAAGACACCTATTGAAAACAATTCAAGGCCAACAACAAATGAACAAAAACCGAAGCCATACAATCAATTCTAGCAGAAAAATCTACCTAATTATTTCAAGGGCAACTTCAAAAACTATGCTCCAAGGGCTTACTACACCACTACCGAGAGAACATGCCCACTTTGCAATAACAATCATCCACTTTACATCTGCAATACATTCAAGAACATGTCGAACGAAGAGAAATTGCGTCACATTTCGCAATTACAATTATGTGAGAATTGTCTTTATTACCACGGTGAAAAACAATGCAAATCGTCAAAGACATGCAGGGCTTGCAATAAGGCGCATCATACGAGCTTACACGACGTTTTCGCTGGGAACGGCAACGGTAACATGAACACACGGCCGAACCCAACACCCGAGTCGACTTCAAAGTCAACGCCGCGAAACACAAATCACGTCAACGCAAATGAAGAAGTTTTACTCGCTACTATGAAAATAAAAGTTAAGGATAATGATGGAACTTACTTACAACTACGAGCGCTGCTAGACCAGGGGTCTCAAACTAATCTAATTACTGAATCAGCCGCCCAACGGCTAGGCCTACCTAGACGCAAACGACATGCGACTATATCTGGGATAGGTATCTCGAGCAACAAGTGCAACGGCGTGATTCAACTAGTCTGCGAGTCCCTATACGGCGGCAGCGATACGATCGTTATCAATGCAATGATAATGTCGAAAATGTTAAACAGTCTGCCTAATATTACATTTGAGAAGCAACAATGGCCTCACCTACGAAATATCGATTTGGCAGATCCAAATTACAACATCTCAAGCCCCATCGACATACTATTTGACGCTGGAGTTTACGCACAAATCGTCATGAACGAAATTCGACGGGGGCCCATCCACGCTCCGATAGCACAACAAACGAAATTTGGATGGGTATTAATGGGCAATATCAAAACATTTAATTGCCACGCAGTACTCAATAACTTGGAAGAGATATCACAATTCTGGGAAATCGAAGACGTACCTGATAACGAAGTCTCGATGACGTCAGATAATGAGTATTGCGAAACACTATACAAAACTACCACCACTAGAGACTCCACTGGGAGATACGAAGTCAGATTACCTATGAAACCAAATTTTGAAAACCATCTTGGAACTTCAAGGCCACAAGCCATCGCTCAATTCAATCAACTTGAGAAACAGCTACACAGAAATGAAACGTTATCCGACAGCTATAGACATTTTATCAATGAATATCTACAACTTGATCATATAAAACAATGCACATCTCCACGGGAACCCAGCTATTTTCTGCCGCATCATGGTGTAATAAGGCCCGATTCCACGAGCACAAAATTACGTGTGGTTTTCAACGGGTCTCAAAAAACCAAATCTGGTTACAGTTTGAACGAGCTAATGGAATGCGGACCCAATCTTCAAAAGGATATTTTTTCTTTGAAGTTTCGCTGGCGAGTTAACAAGTTTGTCTTCACTGCGGACATCGAAAAATTTTACAGGCAAATCCGTGTGCACGAACAAGATCAACACTTACAAAAGATCGTATGGCGGAACTCGCGCGACGAAGTAATCAAGGAATATCAACTTACAACTGTAACATACGGTACCAAGGCCGCTCCTTATCTCGCTATGCGAACCATCAAACAGTTGGTACTAGACGACGGAGACCAATATCCAGAAGCTGCAGAAATTCTCAACTCCCAGATCTACGTCGACGACCTTTTGGCTGGATCTAACTCAATTTCGGCAGCCAAGGTCATCCAAAAACAGTTAATCCAAATGCTACACGGTGGTGGATTTAACCTTCGCAAGTGGGCTAGCAATGAAACGAAGCTCCTAGAAGATCTACCTGAAGATCAAGTCAGCCAAAATATGATGACCTTCAAACATGCCGAAACAAACAAAACATTGGGCATAACTTGGAATCCATGCACTGATTTATTTACATTCAAACAAACATTACAAGATAACATGCATAGTGACGTTACCACTAAGCGTTCACTATTATCGGAATTATCCAAGTTATACGACCCACTCGGTTGGCTGTCCCCGGTAATCGTCAAGGCCAAGATTATTTTCCAATAACTATGGGAATCTAATTACAACTGGGATGATATACTACCAAACAACTTACACGAAGAATGGAAATCATTCAAGGCGGACTTAGCAAACATACAACACATAACTATTCCAAGATGGATTGGAAACACGGATCGTCGGCGTCGTGCTGAATTAAATGGTTTCTGTGATGCTTCGGAAAAGGCCTATTCCTGCGTAATCTATTACAGAAGCATCGATAGCAACGGTCAATATGCAGTAAGCTTGGTGGCGGCGAAAACAAAACTCGCAACATTGAGAAAAAGCGTGACCCTGCCGAGACTCGAACTATGCGGTGCACTACTTTTATCAAAACTAATGCACAAAGTCATAGAGTCGCTAAAGTATCAGACAGTCACTATACATGGTTGGACGGACTCTACTGATGTCTTGGGTTGGCTTAAAGGCGACATATCAAGATGGAAAATATTTATCTCAAACAGAGTCAAGGCCATTTTGAACACAATGCCTATCGAATGCTGGAAACACGTCAGAACGGAAGATAATCCGGCAGATTGCGCGAGTCGAGGACTACTACCATCACAACTGCTCAGCCACGATCTCTGGTGGCAGGCTCCGCAGTGGCTGAAACACGAAAACATCCCCAGTCAACCCATTAACCAATCATACAAAGTTCCCATCGAAGAATTGAAACGGAAACAAGTAAATATTGTAACACAAAACAAGTCAATTTTTATCGAGGAACTTCTGCACAAATATAGCTCTATGACAAGGATAGTCCGAGTACTTGCATGGGTATCGCGTTTCATTCACAACTGTTTGAATAAAACAAATGCGATACGTACTTCGTACCTAGCAACAGCGGACTTGGATAAATCGCACACTACGATTATACAAGTCATACAACACAACTTTTTCCAAGAAGACATCGCATGTTTACGGAAACGTGACAAGTTACATTCACGAAGTAACATTTTGAACTTGAATCCTTTTTTGGATAAATTTGGGATTCTACGTGTCGGGGGAAGACTGAAGGAATCTCAACTTAGCGAGTCACAAAAGCACCCCATTATACTTCCGCATAACTGCAAACTTACGGAGCTCCTAATAGAACAATCACACAAAGCGACACTCCATGGGGGAATGCGACTTACACTTTCACATTTACGAGACAAATATTGAATTCAGCGAGGAGTCAAGACGGTCAAAAATCACATTCTCAAATGTGTAACATGTCATCGGTACAAAACATCTAACAGTCAACAACTGATGGCAGATTTGATAAAACCTCGAGTAACACCGTCCCGCCCTTTCACACACACCGGAGTGGATTTCACGGGACATGTCGACGTGAAAGCCAATAAGGGCAGAGGCATCAAAACTACAAGGCCTACATAGCGATATTTGTTTGCCTCACAACGAAGGCCGTTCATCTAGAATTGGTGTCGGACTTAAGCACATCTGCATTTCTCGCCGCCCTGAAGCGACTTTGTGCTCGCCGAGGCACTCCTGCGTGTATGTACAGTGATAACGGCCGTAATTTCGTGGGAGCTGCTAAGGTACTACAACAAGAACACAGGGAAGCACTGCAACATTACATCAACGATGACTCCATCAACAACATAACAGAGATGGGGATTAAATGGAAGTTCCTAGCTCCAATTTGGCCCACGGCTGGTGGATTATGGGAAGCGGCCGTGAAGTCATTTAAATTCCATTTAAAACGAGTACCTACTTGGGGAACAGAAGTTAACATACGAAGAATTTTCTACCCTCATGATACAAATCGAAGGGTGCATGAACTCTCGACCTCTAATACCATTAACAAATGAAGTCGACGACTTGGATTGTCTCACTCCGGGTCATTTTTTGGTTGGCGGGCCGATGCTCTCCGGGCCCCTGACACCTGAAGCTGACACACGAGACATAAGAAACAGATGGCAACTTATCGAAAAAATGTACAAGGATTTTTGGAAACGATGGGCTTCAGAATATCTACAAACTCTACAAACAAGAAGCAAGTGATGTCACACTACTAAAAACCTAGAAATCGGGGAGTTGGTGTTGTTAAAGGAAGACAACATGCCACCAGCAAAGTGGCTCATGGGACGAGTGATACAAACTCATCAGGGGGCTGACGGCTACGTACGCGTCGTCTCCATAAAAACGAAGAACAGTATCCTGAAACGGCCCATTACTAAACTGTCTCGCCTACCTATAGAGACTGATATACACTCGGCCTCAAAACCAGCTGTTTCTACAACATAACAGCAAACTTCTTATAATTACTTCGAAAATACCTACCCAACAGAGATAAGAAACATAAACAATGAATGTATGAGTGACGAGCCGGCCAAAGGTTACCTTCTACTACCTACTACGGCACGTGACTCTACTTACACCTGTCATCGGAAACGCTGAATGAGCAACACTCCTGCTCAGCTGAGGTGATAACAACTCAAGGGCAAGGACAGACTACGAACAACAACATCGAGACGACGGCGCGGGCGCGGCGAAGCGACGAGCACGGGATACAACGAGCGACATCTCGTCGGACCAAACCGTTTCGCGAACTAGATTTAAGCTACATTCATATTTTACTTGTGTTTCTTAAGCTTTTATTTTACTTTAATGTTTTATTTTGTTATTTTTAAATTTGGCAGCATGTACGAGCATGAGCTCGACATTTATGTTTACGCTGCACTTTTGGTTACTTATATGCATTTTAATTGTCAGTTAAGACACAATACAATAAACGCCTCGGACGAGTGCGGACGCGGGTTTCATTTACTCAAACTACCTAACCTCCATATTAGGTGCACTACGAGGATCGCCATAGTACCTATAATAACTACTACTTGATTATAGTGTACGGTGATCGAAGCCCCGTCAATCTGTGTAGACATCATTTACACTAACAAATACTTACTTATTAATGTACCGGGTGGATGCCCGTACAGTTTATTTAATTACAAACTTACATACAAACTTTCGCGGGTACGTATTCGAATATCGAAAATTAAAATATCAACAGTAAAAATCCCGACGGTCAAAACCCCTAAAATCACAATATCAAATGTTTAAAATACACTAATGATGTAACATCGAAGTATAGAACCCCTAAGTTTGCAATTTTTAACATTCAGATTCCCTAATGGTTCAAAATATCAACGATCATAATCTATAAGTATATAATATCGATGTTTACAACTTTGAAAGTCAAAATACCAGCATAAAACACTAAAAACAACATAGACAGGAGAGATGTGGGTAGATAGAATTATGATGTTGCGGTTTTGTGTATTTGTTGTGTGTCAATGTTAAGTATTAGTTAGTTTCTGATATTGCAACTAATAGATGCTGTTAAAAATGAAGAATATAGTATCCATATTGTTGTGATAAAATTGTTTTGTGGTGTTCATTAGTTTTCAAGAAATAAAAGATCAGATTACTAGAAAAAGTGTTTTCTTATTTAAGTAACTTATTTAGTCACTTATTTAACAAAGTAATAAATAAAATACACATTTTATTACTATTATACCCCTTTTTTAAGGCATTATAAAAACTCAAATACGGAGCACCCCGACTAGGATAGGTTAGGTTAATGTTAGAACATGATTACACGCAGCGCTTTGGCGAGCGAGCGTAGCGAGCGTGCCGCGGCAGCGGTCGCCGAAGCGCCTAATACTATAAATAAAAACATTATTTAGCATAATGTTTATTTCATTTTATACAGTGTGATTTTCATACATTACGCCTTTTTTATTTACAGAATAAGGCGCTGCGTGTAATCATGTTCTAACATTAACCTAACCAAGTCGGGGTGCTCCGTATAGTTTTTTTCGTGGTTTAGACAGTTAGGTATTTAGATTTTCGATAAAACATGTGTTGGAATTGTAAATTTAATTTAAATGTACCTACTTCGATAAAATGTACATTCTATATTTTAAAACTTTCATTGTTTTGAAATTAGGGCGACCAACCGTTCGATATTGTGATTTTAGGGGTTATGACCGTCGGGATTTTAACTGTTGATATTTTAATTTTCGATATTCGAATACGTACCCACTTTCACATTTATATTATTACTAGCTGCGCCCCGCAGTTTCACCCGCGTAAGACCCGATTCCACGGAAATATCAGAATAAAAATAGCCAGTAGCCTATGTGTTATTCTAGGTCAGCAGCTATCTATATTCCAAGTTTCTTCGCAATCGGTCCAGTAGTTTTTGGGTGAAGGAGTCACAAAGTCGCATACACACATACATACATATAAAATTTCGCGTTTATAATATTAGTAGGAAGTATTAGTCTGTACTGCATACCTACTTATTATAATAAAATTAATGATTTTATTACGATGTCATGTAAATATATATTTAATTATAGGTATTTTAACCGCATAGTTAACTATCTAGCAAGACCTAGCATATAATGAAGCTAACATCCTGGAAAAGTACTGCGAGTAAGTAAGTAAGTTAATATTTTTAGACGGGTCGTAAGTATTTAAAGGCAAGCGGACTACTATGAGTTCCGTAGGCCGTTGCAGCCACTGCTGTGACTACGTCTTTGTTACATCTAAGACAGCCCTATGAAGGCGTTAGATACTGCTGTATATTGGCTTGAATATGTCTTAAGATATAGTGGCGCAGGGAATTTATTTTTATCTTCAAATATCAGAAAATACAAGTTAAAAGTTTATGATTAATTTTTTTAATTTGTTCTAAATTACTTACTAAATTTTCTTCTTTTCTTCACTTTCCACCTGGAGAGATATTGGTCAAGTCCTGATCTTTTTCTATGTATTTACAAAAAAATAATTAAATGTAGTGATACCCGATGTCTAGTACCCTTAGTACAAGCCTACTGCTTAGTTTGGGGCTAGATTACGCCGTGTAAAACGTCGTGGAATATTTATTTATTTACCAAGCCCAAGATGATTGCGATGCATCTAAAATAGGTACTTAAATATAAAAAAAAATACTAAACATAACAAATCTATTAAATCCGTCGATTGTAAAAACCCATGTTAAAACCGGTTTGAATAGTCATTGTTAATTTAATTAAAGTCATTTATTTTTTCATCGAATTCTTTATCTGATATAGGTTAAACTAATGTCAAATTAAAGATTTACCCCCTTACTTATAAACGATGGATAAGTTTACGTAACGTTTGTCACTGTCTGTTGACTTTGAATCTTCATGTCAGTCTTTTTTCTTCTTCTTCGTGTCAAAGACTTAATTTTGAATGTACTTTGCCCAAAACTGGGAGACAGATTACAGCATTATCTGTAACTGTATTCATGTCACAGTAAAAATCAAAGGATATGTATAGTTTATGCAGCTGTTTATGAGAAAGGAGGTTAATTTGTTTCTTTTTTGTTTTAGACAAAGATTACCTAGGCGAACAACTTATGTTTTATGAGTTTTGGAAATTCGAACTTTTCTTTTTCGAAAATTTGAAGTTTTATCACAGAAAAAAAACAGCTGTTTTTGTAAATAAAGGCAATTAATGTAAAGATTTTAGTGGTCCAAACTAAATAAAAGGGCACCTTAAGGCCAATGACCTCAAACTCTAAAAAACAGCTGATTTTCATGCAAACTTTAAACTCAAAATTTTCGAAAACTACTTCGTATTTCCAAAAGTTGTAGAAAAAAAAGTTGATTGCCTAGACGTCTAGAACAACGCCTTTCGGCTTAAACCCCCTTCTCGGAACACCGTGTATAAAAATAATGTGTCATTAATTTATTGTTTGATCATTCGCAATTAACTTCAAATGTTATTTTAAAATAATAAATACAAGAACGTGATGCGATGCATTAAAAATTATAACGTTATGTAGGTATGAATTACAAAAGGTCATTTAAAATTAGAATAATTTATAACTTTTATAAGTCAAGAATGAGAATGATCCATCATCATCATTCCATCAGAATGAGGAGGAACACTGACTTTTTATCCCGTCAGAGGGCGTTAGTCGAATGATCTTAGGTTTGAATTAAGAACTGTCAAACAGGTGTTTTTTACAACTCTCGGCGCCAAATTGGCCATATCAAGTCTCAGACCGAAAGAAAAAAAAAACTCGACGTTTTCATTCGTGGGGGACCATCAACAAAAAAAAAAAGATCATCCGATGCCAGCGCCATCTGCTCACAGCTTTGCGTGTTCCACCCCATTGTTTTACCTATACAACTTTTATACCTATTTAACCAAAGACATTAAACTAACATTATAGTTGGGTAAACAGTATTTTATTGTTAAATTATATAGACTAAAACAAAATTTAATTAAATACCTTAAAAGTAAACATAATAACGCTCGCGTATTTTGTTTCGTGCCTCGCTCGAGCATAATACGAATAGGCGGGTAAACACAGAGCGAGCAGCCTCGCGAGGCATTTGCCGCGGCAAAAGCCTCGCGAGGCTGCTCGCTCTGTGTGGACCCGCCTGATGGCTCGCGCGCTCGGTCGCTCGCCCGCGGCAGCGCGCGCGCTTGCCTCGGGCGAAGCACGTCCACACTAACCGAGCTGCTTTGCGCGGCAAATGCCTCGCGAGGCTGCTCTCTCTGTGTGGACCCGCCTATCGAGTGTCGGCTTTTGATTTTGCTCTTAGGCGCCTCTAGGCGCGTCCACACAGAGCGAGCAGCCTATTGTATATTTGTTATAGTATTATTGTAGCAAAACAATACAACCTTAAAAAACCTGCCAAGTGCGAGTCGGACTCGCGGACGAAGGGTTCTGTACCATTATCTATTCAAAAGGTTTTGTTTTGAAAGGTAAATTGCGGTTTACGATTTATGACGTATTAAAAAAAAACTACTCACTAGATCTCATTCAAACCAATTTTCGGTGGAAGTTTACATGGTAATGAACTTCATATATTTTTTTTAGTTTTATCATTCTCTTATTTTAGTTAGAAGTTACATGGGGGGACGCATTTTACCACTTTGGATGGGTCTCTCGCGCAACTAATCAATTTAGTCAAAAATGATATTAGAAACCTTAACATAATTTTTGAAGACCTATCCTTAGATACCCCACGTATAGGTTTGATGTTTTTTTTTTTAGTTTCAGTTCCAAGTGTGGGAACCCCAAAAATTTGTTGTTTTTTTCTATTTTTGTGTGAAAATCCCACTTAAGGAACCACTTATAGTTTCGGAAAAAAGTGGCTGTGACATACGGACGGACGGACCGACAGACATACAGACATAACGAATCTTTATAGATTCGAACGGAACCCTTATGGGTTCCGTTTTTTGCCATTTGGCTAACTAAATTTTAAAGGCATTTTGGAACCCTAAAAATGCCTTTAAAATTTAAGATCAAATGCCAGGTGATGCTATTATTTATAATATTGGTTTTCCTAATTAAATCAATTTAAGTACTTTTTTATTACAACAGTTTATAAATAATTAAGGAAGCAGTTATGCCATTTAAAACCTAAGTAACTTATTAGGTATAATAACACGTATGACTTGCATGATACGCTTGATCTCTCTCTAAAGATTCATTGTAATAAAAATTTTGAAGCAGATTAGACGAGTGATATTTATAGTTTGTGATCGTGATATAAAAATAATTGGAAAATCTGAGAATGGTGTGTTTATTTTTATTTATTACTGATTGGTTAGGTTAAGTAAAATTTTAATCTAACAAGATTCCTAAAGTGTATTAAAAGCTGCAGTTGTAATTTTTAAGGTATTTAACCATATAGTTCATACTAAAAGTTTTATTGAAAATATGAAATACAAAGCTAGAGATAAAATCGAATAAAGAAAACATCATCTTACTGTTACTGTAGTAAATTTTGTATCTTATCTTTTCTTAAATGGCGAGGGTTTTGACCTGTTTTTTTTTATCAACGCAAATACTATTTGTTAAAACGTGTTTAACACGATGCAATTTAATGTATTCCGTGAATCTTGATAATAATGTGTTAAATGTTATGTTTACTCGAAAAAAAAACTAGGAAAACTAAAACGGATTCCATAGATTTTTAAAAAGTAATTTACGTTAGTCAGGAACTGAATCTGTTTTATTGCAAAAAAGTAAACACTTAACCACAATCTTATTAACATTAACTATGAATTATAGTCCGTTCACCTTTATTGTACTGTCAATACAAATTTATATTAGGAATTTCTCACATCAATAAAACTAAATAAGTAAAGTTAGGAAGACGGGTCGGATCCTGTTTCACTGTCGTCTTCCTTCTTCTAGATGAGCGTGTTACGTCTTAGACCAAATCGTCACTTTCCATCAGGTGAGATAGTGCTCAAACGCGCATCTATTGTGTGTATAAAAAAAAGAATTATTACTTTTTTTGATTCTGTATCTGAAAAGGAAATACTACATATTCCTTATTTATTTTTTAGTAAATGTAGACTTACGTACATCTCAATATAACTTTTAAACCATTCCATTTTTAACAGGAAACCCTAATGCTATGCATATGCCTTGCATCACTAGCATCGCTATGTGAATCCGCCAATATTTTATACGTCGTTCCATTCACATCGAGATCCCATTACATAATGTTGAGACCCCTTGGATTGGAATTGGCTCGAAGGGGCCATAACGTTACTGTCATAACTGGGTTTAAAGAAGATGATCATCCAACTAACTATAGACAAGTTATGGTCGATAATATACAAATTTGGGAGGTTATCGGTGAGTATGTAATTTGACAACTTCGCTTTGTGTTGTGTAATTGTTTTTTTTTGTCGGTAACAAGGTCTTTATTAATCTATTTTTATTTTTAACCCCCGACGGAAAAAGAGGGGTGTTATAAGTTTGACGTGTCTGTCTGTCTGTCTGTCTGTCTGTGTATCTATCTGTGGCATCGTAGCTCACGAACGGGTGAACCGATTTCAATGTAGTTTTTTTGGTTGATAGGTGACTTTCGCGCGAGTGTTCTTAGCTATGTTTGATCAAAATCGGTTTAGCCGTTCATAATATATGTTGGTTGAAGCTCGGAAATAAAAACCGAATGTTTTCAAATATGCCCGAGTGGGGAATCAAATAAAAGAGCATGACTTTTGTGACAAGAATATGCATGTTTAATCAAAATCGGCTTAGCCGTTCAAAGTATATGCAGGGACAAACACGGAAAAAAACACCGAATGTTTTCAAATATACCCGAGTGGGGTATCAAATGAAAGGACATAACTTTTATGACAACATTAAGCATGTTTTATCAAAATCGCTCTTACAAAAAGGGTGAAATAAAAAAATTAAATTAAAAATTAAAAAAACCCCCGACTTAAAAAATCTTCCAAGTTAAGGGCCCATATAACCCCAATTGCGTGACAGGGATAGCGCTAGCGAATTTCAGATGTGTTAATAAAGGACGTAAGATGCTAGTACGTGAAATTTTAGAGCGTAATATCAAACAACTGGTAATTACACGATAATAAAACATTAATTTTTAATTTCAAATCAACAAAGCCCTGGATTGAACTAAGATCAGTTCATCTACAAAGTTTTATTGGTATAAGTTAAATATTGACTGACAAAAACTATTTATTTGTAAAAATTAGAGGGAAGTTTGGGTTTTTTTTCTATCGAGAAAATTTTCAGGAATCGTGTTTTCACGTCATAACAGACTTAGTAAGTACCACATACCTACTCAGAGACATGAAATTTGTTTTCGGTTTATTATTTTTGCCTTTTTAAAGTTTAGTTATGTTTTAACTTGGAAGATTTTTTAAGTCGGGGTTTTTTACTGCACTGGGCTTTCATAGAAACATTTCGCTTTGCGTCGATCGTGCGTTGTGTTTTTGCAGAAGTGTTTTTCCATTTAAATATTTTTAAGGTTTTATTATTTAACATTGTGATTAAACATATTTATAACATTTTCCTGGTTAGGTTGGGTTTTTGGTTAGAGAACCGTCTTGACTAACATATGTAGTAGGTATGGTGACTTTACTTAAATAGGTACCTACCTACTTCTTTTTGAGCTATTCAGATTTCTTGTACGCTTGTGTAATATTGTGTAATTAATTGTGCTGACATCAGATACCTACATATTAAATAATATATACCTACCTAGGTAGGTACTTTGGAAATAGTTTTTAATATTTCTGAAGGAAATATTATTATGATTTACTTACTTGTAAAAGAAAATATATTTTTGATTGTTGTGATCTTCACAGCAGACGTGCACCTGTGGCACAATTGGCGAGCCTATGACACGGAATGTCAGGGTCCTGTTCAAGTCCTGTCGGGTGAAAATTTTTAGAAAGCATTTCTTCTAATACTACGGCATCAAACTAAAAAATATATCATATATTTTTTGTTAAATTTTAGGTGGAAAAAGACCGAACGTTTTTGACATGGTGCAAATAGAAGCGGAGAAGTTCCATGAAATGATACTCTGGAACGGTGGAGTAGGCTTTACGGAAGTCGCTCTTAACTCCACACAAGTCAAACAATTTCTAGCTGAAGATAACACCTTTGACCTCGTCATTAGCGAGCAGTTCTTCCAAGAAGCACTATATTTGTTAGCTCACAAGTACAAAGCACCTTTAGCACTTATTACGACATTTGGAAACTGTATGCGACACAATGTTATTACAAGAAATCCGTTGCAACTAGCTACAACAACGGCTGAATTCTTAGATGTTAAAGATCCAACGTCTTTCTGGGGTAGATTTAGAAATTTGTATTTCTCAGTATACGAGTTCTTTTGGTGGAAATTCAGGTATTTAGAAAGACAAGAACAGTTGGCCAGAAAGTATTTAAAAGACTTACCAAAACCAATTCCGACGTTGTACGAGATGCAAAGAAACTCTTCATTGATATTGCTCAACAGTCATTTCAGTTTCGATCCACCAACTGCCTACTTGCCTAATGCTGTTGAAATTGGTGGTTTGCACTTGAGCAAGAGTGAAAATAAGTTGCCCGATGTAAGTAAAAAAATGTTTTCTGTACTTACCTAATTCTAACGAATTTCAACTATATTCCAAGCTTTTCCCTCTGGTTGCTCGCGTTGTTCAAACATCTACCTACCGCTGTGTAAAAATCCACACTTAAACGGTCACTTAAACTGCCAGGTGTTGCGTGACTTGCAACATTAGTTCTTTGCTCATTGTTCGTTTAAGTGTGGATTTTTGCACAGTGGTAGGTAACAGTGTTGTACGATCTAATTATCTTATAGATAATATGTCGTTTATTGTTTATTTGATCTAAGATTCTGAGACAGAGTAAGTATAGACAATTGAAATTTTCACAGCCATGATGTATTTCTGTAGCCTCTATAACAACAAATACTAAAAATACAATAAAAATTGTTTCTTCGAATTAATTAATTTATTTTTCTGAACCGGCGCAATTACATTCATTACGAAACACCAGTATAAGAGAAAACCAGTTTTCGCCGGCAAAGCATAGCTCAACTTTTCAGATTCCTGGTGTTGAATAGACACATCATAAAAGTATATCTAGTTCTGCAACTTGGGCATATAAATAGTTGGTACCTACTTTGTAAGACTAGACACAATTTCGAATGCTACTTTTGAAGGCAAACAAAGAAATAATTTGTTTAGTCTACATTTCGAAAATAACTAACAGATGTTTCCACAAGACATTCTCATGTTTTTTGTAGATTTAAAATAATAGGTACCTATGCAGTTTTTTGTGTGGTACGTTCTAGACAATGACGATAATTTAGAGTCGAGGTCAGTGTCTGTAGATATATTAAAGTATCTACCTACATGATAAAGGGGATAAAAACCGGCCAAGTGCGAGTCGGACTGGCGTACGAAGGGTTACGTAACATTATCACAAATAAAACACCTTTGTTGTATGGGAACCCCAATTGAATGTTTATTATATTCTGTTTTTAGTATATATTGTTACAGCGGCAACAGAAATACATCATAGCTGTGAAAATTTCAACTGTACGTAACTTCTGTCTTAGAATCTTAGATAAAAAAATGTGGTTCCGTATTTACCCTTTGGATCCGGAACCCTAAAAATCACACAGCGTTTATTTGACAATAGAAAACTAAATTGAGACGAACGAAAGAAGATTCAAATAGTTGCTATAAGGATCAGTATCCTCATCATGAGTTGATACGTAGATACGCGGACTGTACTTAACAAATTAGTATGTCCTGAACGCAAAATGTCGGCTTGCACGTTGAAAGGTGCGGTGCTGTTTCTTCTGTTCCCAAACAGAAGAAGCTGTTAGACTGAAGACTGTTAGAGTTACAGTATTTAAATATCGACTCATGGTAGGCGTACAGTTAGATTACTAACCGGGATACTAAACGTTGTGAGACATTTCTAAGCATTACCTCAGGAATTTTCTTCATTTATTCACTTCATCACATACCATCAGGTAAAACAATGATCCAACTCTCACCTACCTATCGTTAAAAAAAAGCCTAATTTTAAATAAATAAATAAATAAATAATTTCTCCGAACAACACACAGCGCCATCTAGCCCCGTGGTTTTAAAATTCATACTTTCTGTGCTTTAGTTTATATGGCTAAAAATTGACATTTCATTTTTTACCAAAACTATTTAATGAACCCCCTTGCTTATAAACGATTACTAAGTTTATGTAGGTAACGTTTGTGTTTTACTGTGACATGAAGTTTCAAAGTTAACAGACAGTAACAAACGTTACGTAAACTTTGTCATTGTTTATAAGTAAAGGGTTAATTATTATTTATAAGTAATCTAATTGATATGAAACGCTTTTATCAATAAATTATATGTATTTGTAAAGTTAAGCGGAATAGAGCATTCTTTCTTAGGAACTTTTTTAAGTTATCTGAAAGTTGTTTAAAACCTGGCAATAAACTATACGCATAGAAAAAAAACTCAAAGATATGATATTGACAATTACAGGATCTTCAGAACATTATTGATGAAGCAAAACACGGCGTGATCTACGTCAATTTTGGATCTAACGTCCGCAGTTCAGAACTACCACTTGTTAAGAAAAACGCATTTTTAAACGTTTTCAGAAAACTGAAGCAAACCGTTATTTGGAAATGGGAAGATGATATATTAGAAAACAAGCCTAAGAATTTAGTGGTGAGGAAATGGTTGCCGCAGAAGGAAATTCTTGGTTAGTCAAAGTTGTATTTAAGCTGTATACTTCACTGCCGACTTAACTAAGTTAGTATAGCTGGCATAGTTTGTGGATGACGAAATGTAAAAAACTATGGTTCGAGTATGCGGACCTCAGTTTAAAACTGACTTATTTTAGTCGCGGTGGACGGTTCATTGTTATCAATAATGAGTGCCTTTATATATTTGATAAAAATTGTTTATTGTTCCTAAATTCAACGCTCTCTGCGGGACTTGCACTTTTGACCCTCCTTTTCTAGCGGGGCACGCTAACCAATTGCGCTAGGTGAGCTCAAGCCTCATGGGTGAATATAAGTAACGCAATATAAGATATCTATTTTTCAAGTTTTTCTTTTTGGAACAAAACCATAAAGTGTTAAACAAAAAATATTCCAACTGTTAGTATTCCAAGACATGTTATCAGAAATGTTTATTGGCCAATAGCATTTTAGCAACCTCTTTTGTTTTAGATTCTTTTATAAACTGTGTGAGTTGTAATATTCCTCTGTTTACTGAATAAATCATTACGAAGTCGTAAAACAATTACGATAATTTCTTTCATCTGATTTTCTCGTATTTAAAGATAAATTTTATTACCCTTTGTGTATTTTTTTGTTGTTTTTATTCTTAATTTAATTTTAGCATCTACCCAAAAATAAATACTACACAATCAAGAAGAACTATTTTTATGTACCTATTAGAAGTATGTCTTAATTTATCTTTGTGTTTTTTCCAGCTCATCCAAACATAAAAGTATTTATATCACACGGAGGTTTGATAGGAACTCAAGAAGCTGTATTTAATGGAATACCTATTGTAGGAATTCCAATATACGCGGATCAATATAACAATTTGCTACAAGTAGAACAACACGGCATCGGAAAAATACTTCAATATAATGACATCAATGAAGATACCCTTCAAAGCGTACTTACTGAAGCGTTATCTAATGAAAAGTATGCAAGAAATGCAAAAGACCTTTCTACTAGATTTCAAGACAGACCAATGACACCTTTGAATACGGCAGTTTATTGGATCGAATATGTTATCAAATATAAAGGAGCTGATTTCCTGAAAAACCCATCTTTAAATATGAGCTGGATTGCTTATAACATGTTAGATGTGTACGCATTTCTATTATTGATGGCATTGACAAGTGTATATTTTGTATACAGAATTATGTTGGTTGTGAAATACTTATTGTCAACATTAACAACAGCACAATTGCACAAAAGAAAACTTAAATAATGATGTTAAATATTAAAGAATTATTAGTAAATTCATGTTTAATAATTTTAATAAATGTAAGTTGAATACCGAAATTATTTGTTTCGGCCATCAAGAAACCATCCTCGGCTCAGCCACAAACTTAATCATGGCTCCTGATAAAGCATGTGAGCCAGAAGAATCAAAGCATCTAGATAGATATCAGGAAGTAAATAATTGTAGTATCTAAATAAAATTGTGCTATGATAGTTAATGGGAAGTCTACTAGTTATCAGAAAAAAACAACTTAATCATTTTTTAACTGACTTTCCAAAAACCGAAGGAAGCGTTTCTCAATTCGTTGCTATTTTGTGTGGAACCCTAAAATGAACACTGAATCAATCGTTGAAGGCAAGGCTACGTAATAATCAAACGTTATAATTTATTTTACTACTAGCGCAAGTCTCACACTATGGCGCTAGTGGTAAAATACATCGTGATATCGTTTATGTACCTATATCAGGCCGTATTCAGAAAGAAAGCTGGAAACTTATAAGCGCTTACTAGCGCTTGACAGCGCTGGTGACCCGCGCAGGAAAATATATGAACGCGCGCCGATAAGCACTGATCGGTGCCGATAAGTTCCGACAAGCTTCGACACGCGCTGGTCAGCGCTGGGCTGCTGACGTCAAATCATCGTCCGATGAGTCCGACATTTTGCTTGGTCTGCCTCAACCTGCTTCCTTTGTGTAGAACGGACCAGCGCTGATAAGCGCTTATAAGTTTCTAGCTTTCTTTCTGAATACGGCCTCCGTTTGTTGTATGGGCGCCCCTCTTAAATATTTGTTTTATTTTATTTTTAGTAGCGGATACAGAAATACATCTTCTGTAAAAAATTTAACTGTCTAGCTATAACGGTTCATGAGATACAGCCTGGTGACAGACAGACGGACGGACGGATAGACAGACAGCGAAATCTCGGGAATAGGGTCCCGTTTTTACCCTTTGGGTACGGAACCTTAAAAAACGAACTCAAAAACAGTGTTAAGAAAAAAAAACTTAGGATACCACCTGAAGTTTGAAGTCGTTTAGGTAAATTACAAACGCACAAATATATATTATTTATATTAGCTTACTAACTACTATGAACCTAATCACATCAATGGTATCCGATCAGATCCAAAAAACAAACGCGACGAATTGAGAACCTTCTCCTTTTTTGAAGTCGGTTAAAAATAGCAAACTGATATTAATGTAAGTTTTGTGTGAAATTGCATTAGAAGAAAGTGCCTAGTACATAAGTCTACAGAAGGCGTTGACCAAATGTGGTGCCGAATTTTCATTTTCATGAAACCTATAATAGTTGTTGAATGCGTGTAAAAAGTTTCATTTCGGTGGCATATAAATTTTGTTTCGTGAAAGTGTACGAGTGTAGTGAAAATGAAAATCAGTGCTAAACATGGACTTTTTTCGCCGCTCCCAAATGTCGCTACAGAGTTATGATAAAGTACCTACTTAGCATCAGACTTGACTAATTATGAGAAATTGACTGCTTTTGTTACTATTTTCAAATACCTAACTTGCAAATATTATAAAGTACCTGACACTGGCTAGAGCCTGATTGTATACATTACTATCACAAAAACACATTACATAGATTACACAGGTGCTTCCAGTTTGTAAAATATATCGTCTATCTAGATTTCTATAAAAATACAGTGTTTATTATGAAGGTGTGAAGGTATCGAACTAGTTATGTACGTCTTATATATACTAAAATATAACAGCTTACACATTAGTCGTGATTGGTCTCGCGTGAGGCCGGCACTAACTAATATTTCGTATTTTATCTATACGTCTATCAATACGTCTACATATAAGAAGTGTAATATTCGTTATACATTCCTACATGTAACAACATTATTATGTTTATGATATATGTGAGTAGCATGTGCAGAGAGTGACTGATAAAAACGTTCAATTCCTTTATTACTTAGTTGTAGGTAATATTAAGTCATGGAAGATTCTTATTCAATTACTACCTGATTAGATAGAGATTGAACGGTTTAAAGTTTCCAGATAATCGACCAAGTTATATATTTAAACATGGTGAGTAAGATTTTAGTTTAGTCTAAGGAAGATTTAGTGCGATCTAGTCGTTGTGTCATTGGTTGGATAAAAACAAAGCACAGTATAAACAAGTTATGTTAATTTAAGCCCGTCTAAAAACGTGCCCATTGGATTTGTAGAACAAGTTCCCATCGGTTTGAGTATCACAATTTTCCATTTTAATTACTGAGCTTGTTGGTTTCACCCGCAAGTCTCGTATTCGTGAGAATTTTTGAAGTGTTTAGTGTAAGTTAAATGTTATAAAATCACTAGATTTTATTGTGTCAAATTAACAAATAAATACTACTGAGGTTAAATTATATAGACAGAAACTAAATTAAATTAAAAAAAAAACTATTAAAAGTAAAATGGATAAATTTTATTATTATATTATTATATATAAAGAAAAAATTCTATTGCCTTAGCCCATTACGGCCAAAAGTAACCCATTATGTTCAGTAGTTTTTGTGTAAATCGCTGTTATCTTTGTAAGCGCCAAAACAGTATTTCTCTTTTAATATTATTAAGCTGACCCGGCAAACTTTGTTCCGCCTTAGAGACAAATAAACAGTCTCCTGGTTTTAAGCTACCTTTCCACCAATTTTCAGCCAAATCGGTTCAGCCGTTCTTGCGTAATAAATAGTGTAGATAACAAGACTTTCTTTTATATGCATAGATTATATTGCTAATTAGGTCAAACTATATTCCCACTATTAAGTTCAGATTACTACTAATTAATCCGGAAAAAAAATATGTTTAAAAATATCCCGTTTCGTTGTAAAATGAAAATCTCTGTTTTTAACGAGTTGTTTATTTTTTGCGTTGTAAAAGATAACTAATCGTGTTAACAAAACTATCAAAATGAAGGGAAAAAAAGGATAAATGAAATACCAAATTATGATTTCCGTTTGTTTTGTAATTACTGAGATATATATTGACAGCCGTTCTACAAATTCTTTAAGTCGCCACCTTAAACGGACCTGTCACGGAATTATTTTTTTCTTCTCGTACAATATTTCTAATTTAGATTTTTCAATATCTTTACAGGACATGTTGAAGACTGCAATATTCTTCTTATCATGTATTTATTTAAGCGAATCGGCAAACATTCTGTATATAATTCCAATGCCGTCTAAATCTCACTATATAACATTAAAACCTATCGGCTTGGAATTGGCTCGGAGAGGTCATAATGTTACCGTGATAACAACTAATGTAGAGACAGAATACCCGTCTAACTATAGACAAGTTATAATCGACAGAATTGAAATCTGGGAAATGCTTGGTAAGTCACACTTTATAAAATTACACGATTTCCGTCTATTATTATTATTAGACACGGGTCTAGATCGCGTTATAGAATAATCACTGTTATTATTTACCTTGACGTTTCGGCAAACGGGTTATACCGGCCGTGGTTAACCATTTATCTTTAATTTCAGGAGGTAAAAGGCCAAATGTATGGGATATGGCAAAATATTCAGCTGAAGAATTTCACAAGAATGTACTCTGGAACAGTGGCTTAGTATATACAGAAGGGGCTTTTAATTCCACTGCTGTCAAAAAGTTTTTAGAAGAAGATAACAAATTCGATCTGGTCATTGCTGAACAGTTTTTCCAAGAAGCGCTTAATTTACTCGCTTACAAGTACAATGCACCTTTAATTCTGGTTACAACGTATGGCAATTGTATGCGTCATAATATAGCCACTAAAAATCCATTGCAACTGGCAACAACAGTCTCAGAACTTCTTAATCTAAAAGAACCCGACTCTTTCTGGGGCAGATTGAGAAATTTATATTTTACTGCTTACGAAGTATTTTGGTGGAAATTCTATTACTTAAAACATCATGAACAAATGGCCAGAAAATATTTGAAAGATTTACCAGAACCAGTGCCCAGTTTGTATGAGATGGAACAAAACGCTGCTATGATATTGATCAATGGGCATTTTAGTTTGGACCCACCGACTGCTTTTTTACCTCACGTTGTGGAGATCGGAGGAGTGCACATCAGTAAGACTAACAATAAGTTACCCGATGTAAGTTAAGTAACATAAACGCTCACTTATATTCCCCAATTATTACGACAGTTAGGCCGTGTAAGTTTCTTCCTGTCAATGAATGTTTGTGTCACGGTGAAAATCAAATACTACTTTTATTTCGTCATTTAGGAATTATCGGTCGAACCGACCGATTTCTTTAGGAGTTTCAAACAAATTTGTCAAATCAAAAATTATCGGTCGAAAGAAACGCCTTGCAATAAACATTTTGTCGTCTTGATATAAAGATTCCGCCTCTTTTTCTCGTCGATCGAGAAAAAGAGACGGCCCTTAACCCTTTACCTTGATGTCGATTCGACAAAATGTGCTCTCATGCTAGTCTAGCTGGTCGAAAGAATGAATTCGTTTATTTGTAAATGTATAGTAAATCAAAGCCTTATTTACAAAGTAGTTTCAATTTAATTTCAGGATCTACAAAAAATTCTGGATGAATCAAAACAAGGTGTAGTGTACGTTAATTTCGGTTCAAACGTGCGCAGTTCAGAATTGCCCGCGGACAAGAAGAATGCCTTTTTAAAAGTGTTCAGTGGATTAAAACAGACCGTTATATGGAAATGGGAAGATGACCAATTGGAAAACATTCCGAAAAATTTGATTGTACGAAAATGGTTACCGCAGGTCGAGATTTTAGGTAATTATCAAAAGTTAATTTCATTATTATAAGTAGGTACATTTTGGAAAGCTATTAGAAGTTTTTACATTAAACTGACTTAGAAATCGAAATAAAAAAAAAAATTCTATTAATTTTTGTATGTAGCTCAAGGCTATTTTACGCTTGAGCTTGCGTAGTCTAGTTGGAATAGACGTTGGGGTACTGACCCAAAGACGCGAGTTCAAGCCTCGCCGCAAGTGAAAATTTTTGAATGCTATTTTTCCTTGAAAAATAAAATTTTCTAAAAAAAATACTTATTAGAAGCTAGGTATGTAATATAACTATTAATAAAATAAAATAAAATAAAGTATATTTGCATAATAATAAAAGAACAAACATTTTTTTTAGAGGCTCAAAAACTTAACTTAAAAACTATAATAAGTAATAAAAGTTAATAATTTGATTCATTGTAGGTAATAAGATTATTTTTATCTTTAAAATGGGCGGTGTGGGTCTTGTGGTTGATACATCGACTTTAATTTCGAGGGTGGTGGGTTTGAAGACCGGCCGACATTGGTCTTAAAGAAAGTCATTGTGGTGCGCTAATGTATTTATGAAAAAATGCGCTATTAACATCGCTCTTACGGTGAAGGAAATCATCGCGGCAATTTCTAGTACTTACCACCGTCCGAAGAGGTGGAATATTTGGCAATTCGGAGTAACCTAACCTAACCTCAAAGAAGGCCTTTGTTCTATAGGGGGAGATTTAGCGGGTTAACAAAAAAACAGTGTTATAGGTACCTAGTACCTACTTCTTTTTTTCTAATGATGTTTAAAAGAAATAATAGAGTTTCATCCAATTCGTATAAATTGACTATTTTATATTTATACAGTTATCAAACTGTTATCAATTGTTATTATTCGGTATTGTTGTATGTTATACTGTGCTCTTACCAGTTAGGTACCACAACGATTAGATAAAAATAATCCAACTCATTTAAAACGATTTTAACTTTATGTTTTCAGCTCACTCTAACGTAAGGGTGTTTGTATCCCATGGAGGCTTACTCGGTACTCAAGAAGCTATATACCACGGTGTACCTATTATAGGAGTTCCAATTTACGGAGACCAATACAACAACTTACTTCTTACTGAACAACATGGTGTTGGGAAGATACTTGAATATGACGATATCAATGAGGAAACACTACAAAATCTTTTTAACGAAGTTATTAACAATGATATGTATAGAAAAAATGCTAAAGCTGTGGCCATTCGTTTTAAAGATAGGCCAATGACGCCATTGGATACTGCTGTGTATTGGATTGAATATGTGGTAAGACACAAAGGAGCAGACTTCATGAAGAATCCAGCTTTAAACTTAAGTTGGATAGCTTATTCTATGTTAGATGTTTACGCTTTTATACTTTTTTCGATATTAGCTAGTGTGTATTGTGCATATAAGTTAATAAGTTTTCTAAGAGTTTTGAAAATTAGTAATAGGAAATTAAAGTCATTTTTCGGTTTCAATACAACATCGCGAAAACAGAAGAAAAATCTATAATAAGAGGAAATTAGATTAGTATCAATGTACGTAACTTTTAATAGTCAACCTCAAATAGTTATAATTTAAAATTAAATTAGTGCCACAAAATTAAATAAAATATTTCGTTTAGAATTTCAAAATTTTTAACTACCTAGCTACCAATAC
The DNA here is from genome assembly GCA_958496205.1 of Idaea biselata. Lineage (NCBI taxonomy): Eukaryota > Metazoa > Arthropoda > Insecta > Lepidoptera > Geometridae > Idaea > Idaea biselata. The sequence goes on from OY292395.1 coordinate 7,553,280, forward strand.
CTTAACTGATTTTTTAATTCACTTTTCATTATCAGACGATAAGAGAGTCATTCGCTTGTAATCTATAAAAACATAACTAAGTACACAATTCATGGATTATGCACTTTTGTTATATTAATGTAGACTTAGCAGTATCTAAAAGAGATAGTAGACAGTTATTGTGATTGTAGGTTCAAAGGATGTTTTAGTATAGGTATATTTAGATTGGCCTGATTCACCAGCCCAATCTAAATACAAACTAGTCTTTGAATAAAACAACTACGGAACCCTAAAACAGTCTATTGAAAAGCGTTTGAACGAAGCAAGCAGTACGGTCCTACGGCTGCTTTTGTCTATCAAAAGACTACAGGGCTGTAGCAATGAAAGCAAACGGATGTTACAGTGCAAAGATTACCTGCAGAAAGTAAAGTAACATACACTACAGAAGAAGCTGACGTAGAAGCACCGACTGTTTTCGGTGTTTTTAGCAACTTTAGGACACATCGCGTAAGCATATTTCATCTTAGACCGCATTGTCCGTTGTGATAGGCGTCATCTATATCTATACATATAATAAAATCGTAACTCAGCGGTGTCTGTTTTTGGAAGATATAAAAAAAATATAAATTGTATGGGTATCTATGAACGCAGTAGAACCTATTTTTCTGTTTTTCTGTTTGTCTGTTTGTCTGTTTGTCTGTTTGTCTGTTTGTCTGTTTATCTGTTTGTCTGTTTGTGTGTGCCTTTGTGCCCGCTAATCTCAGAAACGGCTTATCCGATTTTAACCAAATTTGGTATGCAGATAGCTTTAGATCCCGATTAACATATAGGCTATTTTTTATCCGGATATTTTGTCCGGTTATCCGGATAAAGTGATTTTTCTGCTTTTACTTAGTTAGTTTGAATGTTGTATTGAAGAAGTATGTTGTGTGGAATCAATACATGACTAACCGGATATCCGGTCGAAAATAAAAAAAACCGGATATCCAGTTTTTTTTCAGGAAATTCCTAAAATACCGTATACCTTTGTCTCTCCATATATCCGGATCCTTCGGACATACGGAAATTCTTTATAATGGTTGTTTTTAACCGACTTTAAAAAAAAGAAGATCTGCTCAATTCTACCCGCATATTGTTTGTATGTGAATATGTTCAAACCGTACTCCGGCATATAAAGTCCGATTTCGATCATTCTTTTTTTATTTGGAAAGTGAGAGTCCCGAGTTGGTTCCATAAATTATTGGTGAAGATCTGATGAGAACCTTCGGAATGATGAGCAGAATAGCATCCCGCAATGCTGTAAATTACTAATTTTTGGACTTCCATCAATAGAATCGGCTTATTAAGAACAAGGTATAAATTGATGGACCACCTGAAACCACCTTCTCAAAAATTCTTCAGTGATTAAAGTTACGGTTACAATTTTGATCATTTTTAGTGGCAGTCGAAAATTCAATAAAAAGGATTTAAAAAATATAGCTGTAATGGGGCAGTTTTACTGAGTAGATGCTGATTGCATGTAGTTTACGTGGCACGATGGCAGCTGTGGATTCCGATTCGAGGGTTCCGCGTTCGAATCACAGACCGGCGCATTCCCTTTTTAAGGAACGGTGGCCTACCTGACTGATGGCTTCCGATTCGACGGCTGCGCGTTCGAGTCACGAGTCCCGGACACGACGTTACGTTTTACCCTCCAGATGGTCGTCCACCTTGCCGTTGTGAGGGGACTCAGTAGCTGAAAGCTAAGAGGCGCACGAGATGGGAAACCGGGCTTGCCTGGCTTCTAATCCGTAATCCCGCGTCAGCGGGCTCGGGGGTCCTTTCCGCAAGAAAGGGGCTGCGTGGAAGACAACCACTATAAAAAATCACCTCAGCCTCTGGTGGTGAACTCGGTGAGGGAGGGGGGCTTTATCACCGGCTTTGGGGACCTCGAGACGGTGGCGTGACCGTGCTGAGGGAGGGGAAACGGAGAGGGATTGTCTATCGGGCAGAGGTAGAGATGAGGCTTGGAAAGGCCGCCGTTGTCGGGTAAACCTATGGTAGGGAGCCCAACGAGAGTGGCCTGACAGTGCATAAGGTGCAGTACCCACGTAAAAAAAAGATATCATTTAGTTAAGCTACCCAACTTCAGCTTACATAACAGAAAGTCAGTTGCACTGTATGTTGGAGAGCTTATTTTTATTGTTTTGCCCTTAATTCGAAGTCGGGTTTTGATTTTTTTGAATTTTCGATAAAGGCTACTTCTTATTATAAGTAATGCGTATAAGCATGCAACACGTTACCTACCGCTGCGCTGTGCAAAATCTACACTTAAATAGACTCTGCTATGATTCTCTTCTGTTCAGCAACAGACTTCCCTGGTCGTCCGTTCAAGTGTAGACTTTTGCTCAGCGATGGGTAGGTAGTCCGAAAAACGCTGACGAAGTCGCGGGCACAGCTAGTTCGTAATAAAAACAAATTATATTGATTTCTTGTTGACTACAAAAACTACTGTGCCGATTTCAAAAGTTCTAAATCCGTTATCTAGTCACCGTAACACTAGGGGCTAACCACGGGGCTGGATGGCGCTGTGTTTATTTATTTAAACTAAAAATAAAAGGTATTTTTTTGCTTTCGGGGACTAATCCGATGTAGTTTTACTCCATCAACATGTTATTGTGATTGCAGATATGTATGTCTTTTGCATAGATCTTCTTCTGCAAACATTTGCCTGTGAACAACTTATGAATTTGAAATGCGTCTGGAATAGTCACCCTGCGTTTACCTTTCATAACAGACGCAGACTGATTACGTATTCGATTGCCTAAACCACGACGGCGGCGTCGTCGGCGACAATTCATTCACCAAAATGATGAGTAGAATCTATACTTCCTACTAATATTATAAAAGCGACAGTTTGCAAGTATGTAGGTATGTATGTCTTCAATCATAAAGAATGACCTGTCTTTACAGGTCTCTTCTTCATGATTGAAAAGATTTGTCTTGAAACGTTGTGCTTTAAAACAATGTTTAAATTAATAAACACAACGCGATTAAAACCGAAAATCAGTTAAATCTAAACGTTATTTCTTAGTGTTTAAAACACTAGGTAATAATGCTTTAAAAACTACGAGGCCTTACTCTGAAGAACACGAGAAAATGCTTTTTAATTTCGGTTTGGCGGGAGGCTTACCCGTGGCGTAGCGGCTATCGCGCTGGAATACCGGAATACCAGTAGTCGCGGGTTCGAGTCCCACCGGGTACTAACGTTTTTAAAATATTTTTATCAAAAATCAATGAGTTTAATTTTAATCCAACATCGCGAAAACAGAAGAAATATCTTAATCTCGTTAAACAAATATTGCACTAGGTACATGCATAATTAAATGTAGTCTTCAATACAGATTATAGGACAGTTGACTACTTTCAAGCCAGCTTGAGCCGGTCTCATTAGGAGTTTGCAATTAAAACTTGGGGATCTGCCGTTCACTTTGGCATTAACGCCAATAAGTACAAAAAGCTTGGCGAATGAAAATCAAGCTCGTGGCACGCGCTTTGCGTTTACACAATATTTTTAATTCCCTTGTGTTTATACTGTCAACAACTTTACAATTGAGTAACTCTTATTTGTAATTGAAATAGGATATTTTTAATGTTTTTACTATCGCCAAGTTTATTAAAAAAACTGGACAATACAAATAGAGGTAGTACTTATAAAAAAATGTTCATTATTTTGTGGTACGTACTTAAATTTTTAATCGAAACTGTTTCAGGTCGCCATTGTTTACGAGATAAAAATACTCTTCTTAATTTACATAAAAATGAATTTAATATATTAATACCCAGGATGAAACGAGACAAATAAATTTGAGGATTTTAAAATTTTATAATAACAAAAGAATTAACATATTTTGAACATCCTACGAATATTATAAAGGTTTGTAAGTAATGTAAGTAAAGTAGTGTGTTTGTTACTTCTTCACGCAAAAACTACTGAACGATTGCGATGAATCTTGTATCTGGATCAGCATTCTGCTCCGTGGGATCAACACATAGCCTTTTATCCTGATATTCCCGCGGTATCGGGACTTACGCGGGTGAAACGTGAGCTGTAGGTAGTATTGTTTAAAAACGATACATGAAACTTTAGTGTCATGTAACATGACATAACTACGAGTATATACCACGTAATTTATATAGAACAAAAAATATGTATGTCCGCAACGCGTCGGCACTGCAGGCTTTTTGCTTCATCGGTTGACGGTATATTTAGGGCTGCCTTTATTACTTCGACTACGGTTTTGGTCATCAGACAACCTTAGTCTACAATGATTGTAGACTTCTGTAACAAACCAGAACTTATTTTATTTTATAAAAGTGCTCAGTAAAAGTGGTAGAAATAGGTACAGATACTTGACGCCTAGCCATCAAATTTTGAATGAAGTAAGACGGCAGTACAGGTTGTTCAATGAGCTTTTCTTAGTGGCTGCACCGGTCTACGTATCGAAATACGAAGTAGCTCAATTTTGGTCTGTCACGGGCAGTGACAAGTCGCAACTGAAGACTTCCTGAACTAGTGATCCTGTAACTTATCAGAGTTAAATAGAGTTACCCTTGAGTCGAGCAATAATATATGTACCTTCAAGTTAATAATTATGTCTATAAAAACATTATAACTACATATATACCAGTACCTATTTAGACCAAAAGTAGGCTTGTCAGCCCTAGCTGTTAAAAAAACAAAAACTATATGTCTGTGCGTCCAATACAGAAAAGGCACCATGTAATATTACTGCCACTGTAGAATTAAATGGAAAAATATTTCCATGAAGCCTTTGTTAAGCACTGTCTGAGCGTTGCACGGGGTGCGGCGTTTATAATATTAAGCTGGCATTTTTAATAGTCGTTGAGCAAAATATTTTCGAATTGTATGATTTAATGATTTAACTTTTATTACAAACTAGTAGATTCCTGCAGTTCCACTCGCGTGAGTCCCGATCCCGTGGGAATATTGAGATCAAAATCCAAAGTATTTTTGAAATCGGTTCAGTAGTTTCGGAGATTACCTTCAATATACATACACGTTACTGCAACGTTACCAACGTTTACCTCTTTAAAATATTAGTATAGGTACTTTAAGATGTTTGGAAATGACGTATATATGATCATTTATCAATGCTATAGACCCCGAGAATGTTGAAAGTTTACCTAAAACTAGCCTCACTCGTAGAACACTTTTCTTTTTGAACCCAGTAGTGTTCAGAGGTTGGATTTCCAAACGTCAACGCAGAGGCTGTGGATTCATAATTTGAAACCAAACGGAAAGAAGTTACAAAAATATAATAAGTATTTTATCTTCGAAAACATTTTTATAAGCATTAGGATTTATTATTCGATTGTTAAGTGAATTATTTACATACATTTCAAATATACATATACCTAATTCAAAATATAGATAACAATAAAATTATTTCATAAACGAAAATAGGTAAACCTAATGTATTATTTAAAAAAAAAAAAAAATTATAAGATTGTAAAAAAATATATTTTTAACATCTTAAAAGCAAAGCTATTTTGTATTTTATGAGCAAAATAATTTCTAAAACAAAATACATCTAACGAACAAAATATTCAGTTATCCATAAGAACAACAGGATTATCAGAGCCGTGGGTTCGGCAATGCGTAATTAACTTCCTACCTACGAAATTAGAAGGCATTAAGGTTATGCACAAGCAATTAATTTCTCTTTTAATCAAGCCACGATTAGTAGATCTAAGGCAGTTGGTGCTTTGAATCTTTTAAATCAATTAGAATCGTGTTGGGGCTGCTATAAGGGACTATTATAATTATTATAGTTGATATGTAGGTATAGAAAGTTTTGTATTAATATTTTGTCTTAAATACTTACTTTATAAAATAATAGTTTCTTAAATGGAGAAAGCGTATGTCTATGCTAGAGCTGCGGCGTAGATGGTATCACAGGAAAACCATGGAAGATTTGCAAGGAACAGTTCGATGCGTCTTCTAGCCGGCATATTCCGTTACCTAGGGTATCCACTCATAAAATATTTAAGCTTGCGGAGCACCTGACTAGACCCTTTTCCCCGTGTTAAATGCCTACATCCCTATTACCCCGGAGGAAAGTCCGAAGTTCACAAAGTCACACCTGCCGTCGGAAGCTGGTTGAAAAACCCCGACTTCGAGATATGATTCACTCAGGATGCCATACGCCATGATAGCCTGCACCCAGAGGTTTCGCTAGCCACCCCGAGGGTGATATTCACTAAAAAAGTAGTATTTTAGAACTCCTGGTTGCACTTTAGAATCCTACGTCACGATTTTGGGGGTAGGGAGGGGTGGGGGGGGGGAGGGGTGGGATTGTTGTACAACCCCCCTAACATCTTCCCCCCTTGAGCAGATGCGTAATTTAAAAAATACCATAAATATAATAATAATTTGGAGGTTATAATTTTGCTAAAATTTGAATATGTGTGGGCTCCAGCGCGACGCAAGGGCTGTAGCAGCAGCCCCTCAGCCCTTGCGTGACAAAACGCAGCACAGCCCCTCAGCCCTTGCGTGACAAAACGCAGCATCAGACACTCACCTTTGCAGCTTTGGCAGCATTTTAGTCTTCGCAGCATAGTTTTATTTATAGATAGAATTAGGCGCGCGTAATCATGTTGTAACGGTTTAGTGTTTGGTAGGATGAAATAAGAAATTATTTTACACTTTAACGTTAACAATAAATTTAATAGGATAAAAATACAGGGGTGGTTCTTTGCCCTAACCCGTGGTTCCACTTTCACTAGTTGGTAGGTTAGGCACTGTCCTGGAAAGTCCGAGTCCGGGGTAGGTCCGATGGCCAAGGTGGTGTAGGCGGTTGCCGGGTCAGTGAACTTCTTTGGGTATCTGGATCCGTAATCTGGAATTCCTGGATGGCAATCTTGAATCCGTAAACTTGAAGCGTAATCCTGGAACCCTGGAATATCGTCCAGTGTTAGAATTATATTCACACAGTGACCACAACCACAGTCTGCCACGCCCATGATGAGATGATGATGATGAGGATGAGGAAGCACCTAACTTTACCTAGTAGGCAATGACTGTGGCTGATGGTTTACGAGAACAGAGATTATGATTATAAAGTTAAAATGAATATTTAATTACGGGAATGAGAAAATAATTGAATTAACGACTTTGTTAAAAATATGTGGGTACCTAGTAAATTTGTACATAACGAGATACATCCATACAATTTAGCGTGAATACATACAATCAAATATAATATTTACCACTATTCCCCACAATATAAAACAATAAAAAGTGTATTGTACATTACTATGAAGCTTTTACCTAAAACAAAACCAAAATAATAATTCCTATGCTGTTAGTACAAAATGTACGCCACTTACCGTATTTCGGGTTTTAGAACCACTTATTGATGTAAGTGTTTGTTTATTTGCACTAAATGTGCATTTGTACAATTTAATTATTGACTTCGCTAATATATATATAGGGACCCGCGCTGAGAAGAGCGCGTGTGTCCTATATGGGCATATTTACTTTTGAGTGCCACCATACGTAAATTATGGAGGTTTTATAGACATGAGTTTTGAGTTTATTAAAGTCTTTCATAATATTTTCGTATGTTTTTTGAACTATAAATTATATTTTGTTTCCTACAAATACCTTAATTTCTATGTAAAAATCAATTTTTAAGTGGACACTATAGAAAAATAACGGTCAGTTTGGTGACATTGAAAAACGACTGTAACATTTAAAACAAAGGGTTTTAAACGTAATTGTTACCTTTAATTAATGCAGATTAATTAAATTTATCAAAAAACAATACACACTAATGAGTTACTTATTTTAAATTTCTTAAAATTAAGATTTAAATTCGGTTTGGTGACGAGTGACAATCATAATGCAAATTGCAATCATAATTTTCTTTTTAATTTATAAGTTTAGTGACCTATTTCTTAATTTATAAGTTGCATAGGTAAAATAAATTATTTGAAACAATAAAAGAAAAATATATATTATGCAAACTTCAAAACAAAACTGATAAAAGTAAAATAAACCACATAAAAATTGGGACAGTCACCAAACTGACACACCTAAAATCCTTAGGGTGAGGCTACATGATGTACAATACTAAATTAGAACTAAAAGTCGATGTTTTTTCATAGTAACATTTAATCACATAATTTGAAGTATGGTATTAATAATATTAATTTTATTAATTAAAGCAAACATGTCAAACATGCGAATAGGTAATAGAAAGTTATCTATTATTTTTACTTAAACTAACTTATAGCTTAACTATAATGGCACAATAATTGGCAAAAAAAACAAAAATGTAAGGCTAATTAAATATATTATGATTTAAATGAAATTTAAGAAGTATTTCTTAAATTTCATTTGATTGAGTACACGTATGTACACCTAGCCTTATGAGTCAGTTTGGTGACTTTGGTGGTCCGCCCTATATGTGACGGCATAAAACGTCACAGAACTGACCGTCACATTATACACGTAGCTAATGAGAAAAATGCATTCTAACCTAATTGAATGACATTTTTTTAAATGAACTCCTAAAAACACTTGCTAAATAACACCAAAAACAGATAGTAAATAGTTGGATAGTGTGAGACAAATATAATAATTAAGAAAAAGGCTTCAAATCTGACCTACCAAATCGTGACCAACCGCCAACACCAGCAAGACACCCTCTTTTTTCCGCGGATTGAACAGACTGACTGATTTCGCTAAGCTAAAATGATCCCTTGTGGTTAGTGTCACTATTTTTTAAAAATAAAACGGCTTTAAATAAAACGGAATATCCCTTTAGACCCGTCACTTTGCTGACATGTCAGATGACACCGAGTTTTGAGGACTTTACATAAATGTATTTTTCCACTGTAATATTACAATTGCATTTACAGTTTTAGATAAATGTGACGGAAGAATAGATCCACTATCATGGTAACCAAAACTTGATTATGTTTTTGTAGGAAATTTTACCAGTAAGTTCAATACTTTGAAGCTGACAAGGACTGGGACAAGTCAGAAACGGCTCCCCTGAGTATTTGAATTAACCATAATTGAATTAATTAATCTTAATTACATAAAAATTGATGCTCAGACACATAGTTTAATTTACTCTGCATCGATTGATATACTTATTATAATAACACTCATTATTATTAATATGCAATAAATTTTTAAAAACGTGGGACAGCGTAAAAGTGGGGGTGGCACCCAAAAGTGAAAATGCCCATATAGGGACCCGCGCTGAAAAGAGCGCGTGTGTCCTTGATGCGAATCAAATTACGAATGGCCGAGGTCCAAGAATCTACGTCACGGCTCCCGTCGTCGCCGCGCTCGGAGGACAATAGCCGGCCGGTAAGAATGTCGCAGTACAACCGCGCAACTAGACATGATGCTTGAGTTGACCAACTTCAGTGACGTTTTATGAACATAATGTTTTTAATAACTGTAGGATATAGTATTTAATTATTTAAGTTAATTATAGTTTAGGTTAAGGTATTTTTAGTTTAAGTTTTAGGTTTCTAATATTAGTTTTTAAGGTAATTGTTTAATGTTTTAAGTTATTTTGTTTTATAATTTTAGTTATATTATATTTTTAGGGTTCCGTACCTAAAGGTAATAACGGGACCCTATTACTGAGACTTCGCTGTCTGTCTGTCTGTCTGTCTGTCCGTCTGTCCGTCTGTCCGTCCGTCCGTCCGTCCGTCCGTCCGTCCGTCCGTCCGTCCGTCCGTCCGTCCGTCCGTCTGTCCGTCTGTCACCAGGCTGTATCTCATGAACCGTAATAGCTAGAAGGTTGAAATTTTCACAGAAGATGTATTTCGGTTGCCGCTACAACAACAAATACTAAAAACAAAATAAAACAATTATTTAAAAGGGGCTCCCATACAACAAACGTGTTTCAAACATAGCAAGGAGTCAGGACAGGAAGAGGGACAGGAGGACAAATCGAGTTGGTCATGGAATTCAAAATGGCTGCCCTATCTGTCAAATATACCAGTCGGCCTTACTTACCAAAGAGTTTCTTTTATGTTTCAGATTTTCTTTGTGCCAAGGTTTTTTTTTTTGAGTGATTCGGTCGTTTGATGGGAGTAAGAATCGAAGATAAATATTTCATATTTTCCTATAAAATTTAAAAATTGGTTGTTGTAAACCATTTTAGGGTTCCGTATCCAATTGTGATAGTGGTACGGAACCCTTTATGCGCGAGTGTCGCACTTGCCCCGTTTTTAATTAGTTATGTAATTTAAATGTTTTAAATTGTTTATTTTTTATATATTTTAGCCTATTTAAAATATAATTCTATCACTGTACGTGTACAACGCTACAATGTTCTAACATTAACCTAACCTATCCAAGTCGGGGTGATCCATATATTTTTTTTCGAAGTTCAAGTAAAATTGTATGAAATTTTTTTTTTTCATTGCTCAACATAAAACTAGCAATAATGGTTAGCCCTGTTTCTCCTCTATCTCCTACAAGTCCTTTTTTATACAAATTCGTGACGTAGGATTCTAAAGTGCACCCGAACTCCTGACTTCAGCTATTTTTATCCCAAGTTTCATCGCAATCAGTTTAGTAGTAGCTAGAAGAAATAATTACAAAACAATTCACATCCTCACAAGTTGTAATTTTACCATCAACGGTGACAAAACGAGAAGATTTTATTACAAAAACAACAAAAAATAAGTAAATCGTCTGAAAAGTTCTCCATAAATAATTTGCTTCCATAATTCAGTATGTTAATGAGAGAAGTTTCAGGGAAGCCACTTAAATTATTTAAGCTAATAAAACATTCCTAGACTAGTGCATATAAAATGTACCTAACGGACTTAGTTATTTATCTTTTACTAACCACTAGCTGCGTCCCGCGGTTTCACCCGCGTAAGTCCCGATCCCCTGGGAATATCGGGATCGAAGTGGCTTTCTTTTAGTAAAAGATTTTTTGAAATCGACCTAGTAATTTTTGAGTTTATTCATTACAAACATACGACACACACACAAAATTCCAAAACTTTCCTTTTTATAATATTAGTGTAGAAGTGTAGATATAGATATACCTCTCAATCTAAAGTATTATTTCAATGTTATAATTTTATTAATTACAGTTTATTTACCTACCTACTTATATTACATTGCATCGATCTTTAATACTGCTGTAGTTGAAAACAATCTGTTAAATTGACCATTTAAAAACTATCGACTGTGATCCTGATAGTACCTAGTCGTTTGGTTCAAAGCCCTGAAATACGAGATAATCTTACCATGTACAGTAAGACTCAACTATGAAATTGACTTCACTGTAAACGAAAAGCGATTTTCAAATAGAAATGCTGTAATAACTTTGCTCAAACTGTAAATACTTGTTATAAAGGATAATGTTAGAAGTTTTAATATAAAAAGAAACGTATTAAGGTTTGTTGAAAAATTAATTAACTACCCATGTTTGATTTTTAAACTTACATGGTTGTTTTTACTACAAATATTATTAAATAACGGTGTATTTACCTTGTTTAAATGTGTTTTTTTTTTTAATATAGCTACGTAAAACATAAACTTGGTCAATACCCTGTTACTTAAACCTATTTGTAACTGTTTGATTTGGCGTGTTTATTTTGTTTTATGTAAAAACCTTAAGAAGGTGGGTACTGTTACCATTCCCATACAAACATAATACCAAAATAGAATTATGAAAAATTTAGTTTTTTACCCTAATATCGGAATTATTCGGATTAAGATTTTACTTTTACAGATTTTTAACACCACAAGGTTTTTGGAAATGGTAACAGTACAGTAACAGTACCCACCCTCTTAAGTTTCAAAGAACTTCATTACATTTTTTTAACCCCCAACGAAAATAATAAGGGTATTATAAGTTTGAGGTGACAGTGTATCTGTTTTTGGTGTGTGACATCTATCTTTCTATCTACCTATAATATACTATAGTGATTCTAGCTACGATGCCTAGTAAGTAAGCACAGTAAAAATCAACATACTACGTTGCTGAATCTCAATTAAAATGTATGCAAATGTGACATTTGCATATGACTGGGAAAAATTACTGCACCATTAAAGAGTGTAAGTACAGTCAAATAAGCCAAAAAACGGGTCAACCTCGGATGAGATAATAAGCTGAAAATTTGTATAAACCTTTAGCATAGAACTAAGTATTCTCTGAAAAAGCTATTTTTTATTTTGGTCTATGATTTAGACTTAGTACGTCAACTTTTAGGGCTACAATATAGTTCACCGATTAACTGCTAGTATATGTAGATATAACTACCATAGTTTGCTAACACGGTGTTATTTGCGTAATATATCATCATCATCATCACAGCCTTTATCCGTCCACTGCTTAACATAGGCCTCCCCCATACGACGCCACAAATAGCGATCGCGAGCTACCTCAACGACTATAATTATTGCCATATATTTCACTATAATGTCAAATATCATGTCTAAACCTATCCATTGAAATGTTACATTTTGTTAGCAATGTTACCTTCCGAATAATAAAAAATCGTCAAAATCTGTTCAAAAATGACCAATAGAATTTGTTTCTCAAATTTTCATGGATTAAAAGTTACTTAACAAAAGTTGTAGATAATCTTATTTGCAATACAAAATGTTTTTTTTTTGTGAGACAGACCACAGACAGACGTTCATCAAATAAACCATAAAAACTGTTTGAACCCCTTTTTTCAAGATGGCGGCCGTGGGACAAGAGCCATAACCCCACAAACTATTACTTAACTTTAAACTAACCACCCCTTGATATCTAAAAAATAAAATTGCGTCCTCTGACAAACGCAACCTCAAATGTAACTTTTCAATGGACTATAAGGTTAAAAACGAACTCTGATAGATTCTGTTTGGGGCTAACACGAAATAAAACTGGTGACTTTTGAATAGGTAGATAAGTTACTCGCCAACCAACTAACAAATTTTCAAAATGTAGGCAAAAAACAACAACTTTCCAACCATGTAATCCGAATAGTCGACGGAACTACGGATACATCGCAAAGTCTATTATCAATATCGCCTTTGTAGGATAAGTAGGATTTTACCAGTTCGGTTTCAATGTGACAGAGGGTTCTATACCTTTAAAGGGCCGAAGAGTACCATTAAAGGTCTTAGACCTTCCTTGCTTTTACGTCGTTTGTCATGCAAATAGAGAGGGAATAATTTATGGTAGATTCGTCCCACGTGAATTACTTAGGCATACATTGTTAGGTAAATCGGATGACTAGCGTTGTATCACTTCGAATTAGTGAGTATATAACTATTACAATGTATGTAAGAACCAATAAACAACAGAATAGGTATGAAGGTACGTACTAGGTATGTAGATTTTCGATCGATTTTATACCCACCCCAATTCGCGCGTATTTACATACAGTGTAATAAACATTATAAACCTTTTGAAAGAACGAACGATTAGTGAGAACTCATCAAAATCAGTTCATATGAAGTTGACGACGGGACGAAACAGACGAAAAAAGCAACTTCGTTTCACGTTCAGTTTCAGAAAGTTGTTTATTACTGTTCACATCTAGGTCCTTAAATATTAACTTTCTGTTATATTATAATTTATAACCTACCTGGTTACCAATATAGTTGTTATTTAGCCGTTTCCAGCACAGATAGTTTGATAGTACTTATAGAAGTAAAAATGGAGCTAAGCTAAACTACGTAGGTTATCTGATGTTACACGTATGTTTAAGTTTAATATTTAAGTTTCACCAAGTTTGTTAGTAACCGCCTAAGTGTATAATAACTGCAATCGACTTCAGAACGTTAGACATTCAAACTATGCAGGCGCTACCGTAGAAAAAGTTAGTGGAATTTTTGCACGGAATCAAACTTTTTAATGTACATTTTTGGGATTTTACGCGATGCTATTTAAGTTTCTAGTTTAAGAAATGTTTAATTTAAATATTTAAATTTTAAATGTGGGTTTCTAGATATTTTGTTTTTAAAAAGTAGGTTAGTTTCAAACCTACTTGCTGTTTGTTAATTACTTTGGAGTTTAGGACTTGGTAGAACTTAATTTACCTAGCTAGTCTACTACTACATAGTATGCTCGTTGAGACTTCTAAGTAGAACGTAGGTAGGTACTTCGTTACCAACTGAAAATGTCTTTGTTTAATTTATAATTCTAGATTTTCATTAGTAACAGTGTTTAGAAGTGAAACGTAAATTTTATCTATTAGATTACAACTTATTTGATAGTAAGTATATAGAGATAACAAATACCTAACTGTTGTTATGTGGTTGATAACAAAAATAAATAACATTTAAAATACTTATTACTATATATATATAATGTACCTAATACTACAGCTAAGAGCCACAGTCCATTCCTGTGCCTAAATAATTTAAGAAATTGCTATTATGTTGCTGCTACAGATTTACTTACGATAATTTTGTACTAAATACTAACGTTTTGCACATTGGCAAAATGTACAAAAATAAAGACTAAAGCTAGGTTTTGTTTTATATACCTTATATCAATTGAATTAAGGGCGACTTTCGGAACGAATGTCGATTATTACAAGAAAAGTGATAATGATAACCCCACACGAACGCAACTATTACATCACGTCTGTTGTCAATAGTGTGAACACAGCCGCAGATGTCAGCGCTCTATTTTAAGTATCAGTACAAAGCAGCTGTGTAGGTCAGTGTCGAGGTTATGATAGTTATTAGCTTGTTTTACTGAATTTAATAACTACTTTCTAGATAACGAAAGTGTGTTTTAAAATTAAAGCAACATTTAAACCGTTTATAGTGTTTGCTTATAGTACTTTCAGTTTGAAAGATAACATTTGTGTGATGTGACAATAATAACCTTATCAAGTGTTTACTCCATTCGTTTCTTTATCAAAACTTGAGCTCCTTCAACATGGTCGTGTCACAAACTGCAAGATTACTTACATCTTTGTGTAAGAGTAACATAAATTTAAGGGCCTTATCGACCACATGTTCGAAAAATGCCAAAGTGACTTTCAATTGGGAGGATCCACTGAATTTAGATGGACAATTACAGGACGACGAAAAGGCGATTCGAGACTCGTTCCGAGCTTATTGTAACGAGAAACTGTTACCGAGGATACTTGAGGCGAACAGAAATGAAGTCTTCGATCGGGAAATTTACAAGGAAATGGGAGCTCTTGGAGTTCTTGGTGCGCCGATCAAGGGATACGGGTGTGCCGGTGTCTCTTACGTCACATATGGTCTTTTAACCAGAGAAGTGGATGCAATCGACTCAGCCTACAGATCAGCACTGAGTGTCCAAAGTAGTTTGGCCATGGGAGCCATCAATTTGTTTGGTTCCGAAGAACAAAAGCAAAAGTTCTTACCAAGAATGGCTAAAGGAGAATTAGTTGGTTGTTTTGGATTGACCGAACCAAACTTCGGCAGTGATGCTGGTGGGTTAGTAACTAGAGCTAAACACGACTCCAAGAACAAAACCTACGTTTTGAACGGTTCGAAAACGTGGATAACAAATTCCCCGATAGCAGACATTTTAATAATATGGGCGAAAGACGATGAGAACAAAGTCAGAGGATTTATCGTCGAAAGGTCACAAGTCAAAAAAGGTCTGGATACGCCTAAAATCAATGGAAAATTTTCTCTCCGCGCATCGGCTACTGGAATGATATTGCTCGACGAAGTGGCCATACCGGAGGAGAATTTATTGCCAAACGTAGTGGGTCTAAAGGGGCCATTCGGATGTCTCAATAACGCGAGATACGGGATCGCTTGGGGCGCTCTCGGTGTCGCCGAAACATGTTTGCGGATTGCCCGACAGTACACATTAGATAGGAAACAATTTGGGAGACCGCTCGCTTCGAATCAGTTGATACAGAAGAAACTGGCGGACATGTTGACAGAGATAAGCCTCGGATACCAAGCGTGTTTGAGAATTGGTCGTCTCAAGGACGAAGACAAGGCTTCTCCCGAGATGATATCGCTAATTAAGAGGAACAACTGTGGCAAGGCTTTGGAAATAGCTCGAACGGCAAGGGACATGTTGGGCGGAAATGGTGTGTCAGATGAGTATCACGTTATTAGACACGTAATGAATATGGAAGCCGTCAACACTTACGAGGGCACTCATGATATTCACGCTTTAATATTAGGGAGAGCAATTACCGGTATTCCGGCTTTTTGATTGGTAGGTAACCAACATTGTTATTATTGTAATTAAAAATTAAATGGTATGATATTAAATGCATTTATCCATACCTACAATAATTTTACTTCGTAGATTAGTTTGTATAAATTATTATCTTGATGTTAAAGTTTGATCTAACTTAAAAACAAAGTTTTACAAGTAACGTCTCATTTAAATAAATCATACTAACATGAATTATCGTGTATACATTAGTTTAAAATAAAATTTACGTACCTATCACACACCTACCTATTTTTTTTGGTCCGATAACAGTAATGCTAATGACGTAAGCATTCGATATAGAATGCCTACGTTAGGGACTTCATATACAAAGCGGTCATGCCGCGCGGCCAGGATGCTGTGAAGATAAATGTATAGAAATCGGTCGCGACGCCAAGTATATTTAGATTGTTAGGCGCCTTATCTTAACAACGGGCCGCTATACATGTCTAGTCCTACGCCTTCACAAAACACAAAAAAAAAACAGAAAAAAGAATACCGAATAGTAGGTGCTGAGAATATTATTAGCTCATTTATTTTTTAAAGTCTTGAATACACATAGAATGCAAAATATTCCTAAATACAAATTCCTTTAAATGTACTACCTACTACCTACCTGCTTACTGACCTATAAACAAATTTCCATAATACCTACCTATTACGAGAACATGCTAGCATAATAATGTATTACTATTGCTACATTTGTTCAAAAATAAGACAGTAAATTATTACGTCCTACGTATTTCAGTTCTGAGGCATTTATATCCTTTGTATGAATTCAAGGAAATGGTAACGACGTAGCATATTTTGTTTTAATAAGGCGATAAGAGAATATGGAGAATTCAATCGAGCCCCGTTTTGTAGGAACGAAAGATTAAAATGGATAAGAAACCTTATTTTGGATAAAATTTAAATAAAAATGTATCTACTAAAAATGCAACGGTGGCAATGACAGAACTCGCATCGGGCAGGTGACTTTACCCCTGAGGGGGTGCTTTAATTCTACGAACAAACCAACGAAAGAAAGAAAGTCTGTCATCCGTCCTTCAAAACCGCCAGAAAATAAAATTTTCGGACCGATGGAGGACAGATTTTTTTTTGGAATTATCGTTTCGTTTTATCGTTCGTATAATTAAAGTAGAGGCCCTGGTCTTGGTCTACGCTGCCGACAACCGCCATGTTAATAATTGGTAAATAAATTTATTTTTAGGTAGATATTCTTTTACAACTTAGATAGATAGATTTTCGCGATGCTGATTATGATTGTTTTTCGGTTTTAATTGCATTGTTGTTATGAAAACGAAAATACTTAATATACTATAAGCAACGCGATTCAAACCGAAAACAAAAGACTATGTTTACTCTTTTATCTCTGTCGTACCAAAAGATCGAAACGTATGGTTGTTTGGTTGTGTGGTTTGCGCCTCAAGGCACACCTAGTACTTAATATACAAAGCAAAACACGTTTAGTAGCGTGAAAACGAGCAGTTTTGTCACAAAATTCCTAATAAAATATAACTTTACTTTCGCTGATGATCTCAGTTATCGTTTGTTTGATACTAACTACCTACATAAGTGAAAGCGTTTTCACCATCGAATATCAAAAGTTTTATATTTAATCCACAAAAATTGAACATGTGTGCTATTAAATATACGGTAACCTTGACAGGAGATTGCTTATTTGAACCTTTCGATGTGGAGATGTAGGGGCGCTGGACACATTTTTAGGGTTCCGTAGCCAAATGGCAAAAAACGGAACACTTATAGATTCGTCATGTCTGCCTGTCCGTCTGTCCGTCCGTATGTCACAGCCACTTTTCTCCGAAACTATAAGAGCTATACTGCTGAAACTTGGTAAGTAGATGTATTTGGTGAACCGCATTACGATTTTCACACAAAAATAGAAAAAAATAATTAATTTTTGGGGTTCCCCATACTAAGAACTGAAACTCAATTTTTTTTTTTCATCAAACCTATACATGTGGGGTATCTATGGATAGGTCTTCAAAAATGATATTGAGGTTTCTATTATCATTTTATTCTAAACTGGATAGTTGGCACGAGAGACACTTCCAAAGTGGTAAAATGTTGGTCCCCCCCTGTAACTTCTAAAATAATGGAATGATAAAACTAAAAAAAGTATATGATGCACATTACTATGCAAACTTCCAACGAAAATTAGTTTGAACGAGATCTAGTGAGTAGTTTTTTTTTAAACGTCATAAATCGTAAACCGCTATTTACCTTTAAAAACAAAATCTGTTGTATAGATAATGGTACGGAACCCTTCGTGCGCGAGTACGACTCGCACTTGGCCGGTTTTTTTAATATGCTGTGTCGGGACGTTTAGTTGATAGACTTGCTGGACTCTACTTGGCTCAGCCAGTATTCTGGGCTCGCTGCCAAAAAAAATAATTAAACTTAATTAAAAGCATATTAATAAAAAGAAAAAATGAATATTATTAAATACAGAAATAATCTTGTTTCGAAGCTATAGCACATTACTTTCTGCATTTTCAAAAAAAAACTAGGTGTCTATAAATGTGCTAAGGCTATAAAAAGTAAACAATAAGAAGTTTTATTTTGAACCTAAAAATTCAGAAAAGTATTTAAAAACTTTATACGTTTTACGTTTACGTTTTATACGAAAATCAACAATTTTTGATGAGAGATTTTCAGAAAGTACAAAGATGTACCTAGTAGTGCAAAAAAATTACCAAGGTAGATGTTAGTAGCCCGCACGTTACAAAAATAAGACTTTAAAACGTTTTATAGCTGAAGAAATGCTGCCAGAAATCTAGGTGTATAGGTTTTTAAAAGTAACTAATACGGTGTAATATGGTGTAACTAATACGGAGTTACACCATTTATAACTCAAGAACGACTAAACCGATTCGGCTGAAAATTGGTAGGGAGGTAGCTTAGAACCAGGAAAAGGATATAGGATACTTTTGATACCCTAAGTCCTGCGGGACTTACGCGGGTAAAACCGCGGGGCGCAGCTAGTAATTTATATGTACTCAAATATTGTTAGGGGAAGGAGAATGCAATCTCAGCGTTCTATTTGTGGCAAGACGGCTTGATCGATTTTCTATTGTTACCCTTATAGTAGGTGGTTTGCTTCTATATGCTTGGTTTCAGCTGTCTACTGATTGATGAAAAATGATTTCGATTTCTTAGCAGCATCGCGAAAACCTAAATGGGCATACCTAGTGTGTATAAATATAATATTATCATTAGCGTTAACGTTAAATGACGTTTAACGTTACACAAAAAAAATCGTTAAACGCCTTTGAAACGTTTTGAAAGCATTTTTGCAAAACAAAATAAAACCACGAAAAGTTTCCAATTTATTTGTAATTCGCCCAAAAAAATATAGTACAATATAGTAGAGCAGCCAAGAATCCGGATAAGACTGTATTGTTCACTCTTACGTTAAATCTTGAATTTATAAAAAGGATAAAATGGAATTGGTTTCTGACTCTAGATGTTTAAAATGTTTTCAAGTTATGCAACTTTGATAATGAAATATTTTTAACCGACTATAAAAGAGTCCTATCCATTCGGATGTATTTTTTTATTACTAAAATATAATAATATCAAAATATTAGCAAATTAATGCAAGTTTTGAGTTTTCTTAGGGTTTCGTACCCCAAAATAAAAAGAACAAGCTCAAGTGCGAGTAGAACTCGCACGCCGAGTGTTCCGTTCTCAAGTTCGATTGTAAATGGGTCTGTAGTGGATGACCAGCGATCAAAGACCTTCCCATTGTATGTGCGCTCATTCGACCTAGAAGTCTACTTGCCTATGCACGCACTCGGCGCGCGAGTTTTGTCCTTTTTTTAAGGATTTTAGTAAAGAACATAACGCAATATGTACAAGACAACCTAGTTTTAGTCTTGCAATTTCAGCCCGGTTCATAAGTAATTTCAAAAAATTGTTATAGGTAACCTATCCCCTTCAATTCAACACAATTTACTACCGTAAACAATTCAACCCCACAAAATTATTCAAACTAGTTTCGCACGCGTAATTCTGAATATGAAAGCATCAATTGCAAACTATGATTTGGTCGTAATGGCTAACGGCATGAAACGAGGGTAGTTATCAATAAAATATTGCGGCGCTCAGTGAAATATTTACGTTCTCATTAGTCCGGGTTTCATTCGCACCTGTATCGCGCCGTGTTATGCTTAATGAAAATATACGTTGGAAATTACTCGTACATTGTTGTTGGGAATGGTGACACATTTTATATTCGTAGTACAGTTTTGAAGCAAATCAAGATTTTGCCATGAATTATATAGCTAAAGATTGATGAAACTTTTTGTCTAAATGGGTTCAATTTACTGCTTATAAATGCTGCATGTACCCATGCTGCCTATAAATGTTGATTTCTAGTTCTCGGCCTTTTTTATAGTATTTTATTTATTTTATTCGTTGTCTTGTAGCCAATATACAATGTTGCTTAGTTGTTGCTTAGTTTGGGATAGATGGTGTTCTATGTTCTGCAATATTTAAACGTCATGTTCTTTATACTAAGATAATTTATTTTTCTCTAGGAGAGCAGACAGAGTACATGCAAGTAAAAGTTGTAGAGATGGTCAAAGAATACACGGTAGGTCCCTCCGTGACCGTTTCCCCCTATTTTATGGAGGATATGGGGAAAAAGAATTAGAACTTGACAATAATCAAATTGGATTGGGGAAGAATGACATCCTATTATGTTTCGATTTCGCTTAGGAAAATTCCTGTCAGATTAAGAAAAACATTTGTTTAAGGTTTTATGAACTTCCAATTAGATAAGGCATACCTTTAATAATTGGAAGCTTAAACCTCAGCAAAAACGAGCTTAAAGCAGTTTTTTTGTTGTAAAAACTAAACAGAGGAATAATATAAATAGGGTCCCGTTTTTACCCTTTGGGTACGGAACCCTAAAAACTAGATTTCAAAAGCTATAAAGAAACTAGTGTTGTGTAAAGGGTTAAGTAATACAACGAAACGAAGAAACGGTCGCTATAATCAAATTGTAAGAAACTTTGCCTATCCCTTTCAGAGGCGCCAAAAGGAAACATTGGTTTTATTAACAACTACTTTTATAATGCAATAGCAAAACAAAAACAGGTTATGGCACACAAGAAAAGTAGTTTTCTACCCCACAAGCGTTGTTTTGCACAAAGTTTTCACATTTCCTTTAGAAAAATGGAGCAGTTGAAAACTTTAGCGTAATTTACATCTCACTCCAACAGATCTGAATCACAATGAGCCACGAAAAGCAATTAATACTTGAAGTAGTCTGAATCAGGTTTAAAATTAAGTGCTCTTTTGAATTTTCCTTCTGCTTTACATCTGCAGAGCTCTTACCACTACCTTTATTACGTACGGACAGCTTCAAAAGTCGATAGATAGATAGATGAACGCTTTATTTGCACAACATTAAGTAGGTATAATACAGTCATACATTAAGTCGATGGCCACATTCAGATTTTAAAATTACATCAGAACAAGACAGTCATTTTGAAAATAACTCTCTATCTTCTCTTTTATTTTCAGAAAGTCTGTCCTGTTTTGAAACCCATTAATTATGATGTGTACCTATAGCGATTTTGAAAATTCGATTCATCTTGATCCTCGTTACGTGACTGCTTCCAACATCCAGTCATGGGACTGTGCCCATGACATTTCTAACAAGTTGGGCTATAAGTTCGCTTTACTCAGGCAAAAATCAACTAGTCGACCACACATGTACGCTTTCTTAGCACTTCAATTCTCAAATAAAACAAAACGAAAACATGTAGTAGACAGTTATAACAACTCAATCGCCTCCAATAACTGGAGTTTATACCACATAAACACGTTATTTATTAACTACAAATTGGGAAAAGGGCATAATATTTTTATGTGTTCCTTTTAGATGATTCTCGCGGTATCATACTAATATTATAAAAAGTTTAGATGAATGTCTGGATGATTGGATTGATGGATGTATGTTTGTTGTTGTAATCTCCGGAACAACTCAATCGATTTTTATATTTGTTGCATTATAGATACCTACATTATGTATGAGTGCGGGTATGAGTAAAGGTGTTTCAATGTTATAGTAAAAGCGCCGTTTGAGACCAGTTTAAGTACTTGGGATCTGTGCTTCACGAGTCCGGCGACATCGATTGTGACGTCAAGTCCCGCATTTCGGCAGCTTGGGCCAAGTGGCGAGAGGTAACTGGTGTCATCTGGGACCCGAAAATGCCGGTTAAACTGAAGGGACAGGTCTATAAAACGATCATTAGACCTGTCCTTTTGTATGGTAGTGAGGCGTGGCCATTGCTTGAGCGACATAAGCAGGAGCTGCGTGTCACGGAGATGAAGATGCTGCGCTGGATGTGTGGAGTGACGCGAAAAGACCGCGTCAGAAACTCCCGCATCAGGGGCAGCCTTCATGTCCGAGACATTGCAGACAAACTGCAAGAATGCCGCTTACGGTGGTACGGCCACGTTCTACGGAAACCGGCTAGTTACGTGGGAAACAAATGTCTTGCTATGGCGCCCCCGCCCAGCCGCGGCAGATTGGGAAGACCCAAGAAGTGCTGGCTTGACGTTGTGAGATCGGATATGCGTGCAAATGGCCTCACTACACGGGATGCCGAAGATCGTGCAAAGTGGAGACGTAAAAGTAGGAAAGCGGACCCCTGGCTCTCGAGAGAGATGCAACCGGGAACAACGCTCGGATGATGATGAGTAAAAGCGAAAAAAATCTACCGATTTTACACTTAGCTATATATAATAATTGAATTATGGTTACAGTTAATACACAATATACTTCGAAAGAGAACATAGTATACAGTCTCTGTATACTTGTTTTATTTACCAAAAAGTAATTTTGGTTTAATAATTTTGTAAAAAATAGGTGTAAATTATAATAATAAGTAATATATATGCCGATTTCAAGTTTATAGTATGAGACACAGCTTATGAACCACCTGCTCCGATGATTAAATTGTGTCCTAACACCTGCACACTGGAGAGCTGGATTGAGGCTAATTGTAATCGTAATTGTATCAGAGAGAATTCTGTCTGATACAATTACAATTATGATGACAAGCTACAGGGCAGAAAACAATTTAACAAGTCGAATCAGACTACGAGTATATTTCCATCACATATTTGTTAGAACGAATAGGATCGTTTGATTCTAAAATCAATCGATCCTATTATTGGTTCTGACAAAGGTTCTAAAACCTAACCTACCAGCGCACCATTTCTGGAAACGCAGTATCTGACACGCGAAGACGAAGTTTACAGTTCGCCTTTAAAGATCATAAGTAAAGTAAATGTTATTATCATTAGAATGCAAATGACTTTAAATCGGGCTCCTAATCAATGCATAAACTGGGTACGTTCAGAGACAATTGTCCATTTCCCGGGCATCCATTCAGAACGTTCCGGAGACCCTGTTTAGTACACAATGAGATTGCTTGTTTAATTTTTACAATTACCATATTTTTTAAGTTAACATCTGTTGGGTTTACCCCTTTTAAAAGATTTTAATTATGATTTTAGTCGAGAACTGTGCTACGGCCGCGGAATCACTGAGCGGTTGAGAAAAATATATTAATATAGGTAGGTACCTACCTACCTAAAATATTTTAGCCTCGAATGTTTCACTACGTAAATTATATTTTTTATGCAAAATTCGAGTACAATTTAGTTCATATTTTTTTGTAGGGTAAAGTGTAATTTGGTTTCGTGATTCTTTTAGGATGTTCAGCAATCTTCATAAATTGGAAAATATATTTAGCTATAGGTCAATTTTGATTTACATAATTTTAAAATGTTTAAAGATTTTATTTGACTTATTTTGTGAACATTGATTTTAATGACTATAAATAAATTAAACCGTGGTGAGTCCTAATTATAATAATAATAATAATATAATATAATAAGTCCTAGTACCTGTCTGTTTCCTCACAATGCTATCATTTACTGTATGTTTGTTATACGCAGAGTATAACAAACATACAGAGTATAACAACATCCTGCTCTGTAAATCGTAACTGATTATAATATGCTAAGCTTCGAAAATAAAAAAAATATCAGTACAAAGGCAGCGTGTAAACTGAGGAATCAGTCATTTTAAAGGTCTAAAAATTAGTAGCTAATTTTCATTGACTTACTGGTCTGGCTTGGCAATGGAACAGCCTAGAATTCACGTGCGAACGGCTCATAACTTCATAACTGAACAATACCAACTTATTCAAAAACTTTGGCGGCAATCCCTGTAGCGTGTCGTACCAATACCCGAATGCAATCTCTATAGTCCAGTACCCATAGTCCAGTACCCATAGTACAAGCCTAGTGCTTAGTTTGAGGCTTATTGCGCTGAGTGTAACGTCGTACAATACTTATTTCTTTACTTCTTTAAAAAGGCAACTTTAAATTCTACAAATAAAGTAAATAAACTCTTAGAATCTCTTTACTCCTTCCTGTAACATAGGTCAGCACGTTGCTCGACTGTGGTGTAAGTTTACGAGGTACATCAAACAGTGTTACGTACTACTGATGTTAGGTACCTCTGTAACGGTGCAAGAACAAACCCAGTGCAAAGTTAGTAACGCTTTGTGCACTCCTGACAAATTGGTGTAGTAATGAGTGCTGCTTCAGAACCTTTACAGTCTACTTTACACCTGATTTTTAGAATGTCGTTAAGTTGATATTCGGATTTTTCTTCTGTTTTCGCGATGTTAAATTAAAATTAAAGACATTTTTCGGTCGGAATCGCGTGGTGTTTATTACTTTTAGCATTGTTACAACGCTCAACGTTTCGAGACCTTTCCAGGTCCCTTCTTCAGGTTTGACTGAAACGTTTAACGTTGTAACAATGCTAAAAGTAATAAACACCACGCGATTCAAACCGAAAAATGTCTTTAATTTCAAGTTGATATTTATTTGTTGCATCTAGGGAGCACCAAGGAATTGAATCTTTTATATTAAAAGTAAGAATGATCTGGATTTTAAATGTGTTGCGGTTCGGAGAACACGGACCATTTTCAATTTTGTTGTTATTGCTTCATCCATTTTTGATAGTAATGTTTTTATTATTTTGTCTCCGGCATAGAAGGTTATCGTATGACTTCTAGAGGGATTAAAGACATTTTTCAATTGCATTTCAATTTCAATTGCAATTTCAATTGCATCAATTGCAATGATAATAATCATTGCAATTTAGAGCCTGCGTACACAGGAACGTTTTTGATAACATTTTAATAGTTTTAAAAAATAAGACGGTAGTCTCACTGTAACTTTTTAATATATTAGAATGACAAATCACATCTTAGTCTATCCTGAAGAAGAGACCTGGAAAGGTCTCGAAACGTTGAGCGTTGTAACAATGCTAAAAGTAATAAAAACCAAGCGATTCAAACCGAAAAATGTCTTTAATTTCAATACAACATCGCAAAAACAGAAGAAGAATCTAGTTCTAGAGGGTTTCGTGAAAGGCGAATAAGGGATTAGAGGGAGACTAACAATAAATCTTCCCGCGCGATGGCGGATAAACTGCTAGGAGGGTTGGTGTCACACAAGCGGCCGAATCTAAATGGAGGATGACCTTACCTTAATTTAGCGGACCCCGGGCTCCCGAGAGATCTGGATCCCCGGGCTCAAATGAGAAGAACTTTAATTATCTTATACATACTGACATACATAATAAGTATTTTTGATATGCTTGCCTAATTAAAAGTTATTCTTCTTCTATTATCGCTTCTTGTTATCTTGTACTTACGAATTCTTCACTCAATGGGGATACTAACGTATCAAGAATTCTACAAATTTCCCCTCAAAATATACTACAAGGCGCTTAACATTACCTCCGTTTGCCATTGTTGTTAGCTGCGGCCGTATCTCGGTGAGTTGTTAATGTTCCTACGTTTTTATATCGCACTTTATTGTTCATTCTGTTCGTTTCTTAACGCGATGCAATTTTCTATTTGCACTGCTGTTTGTAAGAACGTGATCTTATTTGTGTTTTATTTTATCGAACATATTTGTTGTTGTTGAGTGTTGTTTAAAATACTTCATCTTGCTTATATTTAGAGATGGAAAAGTTTGTTTGTTTATTACTCAATAACCCAGGCTTTACTAACGACATGAGTAGGTACTTAGTTAACTATTATGTCGATAGATGAAGCCGTGGTTTGGCCTGACCCAGGTTTCTGCTGTTAAAATATTTTAACGTGATTAGGATTTATACAAAACCACAGGAACGGCAAGAGTTAGATACTTTTTATTTAATATTTCTTTTTTGGATTCGTATTATAATAAAATTAAATAATACAATTAGGTTATTCTTTTCTTTCTAGTAATTACCGTTTTTTTGAGTATATGAAAAATCTGGGAAGCTTTTAGGTGTGCTTATATGTAGGTAGGTATATGTATAATTGACTTAAACTGTAATTTATATTCATCACATTTTCGGCTAACAATAATAGCACTGCAAGTTTTTCGGACATAACCTATAGGTTCCTATTATACTTTATTTAAACAATAGAATAAATAGCGAGCATTTTACCATAAAAGCCTGAATAATACCGCTGTACAAAAATGCAAACGTGACTCTACATACAGCTCAAACTGCACTAGTAAAATGGTGACAAAAATCTTTTAACATCCCCAAACATCCGTCTTCCACAATGTTTAAAATCCAGGGCACATACCATGAAGCTAAATTCAAACGAAAATAAATTCTGGAACGTTGGCTACTGAAATTTTTCGCGTTGCCTTAGAGGATAGCATTAGTTCAAACTTTTTGCGGGAAAGTAATACAAACACGACGATAGTTGAAAAAGTTCGTGTAAAAACATCACATTGGAATTGCGCCAGAACGCAGCGTCATGCCTGTCCACAGTTACTACAATGAGTTCTCGATTATGTGGATGGCCTAAAAAGAAAGTAGACCTCGTAAAATTCAGTAGTTTTCTGAGTATATGCCAGCCAGCGATCGAACTTTAACGTAGCGCTATAACTCAGGTTGCCTTGTAAGGCCTTGTTAACAAAAGGTAGAAGGCTTCGGCTGCGACCAGTCACCTGCCTAGTTGTACGTTTATGTAGCCAATCAAATTCCATGTTTCGATATGTGATTAATGAATCCGATGTCTAGGGAACGCGACGTCAGATAAGAAAAAACTCATTATATATCTTTTTTTTTTCATAAGTGTTTTTTTCCCTGTGATCATGTGATTCACATTGTGGCATTTATAACAATACCTAGTGAACAAGAAGATCCTTACTAAAAAGCAATCGCCAAAATCAAGTGCCTAACAAAAAAATGGTTAGTTGTAACCGTCCGACCTAGACACAAGAGTGACACAAAAACAAATTGTTGCTTAAAATTTAATCCTCAAATGGCAGGTCGGGCCGTGTCAAGTGAGAGCGCGTCGCATCGTTAGTCTGAGAGTTTCTTTTGTCTAAAGAACTGAATCCCGCTTGTTACAGCTTTCTGTGACCCGTTCGTGGCCTTCTTTTAACTTATTCATTGGGCTTTTGGTGTAACAATAGTGTTTTACAATACCAGCTTGATTGTTGGATGTTAATTTAGGTACCCGTTTGCGGGAGCTGTGTTTAGTTAGTGTGAATTTTATATTTGGAGTTAGGCAGGTTTCTCAACATGCACGTATTTGTGTTTAAATAATGTTGAGGTAGGCATTTGTAAGGAGTGGAACGTACGTGAAACGTACAATATCGCTTCTGGCTATCATGAACATCGAAACCCCGAATCCGAGCGGATATAACCCTGATGACAGTGAGCCATAGTTGTCATCGAGCCCGACCGCCTTCTATACGGCTAGGCGGCTATTCAAACGCAGCGTATCACACTCCCAAAATTCAAAGCTAACTTTCATTTCACACAAACGACATTCCATCCCGCAACCATCAGTTATGGACGAGAAATTTTCATAAAACACCTGCCCGGACTCGACCTATCTCAATTTGAAAAGCTTGCTTTACGACCGTACAAAAAAGGGATCGCTATATAAAGTTATACCACTCGTGTGTAACTGGGGCATCTTTGCTTAAAAATTCAATATGGCTAAAGGTACTTGGACTGTGGGATATATCACGTGGAAGCAATTTGAACACCTCTCCGTCGAGCACTAAACGTTATTTATGGTAAGCTTCAGGCGCTCAGTGGATCGGCCACATACAGTTTAGTTGGATTTTCGACAGTAAAGGGCCATGTTATCTCACTTGTCTCATCATTTATTGGAGTTTTACTTGTAATTTTTACCCAAAAGTGACACGTTTTGCTACAAAATGAAGGGCAATATTTTATCGACTAGCCGCCGAACGTCCACTACCGACTAAAAGTTACTTAAGATTAGCTCAGCAGCTTTTCAAACAAGTGAGCATAGCTGGCTTAGTTTGCGGTGGACGTACAGGTATCGAAATCTGGGTCGACTATGCAGAGCTAAGTTAAAGTAACTTAGTTTGTAGCTATAGCGGTGGATGTTCAGCTTTACTGCTCATTGATAATGTAAGCAGAGTTACTTATTTCGCAGGAACGTGCAGTAGACATGAAACACTACAAATATAAGTCGAAAGTAAACAAACTGTCAAAAATAAAAGAAAACTTGTCATTTCGCCTATTGTCATGGTCGTGGTTTATCTATTGTTTTGTTTGAGCATAAAGCGCTGGCAAAGACACTCGTTTCAGCCCAACTTCCTTAGAAAAACTTCTTGAGAAACCGACCCATCTCTGCGAGGAGATTGCGAAATATTTCTGTCCCGACGGTGTCATTTGCCTAACTTTCAAGTTTGAGTAAGCTTAAAACCTCCAAGTTTTTACGCTGAGAACGCTTTTAGTGATGCAACATTTTTATATTTGGATGAGAATAATTCTTAACAATAAGCGCAAATAACTTTTTTTTCTTAGGAAGCCTATTTAATGCCGTCCCTCGGAAATACTTTGTCAAAAGTTCGTATTTTATCATTTCAAGGCGGACGAGAGGTTTGAACGTATTAAGGGGTTCATATACGGAGAGACTAAACTGAACAGGCAAATCTGTTCAGTCTATCTATCTGTTCTGTTCAGTCAGACAGATGTAATTGAATTGATACATGGACTTGATATCGTTTAATCCTTAAACGACACGATCTATAAAGTAACACAGATTTATATCCAGTCAAGCGTAATTAAGGTCAAAGCTGCTCGTCGGTACATGGCCTCCATAGTCACTGTGTAAGTATATTAATTATATTGCAAATATTCCTATTTAATTAAGTTCGATTTCTTTGATGTTGGATACGAAAGGGATTGCTTTCATTAAATTCGACGATGAGAGAAAATGAAAATGTAAGAGTAAAATACCTAGAATTGTAAAGTACCTGCCTATTTACTTACCTGAATAATGAATCTGAAAATAAGTGAATTTTGGCGATTTTTCTCATTTTATAATGATTTTGACTTGTAATTAAAAACAAAACTTTCCTCTGTAAAATTAAAAGCCGTAGCTAGCGACAATTTTACAATTTTTACATGTACTAAGGTGCTGACAAAAAATATTGTTGTGGGGATGACTTCGTAACCTATTAGATTAAAGGACGGGCAAAGGGTAAAAAGAGTTGGTTTCTAACAAAAACTTCAGACTTAGGCGATAAATAAGTATAATGGGCCATTTCTCGGAATATATTATGATAAAATGTGTTCTACGAGTGTTTTTATTATCAAAAATGTTTTGAAAGCTCACTGAGTAAGTCTGTAATGTAATTGGTCAATGGTTGTTTAATGTTTTTTTGAGATATACCTTCTTTATTTTTCAGAATAAATATTTTTTTTACCAATAAAATTCTGGTTTACTTTGAAGTAGGAAATTCTACTGGTAGGCTTAGCTGCCGCTTGTCACTCACATCTACTAGCTTAAACCAAGTCGTGTCGCCAAGCAGGCTAGTCTAAGTCCGATTGTATAGGTCGGTGCAGCCTTTGCAAGATGAGTCGGACTTGTTCCACTTGTTCCGCGCCGTTCCGTCTGCTAACATATATACAACAAGTTATTGGTGAATCATTTAAGATGTAGCTATGATGTAGCCACAGAATGTAGTATCTGGGTAAGTTACGATCTTAAAGCTGACCATTGACCGTTTCAAGCTAACTACATAATATTTTGCGGTAGAGGCACATATATCAAAGACTGGCTCAACTATGCAAAGCTAAGCTAGAATAATAGTTTAGTGGGCGGTGGTCGGTCGGCTTAAATATTCCTACCCATCGAGATAGTCAAACGCTCATTTCTACACTTTATTAAAAACGAAAACGAAGTAAACGTGCTTTGTCCAACGTCTAAAACTCTAGAAACCAACGATCAATGTCGTAGAAAAAAAGCAAAAGCATAAGAAGCAAACTCAATATTCCTTTTCATAACAAACGCGCCAAATTATGGGAAGGTTGAAGACAAAATTTCCATTATAAATATAATGTTAAGGTAACACAAACAGGTTTCCTGTTTTCCCTACTTAATTGAAATCTTGAGTTCGTTAGAGGTACGTGGCGTATCGCTTACTGGAGACAATGTCGCTGCATAATATGAAACAACTTCTCCTTGGGATATCATCGGGGAATATAATACAAGTGCTCGTGTGGCTTCATCCACCGACACATTGAAATAGATATTATAATAGCTTGTTTTCACAGTGCGAGTTGGCGTGCGAGATACTTCCTAGGCAGTAGACAGCTACTTGTACTCGTAGTAGCTCGGCTTACCTCAACTGTCATGTAATACAGAGAACTCGCACGTAACTACGAGTCACTCGAGTTCAAACAGTAGGTTTACAATTTACCTTAGTACAGGACAGTAACTCGTCAGCCTGAGTCGTACGCCTAGCTCGCACTGTGTAAACGAGCTATAAGTAGCAGTGTTGTGAGTTAACTTGATGTGTGGGTAGGAAGATTTCTATTTTTATTTTACATTCGTTTTGCACGTGTTAGTACTAAATTATGTTATTTCAATTTCAAGGTTCCTCTCTTACGTAACTTGTAACTGCGATATTTACAACGATTTATACACTTTGATGAACACAAATGTACTAGTATTAAACCGGTTTATTAATCTAGTATCTATGTACTTGAAATTAAACTCCCTTCCAGTTGACTGAATGATCCGAAATCGTAGGAAGAGTTCATTTCCCAAAAGGTCCTTCAGACAGATAGACAAATAGTTCATTGTACCAAAACACAAATTATATTATAATATTACTAGTAGTTCTGCGAAAAGTAGACATCGCGGGCACTTTATTAAAAGGACCTACTCGATAGATATTTTACCATCTTATAAAAGCAGTATACCTTTTTTTAACGCGGGTAATGCGCCTTATGCACTGTCAGGCTACTCTCGGGGAAAAGCGGCCCAGTGCTACCAACGAAATCCCCACGATGTCCCTCGCTCCGCTAGTGACGAGGCCAGTGGGAATTCCTCGCGGACTACATACATCCACCCACCCCGACAGCGGCGGCCTTTTCAGGCCCCATCTCTGTCCCGAAGGACAATCCCTTTCCGAAATGCGCGGACACGCCACCGTCTAGAGGCCCCCAAAGTCGGTGGTAAACCCTCCCGAGTTCACCACCAAGAGCTGAGCTTTATTTTGTTTTCTGAGGTTTCATGTTCTCCATCAATTCGTACCTAATTCCAATTATTTTGGTAGCAGTCCAAAAATTAGTAATTTACTGCATTAAAATACATCCGAATAGATGACCTCCTTTTATGTCGGACAAAATTGGGATTAATGAAATAAGCCACTAAACTTTGTGCAGCAATTAAGAGGAGTATCAACGCCAACGATCTTGAAACTGAAAATCCCTGTCGGGCTCATCGAAAATTGTTGATTATTTCATGACGGAATGTCGTAGAACTTTTTTTTGTGCACAGATTGTAGGTGACATTGTTTCCTACATTTTGGTGTAGTTTTAAGACAAGAACCTCCTATTGGTGCAAAGCCTATCCAAATTTTAGACAAAAAATGTCTGATTTGACTAAAATGTCGATAGGCTTCGATACGTTTCGACATATTTGTATGGAAACTGCACTAAAATATTGGAAACAATGTCGCCTACAATCTGTACACAAAAAAAGTTCTACGACATTCCGTCATGAAATAATCAACAATTTTCGATGCGCCCGACATAGATTTTCAGTTTTTCAGAATAGGGCCCTTAATACAAATCAAGCTCACCTGTACGATTATGAATGACAACAACAGGATCACATCATTTTGTGGTTCAATAACACAGTAAACATCATCCGATGCAACGATAATCGTCGGATTAGGCTTCTCACATACTGCAGACTTTCTATCTGTGTATAATTTGTCGAAGTTGACGTGTTTAGTCAATGTTTATTTTTTCTTCTAATTAATTAAATTTACCTACCTATAGCAGGCCTATGCCACTCCGCGATCTGTCATGAAACGACAACTGCACTAAGAGAAGTGCATGTACGCCGGTTGTCAAGCTCGCCTCTCTAGTGTACCGGAGCTTGCGGGCTGTGTTTCACGTAAATAAAAAAAATCGTGTGTCACGTCTCTTATGAAAAACCGACCAAGTGCAAGTCGGACTCGTGCACGAAGGGTTCCGTTTCCGTACCGCGTGATAATGGTACGGAAATATTAAAAGTGGTCATTTGATACGGAACCCTAAAATGAACACTAGACCAACAAATGCATGAACGCAACACGAACGTTAAGTCTATCACTCCATCACTAGATGGCGTTAGTGGTAAAAATACATCGCGGTATCGTTGCGTTTTAATGTCGAAAATCACGTTTGTTGTATGGGACAAATATTTGTTTTTTTTAGTATTTGTTGTTATAGCGCCAACGAAAATACATCATCTTGAAAAATTACAACCGTCTAGCTATTACGGTTTATGAGATATATCCTGATGACCGACGACCAGACAGCGAAGACTCACTAATAGGGTCCCGTTTTTACCCTTTGGGTATGGAACCCTACAAAATGAGGTCTAAATCATATTTATATTATATCAGTCATATTGTATCGCTTTTGGTTGCCTAAATAATAGTCATAAGCATCCGAACCTCATATTTTCACGCTGCCAAAAAACATTGAGAGGTAAAAAAAAACGCATTTAACTTACCTATAGCTAATTAGTCGGCAAATTATTGACTAGATTTTCTCAAACATGCATGGAAATAATATCATTATGTCAAAAGAACACGCGAATTATCGATTTTATGGCCCCTCTACATGATGCTAGGCCACTAATATGGGCCAGCATGTGGAGGCTGTATTGGTGTCGGCTTATGGTGCGCGGGATGAATGTTGAAATAGTAAAAATAAATAAATTAAAACTTTTCTTTATTCTTCAAAATCATACCCTCCTTTTTGCCGTATTGGGGTAAAAAACCTTTAAATAGACAGCCCTATCGCGAAATTTGACACTTATTTGAATTTAGAATTGTTAAAGCTCGTTTTCAGAACACAGGTATTGCTTGGTGATCTGAATTGCGCTTTATTGTGTCTTTGCAAGGATCACTATTATTTAAATGACGTTCAACCTTGTAGCTTCTGTACTTGTACTATTTAGGTATTCTGTGCCTATAGTAAGTATATTCGAATGCCATATGACATTTTTTTTTTAAATATGTTGTTTTAACTGCACCTTGCAGGTCCATCCGCGTAAATCTCTATCAGAGAGTATCAAGATAAAACTAACCTACGTGTTATTTCAGTACGTACTCTACATATATTTCAGGTTTTATAACAATCCGATCGGCAGTACAAACTTTCACGTTTTTATAAGAATGATAGTTTTTGTTTTATATGTTTGTTTTTCCTTTTAAATTACTTTTCTTTATTTGATTTTTTAAATCTAAAAATGCATTTTAAATACATAGGTAGTCAAACTTTATACGATTCTAAACTAATATGGTTTGTTTTCACCACAAATATTACTTAATTATATTTTTATATTGTCTCGTTAATAAGACAGTTGAAATTACTTACTGGCAAAACGAACATGTACACATGGTAAATATCCCTTTCTAAAATAATATTTATAATTTAATCAATGTACCTGTCTGATTTATCCGCCGATTAAAAGTGTAAGGTCTACGAATGTTCTAATCGGCTCTTACCATTTCAATTGTCATATTGATGACTCTGAGCTAGATACGCACAGAGACCAAACGTACCAGTCAATATGAATTATGAATTTTGATCAGTACCTAGAGATAATCGGTTGATTCGAAAATCGAGCTTTTGATCGATTAATCACTAGATTAGTTACCAACCGAATGAATCTGTTCAGTTAGTGACACTCATTAGTTAATGTTTAACATTATAAGAGTTTCGGAATTTCAAAGCAAATTTACACTCCTAGGTTGTCTTTTTGTTTTATTCTATGGCTCTCAGAAGATAGAAATTTGTTATTTTTTTTTGTTTCTGGGAGTTATAATTACCATTAGGTTTGTCGACTTTACCTCAAAGACACAATACTGTACTATAAACTAATTCTCGTATCAAAATATTATCATTGATTCGTTTTAAATGAATGACTTCGTCCAATTAAATGACTATACCTATGGTTTAAAATGAGTTTATTTGACAATTACGTTGGACTGCACGCACGAGTCCATCAATATTAATTAACAATTGACCTAATTAGTGTTATAGGCGTACTGAAATGTTACAAAATCGGAATTTGTTTTGCTTGTGATATTTTTGGTACCTAAATATTTGGTTAACAAAACAAATATAGGTATATTTTAATCGTTTCATTAATAACATAAATGTATGTACTGTAAAGATATAAGTTGCTTGTTATCTTCTTTTTTATGGAGTGGTGTAGCTCACCTACTGCTAGAGTTACATATCTATCAGGTAACCCTAAGGACTCTAACTTGACCTAACTATCAGAGATGACAACCGGGGCCACAAGCTTAACGTGCCTTCCAAAGCATGGATGAGATCGAAAAAATGCTATTTTGTCAAACATATTATCAGTCACCCATCCAAGTACCTAATGACCGCGCCAGCCGTTGCTTAAGTTACTAATGGGCGACGACATGTCGTCACTTATTTTGACTTTATATCAATGTCGGCACGCCCCGGTGACACCCGTTTTACTGGATAGTAAGGTATTCTATAGAAAGTGACCATTTTCAAGTCAAATACTTGTACTATTTATGTATTGTGGCCAAAGACAGTATTCTGTAGCCCGTCGGGTGTAAACCCGTCTGTGACGCAGATGCTTGCGGGTTCGATTGGAACAGGTCAATGCTAATCTTAAATGCTTGTTTCTGGTTCTGGGTGGTTTTTGATAGTCATTTCTCTTTGGCAGTCGAACACGGTTTAGTGTGGGTCTCAGAGACATCTAAATTATTATGAACCTGTGTCTTACATAAATCATGATAAAGATTTTTTACCAGGTTCATATCATAAATCTTATCCTACTTCCTACTAATATTATAAACGCGAAAGTTTGTGTGTATGAATGTATGTGACTTTGTTACTCTTTCACGCAAAAGCTACTGAGCCGATTGCGATGAAACTTGGAATATACATAACTTTATATCCCGATATTTCCGCGGGATTGGGACTTACGCGGGTGAAACCGCAGGGCACAGCTAGTTCTTTAGTAGTCATAGTCATAGTAGTCATAGTAATTTATTGGTATAAAAATACACGTCACAAATATAATTTCATTACAAAATAAATTAAAAAAAAAAATAGGTCTTAATAGTCATTTTTCTTTGGTTATGCTAGTCTAAGCACAACTTTAAAAAAAATAAAATTTAACAATAATTGATTTATTAACCTAAATAGTTAATAAATAGAAAAATATTATACATCCATATTTAATTAATTATAAAAATAATAGTCAAGATTTGTAAAATGTCTTTACATCATAAATGGTTTTTTCCAATAGCATTTCTTTTATGTGAAACTTGAACGACTGTATAGTGTTAGTATTCTTAACTTCATCAGGTAGCAGATTGTACGTTGTGGGAGCCGTTATATGTACTAACTTTGATGACTTCGCGAGTCGATGCCATATAGGGGCTAACTGGTGTCCCTTCCTGGTTTCCCTGGTTTCTTTATAAATAGATAGTGCTCTCACAATAATGATATTGTTTCATTTATAAATTAAATTAACACAGCGGCGAATAACTTGACACTCCAAATATTTGACACGGTATGTTACACCGACATTGTGTTGAAACTAATTTTAAACTGAGAGGGTAAGTACTTACTTACATTTTGACAAACGTAAAGTATCTTTACATTGTTAATGTTTCGACAAACATGCGTAAAAAGTCGTAGGATTTGCCAGACAACATTAGGTTCATCCATCTTACTAATATTATAAATGCGAAAGTAGCTCTGTCTGTCTGTCTGTTACGCTTTCACGCCTAAACAGCTGAACCGATATTGATGAATTGTGGTATAGAGATAAATTGGACCTTGGAATAGGATATAAGCAACTTTTGATCCCGTAAATCCCGCGGGATCGGGACTTACGCGGGTAAAACCGCGGGCGCAGCTAGTTTTATATATAATACTTAATATGTTTATATTTATGCAAAAACAAATATGAAACAGATTGCAATGAAACTTAGGAAGAATATAACTACAGTAAGGCCTACAAGATCCAATTTAAACTATAGTAAATCTACGCCATTGTGATATTATGCTCCAGTACTAGAGGCGATATCTTAAACACGTTCCACGTTCCTTTTACGCGGAATAAATATAAAAAGCCGCTGCAGCGCTGACAATACTGCGACGTCTATCGTACAAATGAAATGAGAATCGATGCGGGCGGTAAGGTGAAGTCGATGATTAATGATTCGAACGTCAAAAGCATCATTGAGTTTGCGATAGCGTTACCGCAGTGCCTGTTTACAACTGTATTCCTTCAGCTAATGCTATTACTGTTGAGGTTGAGATCAATGTCTCTGGCCGCTACGTCTATTTCATATAATTTACATTTTAGACCAATCCGCGAACGGCAAATGCAACCGCACTTTACACAAGGTGCACTAAGTCCAAGTTGATTTGTCTAAGTACACACAGGTAAAAAGTCACCTACAAAACAAACAAAAAACTATGTCAAAATTAGCCTTAAGAGGAGTATATACGCCAACGACCTTGAAACTGAAAATCCCTGTCGGGCTCATCGAAAATTGTTGATTATTTCATGACGGAATGTCGTAGAACTTTTTTTTGTGCACAGATTGTAGGTGACATTGTTTCCTACATTTTGGTGTAGTTTTAAGATAAGAACCTCCTATTGGTGCAAAGCCTATCCAAATTTTAGACAGATAATGTCTGATTTGGCTAAAATGTCGATAGGTTTCAATACGTTTCGACATATTTGTATGGAAACTGCACTAAAATATCGGAAACAATGTCGCCTACAATATGTACACAAAAAAAAGTTCTACGACATTCCGTCATGAAATAATCAACAATTTTCGATGCGCCCGACATGGATTTTCAGTTTTTCAGAATAGGGCCCTTAAACAGTTAGTCAAAAACGGTTTTCAACGTTTAAGTAGTTCACGTCGCACTGTTACACAGACCAGTTTGTCGTGAGCATAAGTTGGGTACGCCGAGGAATTCCATTAAAAAGGTCTCAAGTTTCTTGTTTATGTCACATTCTTAGTATTGTGTAACCTTTGGCGTAACTTACGATATGACAAAGTATTCGCAATTTTCTCCCGAG
Organism: Idaea biselata; assembly: GCA_958496205.1. NCBI lineage: Eukaryota > Metazoa > Arthropoda > Insecta > Lepidoptera > Geometridae > Idaea > Idaea biselata. The sequence continues at coordinate 7,591,204 of OY292395.1, forward strand.
CCACTCATGTTAGTAAGTACCTACTAGGTGAAGTTATGGTTGCCACCTGGAGCTAATATGAAGTATTCACTTAATATCCCCAAGATTTATAAAACTGTTCTCACTTGACTTTTGTTCGGTATTGTACTTATACGTTTGCTGTGCTCGACTGTACAAGTTGACTTGTAATTTAATAAACTGCTCAGTTTATTAGTTACGAAATTGTTTTAGAATTTTCAGAGTCAATAAAGAACTTAATGAAGTTGAGAGGTATTATTTTGTTTGCGTTTAATTTTAAATTCTCGTTTAAAACTCGATAAAAAATTAAAGCAAAAATATTTAAAGCTTTTCTTTATATAGTTTTTAAAACTATATAAAGAACAGCTTTAAATATTTTGTACTTTTTGAGTCCCAGTTGCTATCTGAAGTAGCAGTCGTTTGATTAGGTTAACGACCTTAGAATGATTTAATCCTTAAAATAAATAAAAACTATTTATTATTTATGACATTCATAATACAACAAATCCATTTTTATTGTACGAACTGCAATTAATTAGATAAAACTTCTTAATAGTTTTCTATACCTCAGCACATAGAATACTTGTTAGGTTTAAATACAGTATACCATGACCTTCTTAGAAAACTAAACTATGTTAGTTTAGCTTAGTAAAGTCACTTGTTAAAAAAACTAGCGAGCTTAGCTAAACTGACTTAGTTTGATCTACTCGACGGTTGACTATCAGATAGATAGAAATAGACACGAGGGGCAGCGAGCCCAAAATGCTGGCCGCATTGCCACGCTTAATAAAAATGCTGATTCGTTGCGCCAAATAAACTTCAGCATTTTGGTCTCGTGCGGTCTCTGCCAGGTGTTCAGACAAAAACCGGTATTATTGTCTTAGTCTGAAATGCTCAAACAAAAACATGTAACTCTCATTTAATTTGCTTCCAAGCACTGACTTGACTGACTGTCTTCTCTTTCTTTAATATAACTGTAGAATACACAACAGAGATATCGGTTTCTGTAAATTTTCACTCGAAAATTATTCTTTTAGTTATGAAAATCCGTCTCCGAGCACAATACCTACCATCCTCGCTCCGCTAACAATCCATTCTATTGCGTAGACGTCTGTACAAACGACAAAGAAAACCTTAGTGAAGTCAACCTTTGAAGGATTTGTAAGAGAAATTCTGAATAACAAAATAGAAAGAGGTGGTAGTTATTTTAAGCACGTATGTTTATAGATATTAATATGTTTATCAAATGCACATTTCGTTAACCACATCTTGTTAGTTTTCTTCTTCCTACCCTATTTCTAAATGTTTCATTGATTTTTGAGTTAGTGGATCTGAATTAATTATTATAGGAATTAAAGATCCCTGAATTCAGCTATCACTAGCGGATGACCGCGTTTCGTAGTTGGATGGAGGTCTTTTCAAATGATACTTCAAAAATCACGTTCTGTTGTATTGGAGTCCACAATATTTATATGTTTTAAGATTTGTTGTTATAGCGATAACAGATTAAATCACCTGTGAGAATTTCAACTATCTAGCTATCACGGTTCATGAGATAGAGCCTGGTGACAGTCAGACAGACAGACGGACAGTGAAATCTTAGTATTTTGATAAGACCGTACCCAAAGGTACGTAAACTTAAGAGGAAGTGGTTCTCAATCCGATTGTGGCATATCTTTCCAAATCAATATAGGTACTTTTAAGTTTTATTTAGTAAAAACATTATCAAAGTAGCCAAGCTTTGCTAGAGAAAATTCAAGAATAAATGCTAACACTCCTAATCTTATTTTAATTTATATGTAAATTCGTTTCCAGCATATAATCTCTTGGTAATATTCCAGCCAAATCTTCAGAGTTCCTAAAGTTTTTTTTGGAAAATATTTTAATAATATCAATTCTGACTTTCCCTTTTATTGCGTCGACTTTTATCTTTAATTCTTTAGACATCGCATAGGAACGCGGTGATTACCGACGAGAACGGGGTGCGGAAGAAGAGAAAGAAAAATGTTTTTAGGGACGCACCCTAAAATTTGGCTGGTGTAAAAAAAAGTTTCTCAACAAACGAAAATATTGAAATATATTTTAATCAATCAAAAAACACTTATAAAACATAATTAAAATTAAAAACTAAATTAAAACTAAAACTGATTAAAACAAAACTAAAAAAAAAACTAAACTAAATCTAAATCAGCTAAAATCTTGGTGGAGGGAAAAGTGCCCAGAATACTGGCTGTATTGCCCCGTTGTATACAAATACTTATTTTCTGGGCAAAATACAAGCCAGCATTCCGGTCACCCGATGCCTCCACCAAACGTTTAGAAATATATAAATTAAAATATATAGATTTTCGAAAATATTAAATTTACATTTTCAACTAGATCTCTTTGGAAATCCTTCTTCGATCAAAATCGTCGTACAAGAGAAATCCGTGTATATGTTTTACCTTCTTTTCTGTTTGTGGAAACCACACCACTATGTGGCTCATCTAGTGTTAGAGATTTCAGGCCCTAAGGCCTTTAACTTGACCTAACGACTGTTATCAGAAATAACAACCAGAACGAACTGCTTAACGTGCTTTCCGAAGCACGTTAACCAGTTAAGATTATTCAGCAGTTCAAATCTGCCTGAATAATTAAAAAAAAATACTAAGATAAATACATTTCTTATTATCTTTCAGCCAAATTATAGGGCGCGTCCTCTTAATGAACTCCCGTCGATGCCCGCTCTCCCCTATTGTGACACCATTCTTTAAATCTAATCAAGGGTACAATGTACATAGTATTCGGATGGATGAGATGCGTCAACAGTAACTCTCCCCTTACGTATTTCTACTAACTCGCATTTGTAGGGTAATTATTTTCGCTCCGTATCAGAAGGTCTATCAAGGAAAATGACGTAGTTTGCAGAACGACGGCATATTAAAACGTCTATATGGTGGCAATGTCTTGAGTGGCAAAACGACTTACTAGTAAAACGTCTAAAATGTGAAATTGTCAGCGATATAAAACGTCAAGGATACTCAATAACAAAAACAAAAAATAATTTTAAATATTTATTAACAAAAAAACGTTTTTGTCAATAACATAGAATTTCGATTCCTATATCATTATATAGGATTTTTTTAAACAAATTAGTCTCCACAAAATAATCAGTTTTATATGAGAGACACACAAGCGTTATATAGAAGAAATCTTCAATAATTATGGTGTTGACGCAGTTGCCATTAATATGTCATAGTATAACAACATTTCGTTCATACTTCATACTGTAAAATTTGAAGTGGCCAGCCAGTAAAACAAAGGAGTATTAATCTCAAGTAGTACTTAAAACCTCAAACGTATAAAATATTATTCCCGCCCCATATTAAGTACTTTTCGGAAAAGAGCTAATACATAATGTTGATACCTGTACTTCATAATCGCGACAATTTTACATTTTGGACGTTTTACTAGTAAGTCATTTTGCCACTCAAGACATTGCCACCATATAGACGTTTTAATATGCCGTCGTTCCGCAAACTACGTCATTTTCCTTGGTAGACCTTCTGATACGGAGCGATTATTTTGTTTACGACGGATATAAAATGTTTTTGCCATTTCTTTCCCATTTTCGTTTTTTATCATTGAAATTCTTTATTACATTTATTTTTCATATAAATTCTTTGCTTGGTAAAAATATTTTTTTCAGGGTAGAAAAATCACGTGTTCAAATTGTTAAAAGAAGTTGTAGGTATTAATAATTGCAGGTTATTTTAGTCTAATTTTTAACTAAAGCAACAACATGTTTTCGTAGAATTCTATGCCCCTGGTAGAAATTTAAGCCACACACTTTTTGGACGATCTCTGTGTCACGTCGGCCGAAAATTGTGTGCTTATACTTAAAAATAATCATTTGTTTCTGTCTCTCTATGTATGTTATGTATATGTTATAGGCAATGTGTATAATCCGGAATTGTATAGAATGCCTAGGCATTGTATACATTGCCTAAAACGTTCAGGCAATGTGTATAATACGATTAATTTCATACATTGCCTAGGTATTGTATAAAATGCACGAAGCGCATCAGGCAATGTGTATAATTAACGACGGCAGCGGTCGCCGAAGCGCCTAATACTATAAATAAAAACATTATTAACATTTATTTCATATACAGTGCGATTTTTATACATCACGCCTTTTTTATTTACAGAATAAGGCGCTACAGAACGACCGCTGCCGAGGCACGCTCGCTTCGCTCGCTCGCCAAAGCGCTGCGTCTAATCATGTTCTAACATTAACCTAACCTAACCAAGTCGGGGTGCTCCGTTTAGTTTTTCCGTGCTTTAGATAGTTAGATAGCATCGCGATTTTAACTGTAAATATTTTAATATTAGATACCTATTCAAATACGTACCCCCCCAAACCCCCTGCTAATATATAAAAGCTTATTTTAATGAAAACTGTTGGTTTTTTTTGTATCATGATCAAATTTCCATAATCAAGTGGTAAGAAATGAAAAAGAAAAACACGTTACATACATTACTTATGCGTCAACCGGCATTCTATACAATGCCTAGGTATTCCATACATTTCCTAGGTAAAGTGTAAAATAGTTTGAACATTCAATATCATTTCACACATTGCCTGGACGACCCCGGCATTCTATACAATACCTAGGAAATGTATAGAATGCCTGCATTATACATATTGCCTATAACATATACATTGCCTAAAACGTTCAGGCAATGTGGATAATACGATTCATTTCGTACATTGCCTAGGTATTGTATAAAATGCCCGAAGCGCATCAGGCAATGTGTATAATGAACGACGGCAGCGGTCGCCAAAGCGCCTAATACTATAAATAAAAACATTATTAACATTTATTTCATATACAGTGCGATTTTTTTACATCACGCCTTTTTTATTTACAGAATAAGGCGTTACTAGGCTGACTGTACGTTGTAAATGTAAATGTTTATCCGAAGGGAACTGCTATGTGAGATACGCTGTCTACGCAAAAAAACACATTACATACATTACCTATGCGTCAACCGGCATTCTATACAATGCCTAGGTATTCCATACATTTCCTAGGTAAAGTGTAAAATAGTTTGAAAATTCAATATCATTTCACACATTGCCTGGACGACCTCGGCATTCTATACAATACCTAGGAAATGTATAGAATGCCTGCATTATACACATTGCCTATAACATATATATTTATAAAAGCAAAAAGAATATAAGTATTATAGTCGTTGCCTAGTCACCATAACACGATCCTAGAGCGCTATATGGCGCTGTGTGACCGTCAATACAATTATTATTTTAAAAAAATGAATGCAAATCCGTTCATCTCGTAGACATGTTCGTAGGCCTCTACGAGAACGTCGTAGCTGTAAACGTGCTACAATCAATTTCATAATTTGTGAATCGTTTAATCGTAGAATCTATGATCTGTTTTCTATTAAAAAAAACCGGCCATGTGCGAGTCGGACTCGCGTACTAAGGGTTCCGTACCATTATCTATACAACAGATTTTGTTTTGAAAGGTAAATTGCGGTTTACGATTTATGACGTATAAAAAAAACTACTTACTAGATCTCGTTCAAACCAATTTTCGTTGGAAGTTTGCATAGTAATGTACATCATATACTTTTTTTAGTTTTATCATTCCATTATTTTAGAAGTTACAGGGGGGGACCAACATTTTACCACTTTGGAAGTGTCTCTCGCGCCAACTATCCAGTTTAGAAAAAAATGATATTAGAAACCTCAATATAATTTTTGAAGACCTATCCATAGATAGGTATAGAGATAGGATCAAACCTATACATGTGGGGTACATATATAGGTTTGATAAAAAAAAAATTGAGTTTCAGTTCTTAGTATGGGACAGACGGACAGACGGACAGACGGACAGACGGACAGACGGACAGACGGACAGACGGACAGACGGACAGACGGACAGACGGACAGACGGACAGACGGACAGACGGACAGACGGACAGACGGACAGACGGACAGACGGACAGACGGACAGACGGACAGACGGACAGACGGACAGACGGACAGACGGACAGACGGACAGACGGACAGACGGACAGACGGACAGACGGACAGACGGACAGACGGACAGACGGACAGACGGACAGACGGACAGACGGACAGACGGACAGACGGACAGACGGACAGACGGACAGACGGACAGACGGACAGACGGACAGACGGACAGACGGACAGACGGACAGACGGACAGACGGACAGACGGACAGACGGACAGACGGACAGACGGACAGACGGACAGACGGACAGACGGACAGACGGACAGACGGACAGACGGACAGACGGACAGACGGACAGACGGACAGACGGACAGACGGACAGACGGACAGACGGACAGACGGACAGACAGACATGACGAATCTATAAGGGTTCCGTTTTTTGCCATTTGGCTACGGAACCCGGAAACCCACGACGGGGAAAACTACAAATACCCTGGCGGTGTGAAACGTTAAAACTTACACAGCATGCCCTGGAACTACTGTTTAGAACATGATGGTGAAATTAAAGCCCTTTGTTCTTCAATACAATTTTATTGATCCATACAGTATGGCAGTCGACAGGTAAGTGAACGAGCTACAATATAGCGGTATACAAATAACAAACGCCTAACTAAAATCTAATAGCAAATCAACTTAAGGTTGGTTGCGAGTTTATAAGTGCTAATAACTTTTAACCTAATATTATTATTTACTTAATTCTACTTAACATATAAAGAGACCGCCATAGGCGTCGACAACTACTTATCAAGATACATAGAAAGTAGATTGAAAACTCGCCTGTTCTTTTTTCAATTAGGTACCAATATTTAAAAGTCATTGATAAGGAACGTTGGCAGTAAGTATCTAATTTACCTTATTTATTACCACATAAGTAAAATTCGACTTACAAAACATCCGCCCAACGACAGATTCTCTCATCCGGAAACCAACTTCAGAAAATCAAGATACCAATATTTTTTTCGCATAACTTCCTAAACACATTGATATATGTTAGGCACGGCCCAAAAGGTATGCCACCTGCTTAAATTTTAATATAAAGGTAAACCTGCTTCGGTGATACTCGACCGACCGACTCAGGCTTATTCTAGGTCTCCAGCTATGCCAAGTTTCATCACAATCGGTTCAGTAGTTTTTGCGTAAAAGAGTAACAAAGTCACATACATACATACGTTCTTTCGCGTTTATAATATAAAGTAGGATATTATAGATGAAATATTACCAAATCCGATATAAACTTATTGAACAGAAATGTACATGTTGTGGTATTAACTTAAGACTTTATATAGCGGAAAGTTCCTGCAAGCTCCCACCCACAGTTCACAGGTCAATATAGTATATATATATTAGTCTACAACTAACAGAAAGTCTGTTAGTTGTAGACTCATGAAGTTTTTACAAGTTTCCATTGGTTACAAATTCGTACCTTTGTTTAACGGGTCGATAATATTGCGTAGCTTTACTTTGGGCGGTTTCTGTTTAAAAGAAACAAGCAAGAGTAAAAATTTTCTTTAATTGAATGTTTTGATTAAATATAAATGTATTGCAGGACGTTGCACAAAGGGAAATATTGTCCCAAACCAAGCAAGCAACTAGGGTAACATAGTTAGGTAACACACATACCCTTTTTTTTAATATTACTTATAAAGTATTTAAAACGACACTTTCAAATAATTAAAACAAAATATGTATATTATTGTATTTTGGATATGGAATTTGCGGGAATTTGTGTTATTAATTTTGAAATTGTTAAGTACCTACCTATATAAAGATGATAGTTTATTTCAATTTAATTCAATTCAATCATTTATTCATAATACAAATATTTGTTTATTATTTAAGTATATCTATGTTGTGTTGTGATAGGTCGCCGAGTAAATCCCGGTAAAACTCCGTCAAGTTTTTGTGGAATTATTTTATTTTAAGTTGTAAATATAGTTAAATAAAAAACTAAAATAGAATAAATGTTTACAAACTATACTTTTTTTGTTTTTTGATAGGAGGAAGTATTTTCTTTGCGTTTTATAATGTTCTCATTTAGTTGTATATTTCGTCTTCTATTTTCAGACTACGATCTGACATTTTGGTGTTTCTATTGGAAGTTTTTTCTTCGAGAAGAGTCAAATCATCAAATCATAGTCTAAAATTAGAAGACGAAATATACAACTAAATGAGCACATTATAAAACGCAAAGAAAATACTTCCCCCTATCAATGCTCGTTATCAATCACTATCGCCTCGTAAGTCGTACCTATACCTATTATTCTCATGGTTGTTAATTACCATCACTTGACACTTGCTACCTGTTAACTAATTGACATTCGGACGACTCGACACACGGTACGGATTTACCGCATTTCCACTCTCCGGAACTGACATTTTACGGGATACCTGAAAAAAAAAAAGAATATACCTTACTTTGTTTTTTTCTGGACAGTTTCTATTAATATAGGGAAAGTTTATTTGCACTTTTTATGAGTACATAACTTACTAAGGTAAGGTACATACCTAGGTCCTATTTGTTATGTTAATCCTATGTATATAATAAATGTGAATTATGAAAGTTTTTGTGTAAGTTAGTAAGTAAACGAGTTTGTTTGTTATTACTCCTGCACGCAAAAAATATTAAACTGATTACAATGAAACTTTGTATACAGATAACTATAATATAGGCTACTTTTTATCCCAATAATCACGGATCGGAACTTACGTGGGTGAAATCCCTAGACGCTGTTAGTAATAAATAAAATTCGCTACTTTTTTGTGCATTTCTCAAAAACTACTTTAAAATTAGTCAACTAAAAACCTAAATTAAATTAATAATATTATACGTTAGATTCCCTTAGTTAGCCCTGGATCGAGAGATGTGGCGAAACATGAAGGAGGCCTACGTTCAGCAGTGGACGGACTATGGCTGATGATGATGATGATACGTTAGTTTAGTTTTATAAATTAAATTAGTTTATATGCATGTTGGTTATTATGCGTCAGAAGACACCATTGTGCAATATTTCGTTATGTTATCTTTCTAATTTTTATTTTTCTTATGCTCGTCCGAATAAACTTATTTTCTTTCATTTCATTTTGACTAATCCCTTCATTACAAACGATGTATAACGGATGAATAGTTACACAATATTTTGATTATCTTAGTCTTGAAACTCCATATTACGATACAAGACAAAGCATCTACGTAACAAGATATTAACGACTTATATCTACATCTGATTCAAACCGAGTATCGGTACCTGGCTATAAATAGCTCTTGTCTATAAAGAACTGTACGATATTTTTCATTGGTACCTGACTGGGAATAATTCCCGTGAACACCGTAATAGATTTCGAAAAAGCGGAAGGGAAGTCAGCTATAAATCTAGCACTGAATGAACAGCCGTTAAAAATAACACTACATACAGAGATATAGTACTCAACCTGCAATGTTATTCTATATAACTCGAACATCACTTCACGACTCACTTGCGTGTTTACTCATTATTGTTATATTCTTACAAGAAAATAGCAATGAGGAGGCTAGACCCAGTGGTGGAAGTATAAATACAAGCAGCGACTGACGATCGGGCTCACTTGGTTGGCGGCTTTCGGACGAGACGGACGTTTATTACTTTCTTTGTTCAGTATAGATTCAGTGTTTTAGTTTAGTTAGTGGTTTCAAAGTTGATTTAGAATTAGTTTAATCGTTTGGTTATAAATGTATTAGTGGGTAGTTAAATAAATAAATAGGTTCTGTAGTCGTACTGTTGTAATTTTTTTTTTTAAAGTTAAATTCACGTGGCTTGTAAGATCAGAAGTGGGATCGCTTACGAGCGATCCGATAATTCTGCCGTCCTTAGACTTTATTATTTGGTAAATCACCTTGACTGCGTAAGTTTTTGAATTATTTTTATGGTTGTTATTTTTGTTGTTTTAATTGGATACATTTGGTGATAATGTCGAGTCCTTCGCGTAAACATAGAGAGCGTAGGAAAAATAGGTCTATCGAGCGTAGTGATAACCGTAATGAGCGTGGCACGCGACAGTCCAGGTCTCGGACCCCGAGACGTCATAATCGGCACAGTAGAGGCCGCGATATTTCGAGGACTCGTGACGATAGCTCTTACAATACAGCGTTAGACCGAATCCTTGCTAGAATTGATGCCATTGAGGGTAGTTTGTCGTCAACACCTGATCGTCGTCCGTCTCGTTCGACTGCCGAAAATCAGACGCCGTCATCGCTGCCTTTGTTAGCGTCTGTACCTGCCGGCGAGCCGGGTTCAGGGGTTACTCGGGAGGCGATGACGAGTGAGATCACACCAACTATAAACACGGTCGCTTTAGATAGGCAAAGCAATGAAACTGATAAAATTGTAGGCGTTTTGTCGGCTTTAATTAAAGATAAATCCCATAGCTTTTATATATCTCCATTCGATCCTAATGTACATGATTTCGAAGTGTGGTGCGCTGAGGTTGACCGCGGTCGGAATCTTAATAACTGGGACGATCGGGAATGCCTCGGACGAATAGGAGGTTGTTTACGAGGAGAAGCAAAGTCGTGGTTAAATGATTGGGTCACCAGTGACAGAACGTGGACCAATTTCAAAAATGAATTTAAGGCATTATGCCCACGTAGTATTGATTTCGCTAACATTCTATATGAAGTGATGAATACGAATTCTAATAAGTATGCAACATATGCGGAGTACGCACGTAAGTCCCTTTTACGTCTAAACATAGTGAAAGGTATATCCGACGAATTAAAAGTTTCCATTGTCGTGCGGGGTATCACCGATCCTCAAGTAAAGGCGGCGGCAACCAATGCTAAACCACACTGTAGGGATTTAGTAGAGTTTTTATGTGCTTATGTCAAACCAAAAGCCGACAATAACAAATTTAACGCTATTAATCGTACTACAAGTGGTAATTATTTATATAGCCAACGAAAACGTCATAATGTGTCAGGGCCCGATGATCGTAATATGAAATGTCTTATTTGTGGTCAGGTAGGTCACAAGAAGTGGCATTGTCCTAAAAAGCCTAAAACTGACAGTACTTCGTCAATTCAAGTTCCTGCTAACCCTCAAGCCGTAATACCTGGAACTTCATCTGGTAGAAATAGTAAATTTTGCAATTTCTGTAGACGCAACGGTCATTTAGAAGATGTGTGCTTTCAAAAACAACGTTCCATTACAAATTCCTCTAAAACTGAAGTAAATTTTTGCTCAGAATCGACCCCAAACGAGAAAACGTAATATCAGCTGTAATTAAAAAAATACCGGTAGACATTCTGATTGATAGTGGCTCTGATATTTCACTTATTTCCGAGTTAGCACTAAAATATTTAAATTTACACAGAATACCGACTTTTCGTCAAATGCGAGGGATAGGAAGCCAAGAAATTGAATCAACTTCATACGTAACGGCTATAGTTGAACTTCCAGAGATATCATTAGAGGTTGATTTATTTGTGGTTCCATCCGAATGCATGAATGCCCCAGTGCTGATAGGTACTGATGTTTTAAATCGAAAAGGATTAACATACATTCGTTCTCACAATGCACAACGATTGTTTAGGTCTGAAGGTACTCCTTCTGTATACCAGGTAAATTCAACAGAGCCGCAGGTAGAAAACGTTAATACTCCTTTAGAAGGTGAAAATAAAACAAAATTAGCAAATATAATTTCAGAATTTTCTAATTTATTTATTTCTGGCACAGCGGTTTCCACTGTTAATACAGGTAGTATGGAGATAAAGTTAACTGCGACTACTCCGGTATATCACCGTCCCTACAAGCTTTCGGTGGACGAGAAGGCCAGGGTGCGCGACATTGTCGGCGATTTGCTCAGTAAGGGGATAATCCGAGAGTCACAGTCTGATTACGCTAGTCCTATCATCCTCGTCAAAAAGAAAGACGGGAGTGATAGGATGTGCGTTGATTATCGTGCGCTTAACGCTATTACGATTAAAGAGCGGTTCCCCTTGCCGCTCATCGACGACCATGTTGACAAACTTGGCAACTTCCGGTTTTTCACCAGCTTAGACATGGCGACAGGGTTCCACCAGGTTCCTATAAAAGATGATGAGTCTATCAGTAAAACCGCGTTCGTGACACCCGAGGGGCATTATGAGTATTTAAAAATGCCCTACGGGTTGGCCAATGCCCCAATTGTCTACCAAAGGATCATAACTAGAACGCTTAAGTCCTTAATAGACTCTGGCAAGGTTCTGACATACATAGATGATGTTTTAATCCTATCCAATTCCATTGAAGATGGATTACAAAATTTAAAAGCAGTTTTAATAATTCTCAGAGATGCAGGGTTTTCTATCAATCTTAAAAAATGTACGTTTTTGGCTACTGAGGTTGAATATCTAGGAAGATTAATTGGCCATGGTCAGGTACGACCGAGCCCTAGTAAAATCGAGGCGCTCATTAGGTCACCAAAACCAACCAATACGAGGGAGGTTCGTCAATTGTTGGGCCTTGCTGGTTATTTTCGGCGTTATATTTCAGGTTACGCATCAAAAACATCTTGTATTTCCAAATTGTTAAGAAAAGGCGAACCCTTTTTGTGGGGTACCGAGCAAGATACAGCTAGGGACTACATAATTCAATGCTTAACGAACGAACCTGTCCTAGCGATTTTTGATCCCAGCTTACCCACCGAACTACACACTGATGCAAGTGCGGTTGGCTTCGGCGCGATTCTACTGCAGGAGCATGTCGGTAAGAGAAAGAGAGTTGTTGGTTACTTCAGTAAATCCACCCAGGGCGCTGAATCACGATATCACAGCTATGAACTCGAAACATTGGCTATTGTTCGTGCACTCCAGCATTACCGACACTATCTTATTGGTATTAACTTTAAGATAGTGACGGATTGCAACTCGCTAAAACTAACTGAAAAGAAGAAAGATTTAATTCCAAGGGTAGCCCGTTGGTGGGTTTACCTGCAAGATTTTCAGTTCACATTAGAGTACAGAAAAGGATGTCTAATGCAACACGCCGACTTCTTGAGCCGACATCCTCCTGTGCGTGTTTCACACATACGTAATCCCAATAACTGGGCAAAAATCGCTCAGACAGCTGACAATGAAACACAAGAGTTGATGGCTAGATTAAGAGATGGTCAATTAGATTCAACCAGGTATGAAATTAAAAATGATCTGTTGTATTATAAATCCACACCTATAGGAGAACAACCTAGGCTGTTATGTTTTATACCAAAGGGTCACAGGCTCAGCTTGTTACGAATTTTTCATGATGATCATAATCATATCGGTATAGACAGAACGACCGAGCTGATCCTGCGACACTTTTGGTTTCCTAGCTTAAGACAATTTGTACGTAAATATGTTAACCATTGTCTTGTCTGTCTGTCAAGTAAGAAGGTTCCTAGAGCCCCTTTGCAGCCAATAGAATCGTGGACAAAGTCAGACTTGCCTTTTAGTGTTGTACACACTGACGTACTGGGACCACTTCCAGAGTCTAATGGCTACAAACACATTTTATTAATTATTGATGCTTTCTCTAAGTATATTTTGATGTACCCAATTCATAGGCAAGATAGCGAAGAGTTGAAGAGGGCTTTCTCAAATGCAGTATCTTTATTTGGAACTCCGTCCACGATAGTTTGTGATCGTGGGCGGATGTATGACAGTACAGCCTTCCAACACTGGGTTAGTGAGCTGGGGTCTTCAATACATTACATCACACCCGGCATGCATCGTGAGAATGGTCAGGTGGAGCGCTACTGCCGAACGGTCTTAAATATGTTACGTGTTGAAGTTGAAAGTAAGGGATTGCAGTGGGCTGATGCCCTGTGGAAAGTACAGCTCACTTTGAACATTACCAGGCATACCACCACACAAACCTCACCACTACAATTACTCGTTGGTGTGGAAGCGACCACACCAGTCATCAGGTCCTTGGTGCGAGACGTTGCATTTGAAGACTCCCAACCAAATCGTGAGGCTTTACTAACCATTCGACGACAGCGAGCTTCTAGTTTGCTTACAGATAATCAACGGCGCCAGGATGCCTATGTCAATGAGGGCCGACGACAACCACGCAACTTTGTTATTGGCGACTCTGTGTTTGTCATCAAAAGTTCACAAAGTACTGGAAAAATGGACTCCGGTATGCGTGGCCCATATGAAGTTACACGGGTACTTCCACATAATCGCTACGAGCTGGTATTAATTGCTGGCTCTTACGGCAAGAAGACTCAGGCTGCTGCCGAGAATATGGTGTTGTGGCGTGGCGAGTGGACACCCGAAACGTGCTCAGCTTTCTTTGAACATGGTAACTATCCATTTGGAGTACATGGCAAGCACAACGCGGGGCCTCTGTGCATGTACTCCATGAACACTATTAGTCGATACATAGCAAGCATAACGTGGGGCCTCTGTGTATGTATTCGATTAACACTATCAGTCCGGGATTCATAGCAAGCATAACGCGGGGCCTCTGTGTATGTATTTTCGGATTGAATAGTGTACTAAACTTGTGAACTTATAGTACATGATTGCTATAAATCCGCAAGTATGGCATGCAAACGCGGGGCCTCTGCCACAGAACTGAATGAAGGCGTAAGAACGATATCATTTTTACACTTCTTTTGGGTTTTCTCTTAAAGAAATAATGTATAGCGATTTATGGGAAGTCCGGATTCTCATTACTCGTTATACATTTGATCTTTACAGTATTTGTCTAGAGCTGTTTTGAATTAATATTTTTCTATGAATTACATTATTAAGCAAAAACATGACACTTATAAGATACAGCTCTAAGTGAATACTAATCGAGTTAATATTTGCGTTGAACAGTTTGAATGATTTTTTATTTTATTTTGTAGACTTAACGGGCGATGATGGTATTGATGACCGAGACTCTGATAGACCTGGTGGTGAAAGTGGTGGCACAGTCGAGGACGACTTAAATACAGGAACGGCCGTCTTACAAGAAAATAGCAATGAGGAGGCTAGACCCAGTGGTGGAAGTATAAATACAAGCAGCGACTGACGATCGGGCTCACTTGGTTGGCGGCTTTCGGACGAGACGGACGTTTATTACTTTCTTTGTTCAGTATAGATTCAGTGTTTTAGTTTAGTTAGTGGTTTCAAAGTTGATTTAGAATTAGTTTAATCGTTTGGTTATAAATGTATTAGTGGGTAGTTAAATAAATAAATAGGTTCTGTAGTCGTACTGTTGTAATTTTTTTTTTTAAAGTTAAATTCACGTGGCTTGTAAGAATATGTATAATTTCTAGAATATATAACACGCACCCTTTTAGGCCTGCAGCGCCCACAAGGGGGCGTTATCGCCTACTTTGGGAAAGGCGGCTGTAGAGAATCTAGCTACGATCAAAATCATTAAATCTGAGAGTTGTTGAACCATGGTCTATAACTTAAGTTGCTTGACATAAGCCTATGCTGATCGCCGACCGCCATGGAGCATGTATGGAAAACTGTCTCAACTAGAAACCAAGCTAAACTGATTTAGTTTAGTTTACAGTGGACGATCACCTATGCAAAAAAAATAAAAAAAATACAGTACAAAGTTGTGTAAATTTTTGTCGCAGCGGTTAAATAAATGACACGTTTCGTTGCGGTTATTGTGTGAAATCAGTAAATATAGAATTGTAGGTGATTTGACCGTAATTTTGCATTGTATTTTCTCTACTGTTGTTTTTTACACGTAATGTTAATGAGTTCTTTTGACCAAAAGTCCATAGCAGAATCTTGAATAACCCAAACAATAATACATACCCATACATAACTTATATAACATACATGACTTAGCTGCGATCAAAGCTTCTTAATGGAAGATATTGCTTGGAAAGTGCAGTTGCTTGACTCTGATGGGGTATGGAATGCCCCGCCACTTGACCGTAGTAATGTTCTTACCAAATGAGCCACGTGGACAACGGGTTTACCTACTGCTTGATTTCGAATGTCATCTGCCCGAAGGTTATTCGCCGTAATCATTCGCCTGAGCGTCCGCCAAAAAGCCATATCAAGGTTTCACCGAAAATGCATTGCAATGCTAGTTATATCCTTCGAATGTCTTTTGGCTCGATGACATGCCAGTAACAACACAATACTGCACCGGGTGAAAAATAAAAATAGAAGATTTTATTGTAAAAAAAGGATTTTATTTGATGGAAGTGAAAAAATGGACTAAATTCAATATACTTTAATTAGGTACTTACTTTATCGAAAAATAAAACTTTCTTAGGTATGTAAAACTTTATTAGCATAACGGGAGCTACGCATTATTAGTTTTTAAATTAGTCAATTAGTAACTTTACCTGAATCCAATATATTTTTTTACAATATTTGATTGCAATTAATAAATTTTAAAGTAACTAAAATTAAAAAAAAACGCCGAAATAAAACACCGTAAAATGAACGTTCAACCGACCACAGGTAGACAATTTGTTCGTTAATTAAATTCAGTTGTGGCCTGTCCCCTCGCCACTTAGGAAATATTAATTTCCCTGTTACCTAGGCACCTCAAATCTGAACAAAACCTCCTCGGGTTAAGATTAACGGGCGAGGTACAATTTTATTAGCATTTTTTCCCCCTTTTCCGTCGTGCCGAGCTCATTTCCTCTCTGGTAATTTATTACGGTGGCTGGAAATTAGCGATATCAAATAGCAGTCATAAGCTCGTTTCGTATTCGCTGAGGAAATTTCGTTCCGTGATTAGATTAAGGAGGTTGTAGTGTAGTGCTACGGAGTTTATACTCTTACTTCCCCTATTCTCTTGTTTTACGCTGATTTGGTTCACTCGTAGAGGTCCTAATGATGGTTAAGGTTTGTATTTGTCGTAATAATATTTTTAAAGCCGAATACAGGATGCTACTTAAAATTTGAGGCGTACTAATTGTTTAGCAGCTTCTAAATTTTAAAATAGTAAAAATAGTAATAGTAAATATTTGAGAGGTTAATTAATTGTTTAAGTAGAACTCAAATGTTGAATTACGTTTCTGTATTCGGCCGTTAGTATAATTACAATAATATTATAACAACAAATGCTATGCTAAGCGAGAGGCCTTAAGGTCATAGCCCACTTACACGACTCTGCTTCCACCCGGCAAAAATTGTCGTCACCTGTCATTGTCGGATCATACAGCCCAAATAATTACGTGTCCAGTAAAACCTCACTGTGTGTTAAAATATTGGTACGCCGAAAAACGGGACTATTGTCAAGAAAATGTAGATAAATTTAGGCAATGTATTAGCTCCCTATCTTTTATTGACATTTACAATTGTGACGATCCAGAAAAGGCTTTTGACATGTTCTATGAATTGTTTAAATTGTTTTATTATTTATGTTTTCCCAAAATAAAAATCAAGATTTCATTAGAGCGTAAGCCTAAATGGATAAGCACTGGTATAAAAAAATGTTGTAAACGGAGACGTCAGCTATTGTGGCAATCTAGACAAAATCCCACTGAACAAAATAAAAAAGACTTCAATGATTTGTCAAAAAGACTCAAAAAAGTTATAAACTTAACCCAAAAACACCTAAATAATTATGAAATTGCAACATCTAAGAACCGAAATAAAACTATGTGGAGTGTTATAAACAGATCTAAGGAGAATGTTCCAAAAACCGATATAGACTATATACAAGTTGAGGGTGTCAATATACATGATCCTCTAATTATTGCAGAAACATTTAATAACTTCTTTATTGATTCAACGCACATAAATGATTATAACTACAACACTACTACCCCGATCCCCTTACATCCAAACACACTTTTCTTGACTCCGAGTACTCCCAGTGACATTGTAAGAATAATTAAAAATCTCAAAAGTACAAACAGTACGGGATATGATGATATTTCAGTAAAAATACTAAAAGAGGTATCTATATGTGTTTCTCCAATTCTAAGCCATATAATTAACTTGTGTGTCTTATATGGGGTTTTTCCTGAACAACTGAAAGTTACTTTAGTAAAGCCATTATTTAAAAAAGATAACAAGCATGATATGGCATGTTACCGAACAATAGCTCTAGTCCCTGTCATTGCGAAAATCTTTGAAAAGGTCATCTCTCAGGCACTCAATGTGTTCTTTGAACAAAAAAATATATTTGTCAATGAACAAGCCGGTTTTAGGAAAAATAAAAACATTGACAAAGCAATATATGACTTCCTACAAGTAGTAATGAGTAGTCTGAATAAAAATATAACTGCATGCGCTCTTTATGGACCTTACAAAGGCCTTTGACTACGTTGATCATAATATTTTACTAATGAAACTAGAAGCATATGGTATTAGAGGAAATGTCCTTAAACTTATTCAATCCTACCTTGAAAATCGTAAACAAGCGACTGAAATTACAAGAGTTTGCATAAACAAAAAACAAGAATTAAAATTTTCTTTCAATTTTAGAACAGTACAATTAGGAGTACCACAAGGTAGCGTATTAGGACCTTTATTTTTTATTATATATATTAATGACCTTCCCAAAGTTACAGTAAACAAAATGACATTATTTGCCGATGACAGTACAGTGATATTCAGTGGAATAAATAAACCGACTCTAGAACATGAAATAAATAGTACTCTAGGAAATATAGTAAGTTGGCTTAGTGCAAACAATCTTAAAATTAATCTATCTAAAACAAATCTTATGACATTTAAAATTAGAAAATTTAAAGTTTCTGACATTGCTATTGAATATGACGGACACAAAATTAATAGCATACAGAAAACTACATTCTTGGGTCTACATATAGACGATGACCTTGCCTGGACGACACATACGGAGAATTTAAGTGCAAAACTAAATCAATACTCATACGCACTGTACATGTTAAGTATTTACATTTACGCTTTATTATCAGCATACCATGCCCATGGCGGGAGATCGTGAGGAAAGCTGTGTCCGCCTCTAACACTAACGCGGACGCCTCAACGTGACCACGACCGCTCTGCCAAGAGCGAAACGACAGAGAAGAAGATGCCCATGTTGCTTCCAGGCTTAGGTACGGTGTAATTTTTTGGGGCAATTCCACGAATAGGGAATTGGTATTTTTATCGCAAAAGAGGTGTTTAAGAGCAATTTGTAAATTGCAGCCTAGGGATTCTTGTGTACCTCATTTCCAGAATTTGAATTTATTAACTTTACCCTGTATTTATATTTTTGAAATAGCACAATTTGTAAGAAAACATTTTGACATATTTATAAAGTTTGTTAGCGGACGATATATAAACAAGATAAAGCATCCACCCAGTAATACTGCTTATTATCAAAAAAGCATATATTGTATGGCACCGACAATTTACAATCACCTACCTGTAGATCTGCTAGGAATAGAATCGACCAATTTATTTAAAATTAAGTTGAAAAAGTTTTTAATCTACAAAGCCTACTATAGTATACAGACTTATTTAGACGACAAATTGTAATGATTTAGTGGGGAATTGTGACCTACATGCTATATTTTATTATTGAATCATTGTTTTTCGTGTTATTGAAATTGTTACAGTGTATTATGTAGTTTTGTTTTAACATTGATTTGTTTTGACATTTTGAATATCAGATATTTTATTTGGGTTAGATTTAATTTTATGTATATTTAATTTTATGTCAGGTTTTTGTTGATTTCTTGACATTACTGTAAAATTGACAAGCATTATGAGCTAATAGTAAAATGAAATATTTAATGGTATCTTACGACCGAACTATGTACATTTTGCATGCTGTAAAGTAAGACATGGCCTGATCTTTTATAATCCTAATTGTATCTTTGAATTACCCATGTTTCGCAAAATAAATATTATGAATTATGAAAATAATATAATTCAAATATGGGCTTTAAATATTGCCCTTTAGATACATTTTACATTGGCATCATAAATTAGCAGACAGCTCGCTTTCAGCGAGCTTACCGCCGTCAGACTGCTCATCAGTCAGTGTAAAATCTAAAGAGCAATATTTAGAGCCCATATTTGAATTATATTATTTTTGCCGGGTGGAAGCAGAGTCGTGTAAGTGAGCTGTGACCTTTAGGGTAATCTGAAAACTCAAATACTAGATGAGGCACACTACTATAAGAAAAAAAAAAGAAAATCTAGTAATAAATAATAATAAAAGCAAAACCAATAAACAAAAACTAGACTTTCAGCAATCCATGATAATATCGAAAGAAAAAAAAAACGTTATACAGGGCGCGAGAAAATAACAATAATCCCGTATAGATAAGATACATAACGTTTTCTTTCGTAACAAAAATAAATCTATAAATCCATGAAACGAGGATTCGGCTATTATTATTTTTATCGATGACCAGAAAACGAGGAAGAACTGAAGATTTATTACGCTCTTACAGGGTAACATTACTTATTTGAAATCAAATTCGTTCACATTCTCATACTTGTTTGGCCGGCGAATCCGTGCATTACCAAAATTGCGCGGAACCAATTTACTTTATGTGATACATTCGTAGAGATAGAGCGACTAAATCAGTTTAGACTATAGAGTTTAGAATTTTGGAGTATACCTATGTAGCTACCTACATTACAAAGTGACCACAAATCATGCTTTGCATGCATGCAATTACATTGAATTAAATGTAGTTTTTCTTCAATTAATTATTTAGAAAGCGAGTGAGAAGTGAGGTTGGCGTCTAAATAGAATTTGTGTCGTATTTATGAAAAAATGTTTTTTTGTAGTTTCAAATAATATATTAACGTGACATACTTGTAGCAGGCATACTCTTTACAGCCTAGCTTGCATTACGTAAACAAGCTATCAAGCTATGGATAGATACTTTACATTGAGTGTCATCGGGTATCCACCGCCACTACACCTAGCTAGTTGCACAATGCACATGTCTTGCCGGCCGGTGCCGCTTCAAAATTAAAAAAAAATCAAATGTGTGGACGTTATCAGTGCCGAAATTCACTATCGAGGTAATAGCTCTTTATCACTTGGTAAATTAAGCATTAGCGATCTGTAACAGTAACCGTTGCATGTACTGGTAACCAAAAGACATACTGTGGATGTTGGTTCGAGCGCTACATATTGTCGGTTTTTGCCACGAATCAAAGGGTACTCGCGGACACTGAAACCTACAGCTCCTACCTAGTTCGGGCTAGAGTTTGTACCCGACTACCCGAGTACCCGACTATTTATATAGTTTAATGTAATGGTCAATAGTTCACCTTTAATATAAAAAATCTATTCTACCTCTATGTGATACATTTTGGCTACGAGATTTATTCCGGGTGCTGCAATGTGGTCATATTTATATCAGTGATCGATGGGAAAAACTTTATTATTTTTTACTGCTACGTGTTCACTTATTAGATGATAGATGTTGAATGTATGTATTGTCACGTCTATTGATAATTTCGTTTATGAGTTTTTGTGTTTTGGAAAACGCTTTACTGAGTAGGTAGTAAATACTCGCCTTTAATTATCTAGACGATTTATACGGCAATAATTTCTTTAATCCAAAACGTTGTAGTCCCTAAGACATTATTTACTAGATGGAGTAAACTTGTAAACATTATTTTTTGAAAAAAAAAATTCTTTGAAACTTTAGTATTGGGTGGCATTCGAAGACGCGACTATTGGTAATCCGAACTAACGCGTTTGACGGCTTCGCCACGGGTAACCTTGCTGTAGTAAACTTGCTCTGTAGTCACAAAATAAATACAAGGACAATAGTCAATAGTTATTACTACTTCCAAAGTAATTATGAATAATTATTTGTCATGGGTGCCACTAGTCTCTTAATTGACCGAGCGAGCATATCCGAGCGAGCGATCCGTATTGCGAAGTGTCTCTGCTTTAAGTCGGGCAAAATTTGCTTTCGTCTGTCAGTATGTACGATCTGCTCTATAGGTCGTAGTACGACTCACTCTCTCTTCTTTCTCTCACAAAGGAGACTAATCTTTGGAACCACCTTGTGATCAAAACCTTTTGAATGGGTAATAGCTAAAGTTGAAATACTTCAATGTACTTAGCAATAAAGTTTGTGCTCGCGAGGTCTACTGTGTGCAGAACTACTAGTCTTAAAAAAAAATAGCATCGTATGAAAAAAAAACATTTTTATTCATTTATTGATAGATAAATCGGATTGGAAAAATATATACAAATCCCTTTCGATCTCTCTATCCGTATCAACGAGTGACAGGTCTAATAAATCAATTTATTAGCAAATCCGACGGCGACCCACATAACGAGCTTGGCTTTTAGTAAATTTCAATAAATGAAACGATGAGTCCCTCGGCAGTACTGCCGCATTACCTTAATAGACACATTGATGTATCCCCCGCCTCCGACCATGAAATATATTCCAAGAAAAATGTCAGAATTCTTGTTTTTTTAAATAATATCTTCTCAAATAAATCAAATTATTGTTTTATTTGGCCGTTACTTTACTATCCCTCTGGTGGGAAAAGGCCTTATCCATCTTTATTCATCGATCACAGTGTTCTGTAAGCTTCGGCCAAAAGCGTTCGGGATCTTTCCACCAGCAGAATAGTAGACCCATCAAAAACATGCTTGTAAAAAAAGCCAAGTCTCGCAACTCAGTTCTTCTACCGTAAAAAGTTGTGAGATCCATGTAATTCCAAGTCGGTTATTTTATTCAATCCCTAGTTAGGGACCTTCTGTCTTAAGTTATTATTACGTAATAAGCAAATCTAACAAGATCATATAGAGACCATAATAACAATATTTAAAATAAAAGTTATGTTTCAAATAAATTGATTAACTTGGCAATCGCATGAATACACAATTTGTCTCACAAGTAATACATATTAAATTAAATTAGACTGTTTAGTGCGATTGCCAAGTTAATCAATTTATTTATAACATAACTTTTACTTTAAATATTGTTATTATGGTCTCTATATGATCTTGTTAGATTTGCTTATTACGTAATAATAACTTAAGACAGAAGGTCCCTTACTAGGGATTGAATAAAATAACCGACTTGGAATTACATGGATCTCACAACTTTTTACGGTAATAGAACTGAGTTGCGAGACTTGGCTTTTTTTACAAGCATGTTTTTGATGGGATCTCATTTCTTTTTGTTTTACTTCTTGTACACCATCTATTTTTGGTAGTAATAGTGAACTGCAATAATATCGATAGTTTCGTTACTATCGATAGTTTTCACCTATCGATGGTGACCTTTCTTTCAATAGTATTGGTTGGAGTATGTAGCTATTGAATAACAGCCTACTATAGATTGTATAAAACTATCGATAGTATCAATACTATCGATAGTGTTGTTCCAATATTCAAGACTCATGGGCCTATCGATATTTTAGTTGATTTTTGACGACATCTATCGATAGTCAAACTATCGATAGTTTGGCAACGCTAAGGAAAATATTTCAATTTTCAAAATGAGCATGTGTCGATGGTTTCGTTTCCGTCTTATACAAGGAAAAAGGTTGATTTCTTAATTTGACGACCTCTGTGGCGCGTCGTGATACGATAGAAGGTTGCGGGTTCGATTCCCGCCGGGTCTGGTCTGGGTGTCCCTCTATGTATAATATGTATGTATTTAGAAAAGAAAAATAAAAACATACATAGATCTCACAACTTTTTACGGTAGAAGAACTGAGTTGCGAGACTTGCTTTTTTACAAGCACGTTTTTGTTGGGATCTCATTTCTTTTTGTTTTAGTTCTTGAATTCCAACATCCCTAAGTATACCTATCGACACCTATTTTTCAATTTTATTAATACTTGAACAGGTATCTTTAAGTATTAATAAAATAGAACAATACTGCAAATATTACTTTGTAGTCCTATACAATATGTATGGGATTACAAACTTATTCATGAAGTTTGTGTTTTTCGGGAAGACGGAAGCGATTTTTTTTTGTTTTTATAATTTTCCCTTAATGTATACACTAAACCCTAATTGTATTTATTATTATTTTCAATTTATTGCAAGAACTTTCAAACTATTATTGAAGAAGGGTTTTGCTCAAAGAATCATCTGTTGCCATTCTATCAACATATGGAAAGCTCACAGTCCTTAAGCAGGTCTGCCTCATGCCGTAAGTAACTTTCTTCCTGGGCTGACGAACACTACAAAAACACAACTTATTAGATCTAAATCTAAAGTAATATAATAAAAAGAAAACGTTTTAATGATTGATTCGATTCATGTACCTATGTTTGGATTGGAAGAATGTTTGTTGCAGGTAATCTCGTGAACCAATTAACTGAATTTGATAAAACTAAAAATGTTGATAAATTAAATCCTTGAGAGTAAAATAGGTTAATTTTTATCATAATATTTTCACAGGATCGGGACTTATGCCGGTGAAGCTGCAAGGCAATGCTAGTCAAACATACAAACAGGAGGTTGGAGGTAAATTATCCAATGATCTTTGAAGGCGAGCAACACCGCGGGAAACGACTAATATTTAATAAAGAGCAGTTTGCATCGCTCGGCTTAATGACGCCATATTTACGGATTACATCCCAGGATGGAATGTTTAAATTTTTCCGACATTTTACGCAGATGGCGAAGTGAATTAACCGCAAAGTTGGCCCATTATTAATTCTGTTTTCGTGTAGCCCCAGCGGCTAATGTTTCAGTGGGCTTATTATTGGGAAATTTTGTAATGACTGTTAATATAACGACACGCTACTGCGATCACGCGACTAGAAGGATAAGTTTGATCAAAGTTCAATGAACCGGAATTGTGTAACCGACGTAATTACATTTGCTCCACATGAAAGAAACAAGAACTACTCTGTGAAATCGTTTCGTTGGAATTTTGATCGCATAATTGCGATATTAGTATCGGAATATTGAATATTCTAGGTAACTTTTAAGTAATCTTCCTTACAAATTGTAGGTAGTTTTTGAATAAACGAAATATAATAAAAGTGCAGATTGATTGAAGTTTAGAAATAATATAAGCCACTTAGGAAAACGAATCGTTCCGCAGCCCGTTCTTCTTATTTCTCACCTCCTAAATCTGAACGTCTCAAAACTCAAAATTTTTTATTCATTTAGAACGTATATACACGCATACGTACGTTTTGAAACGTCGAGATTTTATTTTACCGAGGTTTCGGAACGCGCCCTCCGATGAGAAGAAACCACAAGAAACTCATGGGGTTTTTTTTTTTCAATTATTTTTTTTATCATGTTTTGTATTACAATCGTCATAATACAGATATCTGTAATTTGAACAGGAGCCGTTAACAATCATGTCCATGGATTCTTTTCATCAAAATATTTAGACGTGCTATATTACGCCTTATTACACAATTTAAGTTTAATACGTTAATAAGTTTAGTACGCCTTATTACACAATTTAAGTCTACGCTAAGCGTCGTCTAAGCTAAGTTACTGTGGCGTAGCTTCGCATAGTGGAGTCAGTTTTCATACGTGTGCCTCCACTGCCAATTATGCCAGTGATGTGTAGTGGCTTAATAACATAATATGAATAATGATAACGTACCTAAAGTTACGTTTGTATTTTATTTCTGCATGGTACCTACCTACACGAATATGTTTATCTTAAGCTGAAACATAATTCGTAAAAGTTTTCATATCTCCCCTCAAACAGTTACGCCTCAAACACTTTCTCAATACGAAGTTTCATAGAATGAAAGGATGCAAACACAATAAAGATGCCAGAATGTTTAGAAGCACATTTTCACGTTTAAATCCTGTCATGGTACTCCACAAAAAGAGGGAAAGTTACATCAATAAACATCTACTTATCACTTCTCATGCAGAAAACATGAAAGAAATAAAGAGTCTGATCAGACTGCAGATTTTTTGTCCGTCGATTGTTCCCCGACTTTATCGCATAATTACGTTTGGTTTTAAGGTTTCGTGAAATACGGTTCCCTGCACTTAGTTTTTAAAATTCCCGTTCGTGACAATTTACCTTTGATAAATTTATTTTATCTTTTATTGATATCACAAAACTATCTACGACGACGTCGACGTTCTATGTACTGGGTTGACATCATACCACGACGCATCGTTCGCGCTGGGCGCATCTATAACTACTTGAAAAGTTTGGCTGCCAGCTATCGCCTGATACAAAGTTTGTAGTCTGTTGACCCCTAAGAATTCTCCCACATATGATGTTGAATCTACGAACAGATAAAAGTACTTTTATTCCATTCAAGGCCCACTTTTAACCATTTTTCATGTCTTTGTTGGTCCCGAAATAGGCTTTAGGGTGACGTTGATGCGTACTATCCCTCGCATAGGGAGATTTAATATATATTTTTAAAGACCAGTGTCAAATGTTTTAGTATTATTTAAAACAGTTTCACCTTGTGGTGGAATGAAGAAGGAAATTTAAATAAAGGTAATAATTTTGTATTCACAGTAAAAAAGTGATTTAGTGCGTAGGTACAGTATTTGACGGATTACATTCTGAATTTCAAATTATAAGAAAGGGATGAAAAAAAGACGAAGAAAGATGGAGTAAGAAGGAAAGCTGTTTTATAAGACAAACCAAATTATTGACTGATAAAGATACAGATGCAAAACGACTGAAGTTTATAGATTGAATAAATAATTACGTTTTTTGTATGATGGGATAACACAAAAACTGAGAAATTAAATCTTAAAATAAATTAAAAAAAAAACTACAAAATATTACCCGTCGATTAAAACCTCTTATTTTTGTGCAAGTTAATACAAAAACACGTAATAATAGTTTAAAGTTCAAAGAAGAATAAAGCAAAATACGTATTTAATTAACCTGTATTTTGATATTCCATCTTTTATACGAGTATAAAAGCAATTTGTTTAAAATATTTAATTATAAAGTACCTATCAAATTTAATTGGTACACTCGGGATTACTTTTTTTATTCACAGCTAGCTATTCCCCGTGGTATCACACACGGAAGGCCAGGCCAGCTATGTGCATACCAAGTTCCATCGAAATAGGTCAAGTAGTTTTTGCGTCAAGGAGTAACCATACACGTTTACTTACTTGCCAGTACCACAAACACGGTTACCTTTATAATATTAGTAGGATATGAAAAACACTGTAAAATGTAGCATGAACATTTACTCATATGATTTACCAACCAAGTTGTTCCACACAACACAAATCATACCACCTCCAATTTATTTATCGGGTTAGGAAATCTTTTAAAGTTTTTAACAACACGCTAAGGCAACATTTGTGATGTAAAGTTGCTTTTACCTTAACTTGGATCGCGTGAATGTAGAACGGAACTTTTTTTCTTAAAACATCTCATGTCGTTTTAGTATTAAGCGCATGATTGATGGTTCATGCTTTAAGTGGTCATAAAAATTAATTTCTTCTTTATTATATTGAATTACTAGCAGCGCCCGGATGTTTTACCCGCGTGATGGTACGAGTTGGCAACGTGCGACATGAGGCGGCAGCGGACAACGTGTCGCGGCGACACTACTGCGGTTTCTATGTAGTCAGCGACACGAAGCTAGCGATGCCGTCGAGCGTGCGTAGGGACACGTCGTCTGCTGCCGCTTCATGTCGCCCGTTGCAATTCGTACCTTTAGTCCCTCTCCCTGTGATTATCGGATTAAACCTATGTATTTGTTCGACTCCGGTTGACTGGATACCACGTTTCATCGCAATCGGCTTAGTAAATAATACGTGAATGAGTAACAAACATACCTACTCGTTTACTTACTTTATGCACAAACTTTTGCAAAAATGTTTAAGTAGGACTAGCTGTAATCCGCGGTTTCACCCGCAAATCTCTTTATCAATATACAAAAAAAACTTGTTGGGACTGATTTTTTAGGACAAGTTGTGATGTAACTGCAACGTATCTAAGCTTATTTTAACAACTTACAAAATAATATTCATCTGAAACTAAACGAAGCGATTAAGCTGTGCTTAGTGAGTTTCAATCAATTAAAGTCTATACTATATCTAAATAATTTTAATTTCGTTTTAAATTTTAGGTAAATAATCAAACCTCGCCGGCTTCTTACCGGGAAATAAGGTAATCAGCGCTAAATAACGTTCGTCGGAAACTGTCACTTACAAACCATTATAAAATATTATAGTAGTAACTAAGTAAGTAACTGTAGTGATTACGAATGGAGCAGCGGTTAAGTCTACGGCCACTAAAAACAAGGTCTAGAATTTTCAAGCAAGGCCATATTGAACCGCCCCGCTTAACTTAAATAGGGCTATATTTATTTAAGGTGAGACGCTCACTGATATCCAAGTTCTACCACTTCTTCATCTTCGGATGACGTCATCACAATACATTTTAAAGAACGTAGTCAAAAGTCAAAATTATTTTATTTATTCATAATTTACACGATTTAGCTTGTAGAAGAAGACGCAAGAAAGTCATAGAGTTTTTTTGCAGTGATCATGTCACATTGTTCCACTAAGCCACTTGCATTTTGACTTTACTACATTAATAATAATAAATAATAATAATAAAAATTTATTTACCAAAAAGCTTAAAAGACATTAGGTAAAATTACTTTTGGCCCCCGCAAAAGGGCAAGCCTGAGTTGCGGGAAACCAGTGGGTGATATCGTATAAAAATTTGAGGTCTAGCTGAGTATTATAATAAAACAAAGAGTACCAAATTAAAAAAAAATAAACAAACATTAAGACTAAAAGAACAAAAGAACAGACTCCAAACACATTAAAAGTATAAATCAGACTTTACTGGATTGATTCTCGATTTAGCTTGAAATGATGCACACCTTTCGCTGACAAACAACCACAGAACGCCACCAGCGATCTATTTTCTGTAGATTTTAGTCATTTTATAAGGCACGCTTAGCAAGTGCTCTGGGTTGTTTTTCCAGATAGCAATCGTTAAGTCAAGTTAGAGGCCTTGCCGACCTGAAAACTCGAACATTCGGTGAGTTACATGAAAAGAAGAAGAAGCTTGGTAGTGGCATTTTAGGCTTTTGTGCGTTCACGCTCATCAGTGAGCGTCGCGCCTTAGTTTTCAAACAAAGAGCTTCTTTATCTTTCATAAAAACTGGGCACGAGCAACGTGACTGCGATATGCCCGTGTTTAATTTTAAAACGGACGGAGGCGAGAGATTTTAATGAGAGATCAGGTTTTTCAATTATCTTCACTTCTTTTTCAAAAGTTCAGCGTTGAATTTTTATCGGCTGGATTCTTTGAGTGCTTAACTTAGTATTCAAGTTTGGTTAATTAATACCTATATCGATTATGAATTTCTAGCTTGGATAGCTCGGCCGAGGCTAGGTTTATACAGATATTTTCAAGAAATTATTGCGCTGTGTTTTAGTACAGTTTACCTAATCGGCTAGTTTTTTTTAACAGACATCTAAAAAAGGCGGAGGTTATCAATTTGGGTATACCTATGTTTGTTTTTGTGTATAAGTGGTAATTTACACACAAAAAAACACAATATACATCCAAACGACCGGACCGGTCTGAGGTCCGATCGCAATAGAAAGATTATTAGCTTCTTGTTAATTTTACCGTGGTTGTGTTACTTACTCAATTATACCATACGCACCTTGTTTACCTATAGGTGAGTTTTAACAATATTTTTGACCATTATTAATGGAAAAATGAATTAAAATTAAAATGGATAAAGGTCTTCACAAATCAGAAACAAATATAGTACAGAATCCCTGGTACATTTTGCAAATTGATTACTATCAAGCTAGTTTTCCGTAAGTAGCTTCATTTTGATGAGACGCCCAACAATTTCCTATACGAAACTTTCGATTGTGGTAGATCACAGAGGTAGGATCTGTACTACTACTTTTGAGCGTAGGACCTGGATAACGTACCATGCAATGTGACTGATAATTAATTTTTTTTTTGTTATTTATTTATATTGATATTATGTCAGACTAGATAAATTAAAATAATTTAAATTAATAATCCAAAAATGAGTCCCTAGGTATAGTACCCAAAAGGCTGGCTGCATTGCCCCTTTGGATAGCAATACCTATTCGTTGGCCAAAGTAGCAGCCAGCCCTTTGGTCACGAGAAGCTAATACTAATAATTTTGAAACATTTTTATAAAAATCTAAAGCCTCGGTTCCCCACGGTTCCCCAACGTCTCGACTGCAAACGGCAGTCGAGACGTTGGGGCTTATTATTATTAAATATTTCCGCCGTTTTGCAATCTCTCAATTATGTTCAATATATGTCTTTTTTAAACACAAAAATGAGGTTGTCGTTGTTCTAATCTGAAGCTATCACCATAAACATCGCTAAGCCGTCCGCGTCGTAACGGTAGTAGTGAGACACAAACAATATTTCCTGTTAAGGAACATCATTTATCGTCACAACAAAAACCCTTGGCACAACACAACAACTGACTTATTTACAGTGTAATGGCAAAAACGTGCTAACTGATAACTGACCTAGAAAATCCGTTGACGGGTTTTTGTAGTGGTTCCCTACAACTTAGTAGGTATATAGATATTTTAGTACATTGGGCGTCTTTATTTACTATTACAATCGATCGATTACATTATACAATGTCTTGTTTAAATACTAAATTAAATCTAATATAAGTAAACACAATCGAAATAAAGTAAAATTTCAGTCCATTACGTCAAAAGTCCATTACGGACAAAGTGCCCGAAATGCTAGCAATTAATAAAATGTTTAAATATGTAAATAATAAAATGGATAATTGAGTTGAATTTCATTTGAATATCGTAAAAATCTAGGTAGGTACCTTCCTATATAATTATAATGTTTGTATCATTATACCTAGTTACTATCTATTCAAATTTTACCTGAAATATTACCAATTGATTTCTAACTTCTTCGTGTTTTTAACCGACTTCCAAAAAAGGAGGAGGTTCTCAATTTGTCGGGATATTTTTTTTTTTTTTTTTAATAGTTAATAGGTGTGGCTCACCTAATGTTAGAGTCGTCAGGCCCTAAGGCCTCTAGTTGATCTAACGACTGCTGTCATAGATAGCTACGAGTCGACGACTACTTTCAGTATTAAAGCAGTATGTGAACGAACAATCATGTTTTATGTAAAGTATTTGTAGGTACCTATATTATGTTTTTATTCCTATATGTTGTGCAAAAACGAGCTACGTATCTATTAGTAGAGATTATACTACGTATAAAATATTACATAAAAAAAAACGAATTTTAGACTATTTTCTAAATTATTGCCGTGGTGTAGCACAAATGTTGGCTAGAACAAAATAACAAAAAAAACAATTGGCCATTCTATTTCTATTAAATGTTAAAAACAATTGTAAAGCTCGTGTCACAATGACCGCTCTTTTAGCAAAACATATTTCTGTTAAAAATGCAAGAGGTTCATGTTTACAGTAAAGTTACATAATTAAAATGAGATAGCTCACCCGCAGTTCGCTGCAATCTCCCAGTGGATCTCCGCTTTGTTTGCTGACCGCTCGCTGGTTTCCCCGCTGCCGCCCTGTTTATTGCTGAAACACTGACACACTGAATAAGATAGTTAAATTCAAAAGAAATAGATATCATTTAATCCGTTTAAAAGCTAGCAATCCTCCTCCCGGACCTCCACAAGTGCAGCACATTAGTTTGTCTGGACATCAGTTTCCCGGATCTTATTAGCGTATTTTCAAACCTCAAGATAAGGTAATTAAAATAAATACACGAATAACACGTGGAAAAAACGTGTAAGTTTCAAAAATATAAAAGTAGTAGATTAAGTTTTTATCAGACCTATAACCTATAACCAAAAAAACGGGGCAAGTGCGACACTCGCGCATAAAGGGTTCCGTACCACTATCACAATTGGATACGGAACCCTAAAATGGTTTACAACAACCAATTTTTAAATTTTATAGGAAAATATGAAATATTTATCTTCGATTCTTACTCCCATCAAACGACCGAATCACTCAAAAAAAAAAAACCTTGGCACAAAGAAATCTGAAACATAAAAGAAACTCTTTGGTAAGTGAAGGCAGACTGGTATATTTGACAGATAGGGCGGCCATATTGAATTCCATGACCAACTCCTGTCCCTGTTCCTGTCCTTACTCCTTGTAGTTTTTGAAACACGTTTGTTGTATGGGAGCCCCTTTTAAATAATTGTTTTATTTTGTTTTTAGTATTTGTTGTTGTAGCGACAACCGAAATACATCTTCTGTGAAAATTTCAACCTTCTAGCTATTACGGTTCATGAGATACAGCCTGGTGACAGACGGACGGACGGACGGACAGACAGACAGACAGACAGACAGACAGCGAAGTCTCAGTAATAGGGTCCCGTTTTTACCTTTAGGTACGGAACCCTAATAAAAATGGGATACTACAGAGATGATCTTGGTTTACCTTACATAACAATCTGTACCTATAAAAGTATTTTAAGGAAAAATAAGATGTTCTTTCTTTCTCTATAAATTGTATATCTTTGACACAGCCACTAAAAGAGATTTATTTCCACTCTATTTTAGACGACACATGTTACAAATCGTGCGTGAAAAACGATTTTTGAACCCGTTTCATGCAATGTTTGACCATAACTCAAAATAGTTTTGAAACATTGAAATAGAAACGTTTAGATTGTAGAAAACAAAAAGAAAACTATTTTTAACCGATTTTAAAAAAAAGAGGAGGTTTACTGGGCAGTTTTACGGGTGGGTGAGGTGTGATTGTAGTTTGTCTGCTCGACTTCAGATTACATAACATAGAAGTCGGTGGCACTGTATGTAGGCGAGGTTGTTTTATACTTTTTTTTGAAGTCAGTTTTTAATTATTTTTTTGTTTACAATGACACGAAGGCTATACGCGCGTGAATGTAAGGCTATACGCAAATATACTTGCATTGTGAATGCTTTTGTGAATATCACCTAATCAGTGTGGTTTTGTCAAAGGAATTTAGCGACGCGCATCCGCCTCGACTTATGAGTGCTCGTATAGCTTAACACAAAACTTAAGTCAATATATTTAAACTTAAAACAAAAAACGTTATTTTTGTTCAAAACTAAGCGTTTAATATCTATAGTGCAAGGCATTAACTAATCATTTTGTTAACTTAACACGAAGAAGAAAGAATTAAAATATCCGCAAAACAATTTTAATAAAGATATTTCGTAAGGTAACTATTTCAAAAATAATAACTAGGTAGTCAAATTACTTTCCCTATACATTTTTCTCTTTAGTAAAACTGTATTAGGATTAATTTAATGAGCGTTCTGAGTCGTTTCAATTAATTAATCCAGTCCAGTGCTATCCAACATCTATGCTTCTAACGGCAACTTTCTTGAAGAGACATAGTTTTAATTGGCCCTCTCCTGTTTTACTGAAAGGTCTTTTAATTGAATATTTTAGCATTTAAAGTACCTAAGTGACTTAATTTTCAAGTTAGAGCGGTCTTTTTTGGCGTACGTAATTAGGTAGAGGTGTATTTTAAAATGCGAAATGGCGACTTGTTCAATATAATAGGATAGGATATTATTTTTTACAGAATTAAAAGTAAAACAGTTTTTACTTGTTACTGATTGACTATTTTTTCCTCAAAATTTATGTCACGGCAGGGAATTATTCCTTCTTCTAGATGAACGTGCTAAATCTTAGACCATTTCATCATCTATCTTCAGGTGATATAGTGGTCAAACGTTCATCTACCGCGTAAAAAAAAACTGAACACCCTATACCTCGTTATAGTACCTACCTACCTACCTAAGTATATTTAACGCATTTCTTTACATTATTCTTTTTTCTTTATTAAAGTAGAGGAGCTAATTTAGCTATAAAATTCAGTAAACTTACTTAATTTTATAATGTTTGTCCCGCGGTTTCACCTGTCTAAGTGCCGATCCCGTGGGCATTAAAGAAATCCTTTCTTATCAGCACACATCACATAAATAACACACTCTCTAAATTTCTACCCTCTTACTTACTATCAGGTGGTTCAGGCTGTGCATTGATCCATCAATCAGTCAGCCAGGACAAAATCTTTATAAATATAGATTGCAATATGATCCCCTAATAAAATAATTCAAATAGCTTTCTACTAAATTAGACCAGCAAATAACAAAACAGAGATAGCAGTGAAGGCAGCAAAAACTCAATTAAACTTACTTAACACTATAAACCTAACAAATGACTATCCAGTTATAGAATAATGGGCTCTAATGTCCAGTAATAAAGCCCACTAATGTTTTGGAACAAGAAAAACACACCACTAAACTAATATATTACAAATCTTTTGGTTAAATTTTCATGAGAGAAACATTTTCGGAGTTTATCGAAGCTCGTATCTAACTGAATATTGCAGTAGTTGGGGAACAGTTTGTATTTCCTACGCTTTTGGGAAAACTGAAGATCTAAATACAAAAGTGTTTGGAGCAACAATTTTGGCTTTATATATCCGATAACGGATTAGTTTGCTAACACTCGAAACGCGACGCGACGCAACGCTGCCACAACGTTATCAGTTACAAATTGTACCAAAAGTTTTTACTTTAACATATACCCTATTTCAGAAACTTAGATTAAAAAAGTACCTGGATTGAATCATATCCTGAAGTGACTTGGAAGTAATCGCTTTTAAGCAAATACATCGTCCTGTGTACCATTTTGAATCCAGGAATTAGGTTTCTACTATATAACAAATCCCTCACTTGGGAGAGTCCAGCGAACTCGTCTGCATTTCATTACTTGGCTGGCCCGTGTAGCGACTACAAAAGAAGGCTCTGGTCTCATTACTGCCGCATGCCGTGGTCTTGCTTTTAAGCATGATCTTTGAAAACCCCCATCTTGTCACCTACATAACAACTAAGGTCCGTTTTATAGAACGTGATTACGTGACTCAAGTTGAGATCTCGACTTGAAAAAGGATTAATAGCTGAAGTCAATTTTATAAAGACGGCCTAAAGATCGAGTTTCAAATCAAGATTTCTGCTTGAGTCACCTTTAGCAACACGTGTCTATGTTACAAAATATATACAAAATATTGCCAGAAAAAACTCACCCTCACAGGGCTGAACCATGTATCGTGGGTAACTGAC
Source organism: Idaea biselata (assembly GCA_958496205.1). Lineage (NCBI taxonomy): Eukaryota > Metazoa > Arthropoda > Insecta > Lepidoptera > Geometridae > Idaea > Idaea biselata. Next base: position 7,626,216 of record OY292395.1, read on the forward strand.
TTTACAAAAGAAGTACACCATACAAGTAAGTTGATTCTCGGGAACCAGATTAAAATTAGTAACTGTTATAACAACAACACACCGGAATTCAAAAAATTCAATCAATCAATTCTAAAATTTTCTAAGGACCTACCTATTTATTTACTTACTTTACGGAATTAGCTACCTTCTAGAAAATGGTATGCATTTGCGCGTTCGAGGCTAGCGAACTTAATAAATAAACTGTGATGTGTGTTAAAATGATGTTAACGAGAAGTAAAAAAAATAGCGTCTGCTTATTTTAGTTCGTATATAAAGCATTGAAAACGTATGTTTTTCCTTCCATCTTGCTTCGATCGCATACTTGGCCACTGACCGGCTGGCGCGGCGTCTGTAAACTCAGGAAAGAGTCTCGAACGCCTCCCAAAGCGCAAAGTTCTCGAACATTCTCAAACTTCACAAATGACACCGAAGAGACCGCGATAATTCACCGGCTAATGTCAAAGTTGGGACTTGTTAGAAAATTTTTAGTAACACAAAGAACTGCCATTATACCCCATTTCATTTTCTTTCGTTTCTCTTGAATAGAAATTATTTTACGGTACAATTTTGTATGATATTTGGAATAACCAATAGATCATAACAGGATTATTAATCTTAATATAGCTACTGATTCACTATGCTTCTTTGAAATACGCTTTATTAAAAATCAATTCGTCTAGGTGATCTAACGAGTCGTCCAGCGTATTGTTTATTTGTCACTACTTATACTGCCAATACTTTCTTGTATTTTTATAGATTTTGTAACAGTATTATCTCTTCAATTGAATAACACTTCAAACCCGATATTCACTTTTTATCACGATATCCCTGTGAAAAATATTTACACGCTCTGCTTGTAGGTATGTAGTTTAATACTCTTTTTAAACTTACACAATTTCCGTCCATCATTGTTATTAGAAACATGGGTCTAGATCGCGTTGTAGATAATGTCCGTGTGTGATCCGTTTGCCGAAACGTCAAGGTAATTAATAACATAATTATCTACTACGCGATCTAGACACGTGTTTCTAATATGTAGTTTAATATTTAGCAGTTTCTAGAGCGTGGTCGGTCGCTTTAATCGTTAATTTTAAACTTATCCATCGTACTAAATTAATTCCATTCGTCAATTTCGTGAAACCCAAATTCCTCAAGCGAGACACCGTGTACTGAATTAATAACTATAGTTAGTTATTAAAACTATTAAAAGGGATAGGCATTTAGAACATCCCCAATGTAAATTACGTTTTAAAATTTCACATATAAAATTCAAAACCCAACGACGACATATTATTCCTCTATTTTTGAATAGGTTGGCACAGTGACAAGAAATCATTTATATTTCATCGGTGAAAAGTTTAAATTAAAACCTTCTCGTTTACATTTTTCGGTCGTTAAGTTCAAAATTTTTAATAAAATTGTATAAGTACCAGGTCCGAAATTTTGTTGTGGGAAATATACAAACATTTTGTGTGAAGTTAAGCGCAATTTAGAGATTAGTATTCAATATCAAGGTTATTTTTAAGAAGAAAATGATGAGTAGACATAGGTTGTGATCTTAACCTTAACAGACATCATACATCATTTGTCTTTCAGCTATGACACCAGAAGAAAGACAGATGTAAACTTAGATTAAAACAAAAAACTAAAGATACGGTAGTCTCGGAAAATGAGACGATAAAACTGCGTCTAGCTGACGCACTAGCCTCAGACGTATGTCGAACCGTTGCCGCGTGAGCACGTGCTGTCACACTGCGATCATCTTTTTGACATCCATAATTATGCCTTTTTGCTTATTTACAAATGCCTGAATCATTCTTAAAGACAAATGTTTTTCAAAACAATAATTTTATAAAAATGCATATAGGTGTTTCTAGCTCATTTTTCGAGTACGCAATGTTAGAATATACCGTATCTACTATTTTTGTTTTTATCTAAGGATGTAAACAGCCACTGGGGTATCTCTACTACAAATTCAATGTGCTTTTGACGTTTCAATCGTCAATCATCCACTACATCTTAGCGACGACAGCAAAGCTCATTTCATTTTTACGATAGACGTAACAATTTTGTCAGCGCTGCAGCGGCTTTTAATATTAATTTCGAGTAAAATAAACATGGAATACATTTAGTACCTAGTAGGTACTAGTACATAGTATCTCAATTGAAAGAGCACAGTTTATTTAGTAGTTGTAAGCCTTGGCGCTTGTCATTTTTCAATGGCATCGTATCGAGAATCAATACTCTTAATATCGTCCAACGGATTTTACGCTTATCGCTTTCCTCAAAAAGATTCCGACTGTAGCATCATAAAATGCAAAATAGGAAAGAGAATATAACACAATAAGTAACGTTTCATAACGCACGTCTCTACCTATATGATTCTAGTTTCAAACAAAAGCTGAATTGTCTCCAAAGCAAGTACTGAATAATACATTTCACTTGAGTTTTAACATGACACCACTTCTTTGTCTTTCGCTCTCGACATTCGTCACAATATTCTTTAGGAATGCTCTACACATTTCTGTTTTGACAATTCTAAAGAAAGCGATCTCATATTTTACGATTTGGTTCGGTTTTCACTGTGCTGAAATGAAATTAAACTCTTTTTTCGGTTTTAATCGCGTTTTGATCATTATTCATTAATTAAGTATAGGATAGGTACTCTTAATAATTATTTAAATTTCAAGTTATAGCATAACAGTTTATTTTTACCGATATTCTGAGATGCCTATTTCCTTTAGTGACCGATGTCATAAAATTTTACTATCTTGTCCTAATGAAGGCATATTTTTATGTAATCATCATAAGTTTGGCGCCTGAGGTCACCGAATCAAGAAAACTTATACCTACTTGCGACCGCACTTTGTAATTGTTTAGATTTATACAGTGTATATACACAGGTTATACATCGCCGCCTAATATATCACACTTGACTTTTCTTGCTTGGCGTGCTTGACTTTTTCAAAGTGCATTTAACTAAACACACACTTAACAAATAAAAATATAAAAATCCCACAGGACAGTGTATGTCCACACCGGAATTTCAGAACTGTCACTGAAAGCGAACAAAGACCGAACTATATCAAAACACTTGAAGATTTCACGAGCTTGTATAGTACAGATATATCGGGTGGCTTCGCAGATCGCACGCTCTCGTGTGAAGTGGTGTCGGCAAACACCTACCAGCATTTGTCAACATCACGGACATAGCACTTCTGGCTGCGAATGTACTAAGTCCGAGGAAGTAACGTATACGATGTATGTGTACTGCTAGATACTGGCTCGATAAGATCTTGTTCTTAAGACCCCTGGGTAGAATTCTAGAGGTACAGTTGAGATGAAATAAGAATGTCATACAACGAACGGCCACTAAGATAAATAGTTAGGACAATGATAAATATATTAAGTTTGTTAGGTAGGTGTAGGTATCTACATATAAGTACGTACGTACTACGTCTTACAGGTTTAACATGATGATATTTATTTTAGTATTTCTTTTTTTCAATGCATACAATCCTACTTCCTACTAATATTATAAACGCGAAAGTTTGCAAGCGCCTATGTATGTACGTCTGTAAGTATGTGACTTTGCTACTCCTTCACGCAGAAACCACTGATCCGATTGCGAGGAAACTTGGATTATATACATATAGCTTGAAACCTGGAACACATAGGTTTATCCCGATATTCTCGCGAGAGCGGGACTTACGCGGGTGAAATCGTTTATTAATAATTGTATTGCGGAGTATATATTATATTCTCACAATTTCGTTGAACTTACACTGAATGAATATCTATTTCTTTGTAGATTACTTTACAAAATTTATTAAATGAATAAATTGATTTAATAAGATAAGCGTACGAAAAAAGTTTCTGACCGCGTCCGATATTATCCGCACAAATCTCCCGAACGATCGTCGACTTACGAAAAGGATTTGTTAGTTATATTTTTCGACAAAACCTTTAAAAATTTGTTATGCAAATGGAAAACCTTATTACACTTCCTTAATTATTTCACAAGCTTTCGCGACGAACAAAGTCTCCGTAATATTTTATGATGTAATTTAACAGACTGTCTTTAGAGGCAACGTTTTAAGATGTCCTTAGACCCGTGAAAACATAATTTGTGTCCATTGTTTTATGTGAGAGATCACGGCTTCAAAATATGAAAGAGAATGAAATAAAATTTTCATTTAACTTTGGAGAGGGTGGAAGCATATCCCCGAGTTTTTTTCCTTGATAAATCACTAGACTTTACTGCACCGAAATGGTCGGAACACTTTCTTTATCGCGGCAAAGACAAATCACGCAGAATTTTAGGATTACACGCGTACGAAACATTTTATCGGCCGGAGACCAAAAGTTTTTTCCGTATCTTAACCCTCGAATCTCTAAGAAAGAACTTAGTTTAAACTTTGCTTCCTTACTGGGTTAGGCTTTTTATCATCGTCCACAATCTGTTATCATGTTTCATCTGTGTTGTATGTGAAAAGTTTCTACTTGGTGTCACCATTTCTCTTTGATATCTGATTAAGAATTAACAGTATTTTAAGAATAAATTTGCAGTTGGCGCGAAATATCATAATTTTCTGTTTAGTTATAGACGAACTGCAAATAAAGCATGTGGTTGTTTAAATAGAGATTCAGAACAGTCAATCGAGAATGCTAAACGTAGGTAAAGGTTGGTTATTTTTTCTCTCTCACTGCAAACATCAATCCCTGTACGCATTGGTATGCTGGCTGCGTAGATCGAAATGCAAAACACTTACCCCGCCAGGGTTCAAAGCGCAAAGTTTTTCCCTCCCAGACATTATTCCAGTCTCGTAGTTTTGCAGCTTTGCGTGTTTGAGGTTTGGAGTATTTTTCGGTGGAGGTTGGTTTCATTAAAAACTCAGTAAAACTAATGTTCAAACTGATTAAGCAACTTTCAATAGCGGCGACAAAGGTAAACCCCTTGTAAACCTATTCTGTTTTTTAAATTTATAATCCTCTATGGCGTATTTTGTTAGGCTTTTTAAACGTCCTTCATGAATATAACCCGATATCAACATGAAAGGAGCATACCAAAACATGTTTCTTGTTCCAAAAAGTTTATTTTCTAATACTAAGGATATCCTATTACCAAAAATACCTACACTAGTCGAAGTAACCCAATTTATCCTAACAACCCGAACGCTTACGTTTTGATATAAAACTATTTATCCTAAACACTTGGGACTAGCAATCTACTTACGGAGGCACCTATTTGTAGGTATATATGGCATAAATGTTATGCACGTGATATTATTTATGTATTAGGTATATCAACAGTCAATAATAAGGTCCACTGTAGCTAATAAAGAAAATTACATTATTGGAAAAAAGACAAAGAGTCTTTAGGTACCAATTTTAACGTACCTAGGTAACATTAGAAATTAAACCCAATTTACGGTTTCAATCGCGTGGTGTTAATTACTTTCTATCCAACATCGCGAAAACAAAAGAAAAATCTATAACAAAATATTTCCATACAAGTAAGTAATTACTTACTTTTATATTAAAGGTTCTTAAGCAACTTTAACTTAAATTTAAGAATGGACTAGACACAGACTTGAGCAGAAGCCGAACCTCGAGCATTCGCTGTTTTCTGTTTTTAAGATACACAGAAATGCTCCAGAAAGTGCTCTAGTCTGTACTCACCCTAACAGTTCTGATACAAACTACTGATATTGAACGCTTGGATTTTTATTGGGGTTTGCTTCATACCTGAACTGGTAATTAGAGAAGGAAGTCATATCACCGGCGTAACACTTGATAACGCTAGCGTTTACGTACCCACCTCCAACGTTACTAGAGTTACTACGGTTTGACTCTGAACAGGTCAAATGTTAAATTCGTGAGTTGATTGTATCGCATTATCTAAATGCACAGACGTAAAATTATCTATGAAAATATATGTACCTATTGCTTAGGGACGTACGATATCTTTGTAAACTTATCCTGGTCGCCTTAACCACGAAAAATGTACCTAAGCCTAATGAATGTTCATCAAAACCGATGTCCCGACAGTACCTCTACACCATTTTCCGTCCTAAAAAGTAAAAGGGAGAGATTTATGGTAGTTTTTACAATTTTACGGTCAGCGAGTTCGGCTAGGACGCCAGGGGACGCATTACTGGAGATATCTCAGATTTACTTCAAACTTGATGTCTTCTCTTGAGGGAAATCACAGAATGGCCTATCATTCCAGAATGAATCATTCGACAGCCGCTTCTTAGATAAATCTTGATGTAATTTTACTCTGTCCTAACTGCTGGTACTATTTCTTCGTTTGAGATGCTTCTTTGTTGTCGAGATGTCGTGAACGTTTGTTGGCTTCGGAGATTTATCTTTATACTGAAAGTTGAATTTCATAGGTAAATTTTGTGTAGAGTATTCTTTAAGCTTAACTTGATTGGTTTTTGTGATATTTATAGAAGTTGTAATTCTTGTCTTGTGTCTTAATTTTCAACAAAATATCGTACGTACCCTTTAGAGCACCTTCAAGATTTGGTTCATAATGCTACCCACAGTGTATTTTATTTTCGTTGAAAAAATAATAATTTGCCATTTAGTAAAAAGTAAATCTTACTGGCAGCAAGCCTCACTGCCAATAAGATTTGGAGGTCTCGGTATTCGCAAAATTTCTAGTGTATCTTTGCCAGCTTTCTTGTCTTCCATATACAGTACTTCGAGCTTAGTACACACAATTTTAGAACCTATAAGTCCAAATTGCCAGTTAAACTATTTAAATGAAGCAACAGAAAGCTGGAAAAGAGCCTGCCCAACGGAGTCGTTACCAAAAGCCCCTTCGTCTCAGAGGCAATGGGACGAGCCGCTCTGCACGTTAGAATTCAATGACCTGATATATACTTCAAGTTCTTCTGCAGAGCGTGCTCGTTTACATGCCTTTGCTCGATGGGAATCGGGTCTTTGGTTACAGGCGCTACCATCCCGTAATATTGGTAATCTTTTAGACAATAACACATTTCGGTTGGCCGCATCTCTTCGTGTAGGTGCTTTCTGTACAGCTCCTCACCGGTGTGATTGCGGAGAGCCTGTAGACCGGCTCGGTCACCACCGAACGGACTTTTACGGGACGACGGCAAGAGACCCGATGGAATGACTCTCGTTCCTTGGAAGATGGGTAGGCCCCTAGTTTGGGATGCCACTTGTGTGGACACGCTGGCTCCTTCCCATCTTCCAGTGACCACGGTGCGGGCAGGAGCTGCCGCTGATAAAGCTGAAAACCTTAAACGGCACAAATATAGTAATCTAGATAGGGGTTACATGTTTGTGCCGTTTGGGGTGGAGACTTTAGGTCCGTGGGGGCCGGCCGCTCTGGAGCTGTACAGAGAGCTAGCTAAACGTTTGGTGGAGGCATCGGGTGACCGGAATGCTGGCTTGTATTTTGCCCAGAAAATAAGTATTTGTATACAACGGGGCAATGCAGCCAGTATTCTGGGCACTTTTCCCTCCACCAAGTTTTTAGCTGATTTAGATTTAGTTTAGTTTTTAGTTTAGTTTTATTTTAATCAGTTTTAGTTTTAATTTAGTTTTTAATTTTAACTGTGTTTTATTTAAAGTTAAAGTTCATTTTATGCTTAAAAGAAATATAGGTTTATTATATTATGCCATAAAACTTATATCTGTAAAAAGTAAGACTTTACAGCACAATCAAAGGGAAACATTCATAATCAAAACTCATGAACGCGGTAAGGTATCATTGTTTTACACGTAGTATCTATATAGGTATACAAAATTCAAAGTCCTGACTGATCTACTCGTATATATCAACGCAGAGCCCAAACCGCTGTTCTTAGATAAATGAGATTTGGAGACTTTGTTCTTTGTGATGCGTAGGCATCCACTAAGAAAGGGTTTTCGGAAAATCACACGGGAACGGGACTTACGCAGGTGAAACCGCGGGGCACAGCTAGTTGAATATAAAATTCAACACTTTATCTACCCGTTACTGAGAAAAAAGATGATGATTGACAGACAGACAACCAAGTGATTCTATAAAGGTATTTTGTTCGAGATCTAAATCTGAGTATACTCCTGCAAATCTAAGCATCTATCGATGTGTGTATAAAATTACATAAAAAATATAAACACCATGAAGTACGTCACAAAATGGATGAAAAAACATGAAACGAAACCTTTTATCTGATGTTATGAATAAAAAATAGACGCCTTTTCGTACCAATAGCATTTAATATCGTGATGTGACATCGATAACTTTACGTTTTATCCTCCCTTTGATGTTACTAATATGATATTCTAGTTACACAGGAAGGTACGGTCTTGAAATCTTTTAAATATTATAAATGAAAAACTTTGTGTGTTATATGTGGATATAAAAGGAGCTCATCCACAACATTTTTAAAAATTTTAGGCATTATATAATTGATTGTAATAGGCGTTAGTTTTCGGAACTCCATAAATACTATGTTAAAGAATAATATTTGGTTTTTAGTCCCGACTCCTGACCTGAGACCTGAGTCAGGTGTCGGGACTAAAAGCTAAATATTATTCTTTAACATAGTTTTTAGTCATTACACAAAGAACCATCTAGCCCTATACTAAGCCACAGAATAAATACACAGAGAGTAGTGACTAGTAAGGTAACCCTGTAATAATAAATATTATGAGAATTAAAGATCCCAAATATTATAGCACAGGCATTTAATGACTATTATATTGATCTACCTACTACTTCTGGTGCGAGTAATAGCAAGCAAGGAATACTTTGTAATACTAATTATAACTCAATGTTTATGAAACCCACGAATCCTGACAAAGTACTTAATGTTATTAAAAATCTTAAAAACACCAATAGTACGGGTATAGATCAAATTCCAACAAAAGTAATAAAACTTGTCTGCTATTATATTTCCCCTGTATTGAGTCACATAATTAACGTTTGTCTGGAGGAAGGTGTTTTCCCTAGTAAATTAAAAACTACACTAGTTAAATCTATCCATAAGAAAGATAACAAACAGGAATTAAAAAACTATCGGCCAGTGGCATTAATACCAGTTTTCTCTAAAATCTTTGAAAAAATAATTCATAAGCGCCTTTATGATTATTTTGAAAGAGAGAACATATTATCTAATTCACAAAAAGGTTTTCGTAGAAATACAAGTATAGTTTCAGCAATCTATGAACTCCTAGAAGTAATATACTCTAAAATTTACAAAAGGCAACCTGTGTATGCTGTGTTTCTTGATATGACCAAAGCCTTTGATTACGTAAACCACAGCCTACTTTTGACAAAATTGGAATTGTATGGTGTCAGGGGAGTTGCATTAGGGTTGTTATGCTCTTATCTTACTGACAGACTTCAAATTACGGGAATAAATAAAATACATCCTAAAACAAAAATTGATGAGGTTTATCTTTCATCTGAAAAAACGGTCACACAAGGAGTACCACAAGGTTCCGTCCTTGGACCGCTTTTATTTCTTATTTACATAAACGACCTGCCAACGTCAATTACTAATAGAATGATATTATATGCCGATGATTGTACTATAATATGTAACAGCGGAAACGAAGTTTTGTCTAGCTTGGAAACTGTTGCTGATTGGTTGAAGTGTAATAATTTACAATTAAATTTACAAAAAACTATAATTTATTAAATTTCAGACAACGACAATTAAAACAAACCACGAAAGTAATATTTCAAGGAATAGAATTAGAAGACTCAAAGTCAGTCAAATTTCTGGGAATTTTTATTGACAATGATATGAAATGGCAGTCTCATATTGAGTTTGTCCTTACCAAATTACGACAGTTTTCCTACGCTTTACGACAACTAAGAATGATTGTAAATCAAAAAGCAGTCATTGAAGCGTATCATGGTTTTGTAGTTTCTAGGCTGAGGTATGGGATTATTTTCTGGGGAAATGCTGTGAATATTAGGCGTTTATTAATAGCTCAAAAGAAATGTATTCGAGCCATTTGTAAGTTAAAACGAAGAGATAGTTGTGTACCATGTTTCTAAAGGCTTAAACTGCTAACGGTGCCCTCACTTTATATTTTTGAGGTTGCTGTGCATGTTAAACAAAATCCTGGTAAATTTCCACGCACTTTGAGCCTACGACGATGTGATTTTGTATCCGGAAATAAAACAACTTACAATACCACCTGAAATTTTGACATATAAACGGATGCTTTTTAACTTTCTGGTAGATAAGTTTTTTTTATTATATACAACAATTTTTTGACACTAAACAAAGATGACATATACAATACAATTAATTCAAGCACAACGTAACACTTCTGACCATACGTATCTGTTTAATTATATTATTATTGACATTAAATTGAAATGATGACATGGTAACCTAATAATTATGAGCGACGTTATTAATTCTGTTTTATTGTTTCACTCATTTATTTCATTTCTTAAATTTAAGTTTCTATAAAAATAAACTACATACAAAATATTATATACATTACTACAAATAAACAAAATTCCATCCAAGTAACAAACTTATATAAAATTCCATCCACAAGTCCTATAAACAATGTATACATTTTGTACAAAAACAGTAAATTACTATTAAAACCTAAACCTAGAAGCCCGTCGGCAGCGGGGCAGGGCCCAGGCTACCGATGGTTAGGGACGCAGAGACAGGAACCTTTTGACGATACGTGCCGTATCAAGGACGACTGGACTCGTGGGCCAAGTCCAAGTACTTAGTTTCCTTGTCCTTTTCAGCCTTTACGAGATTAACGTCATGCGGAACGGTGAAATCGACGAGTATTGCCCGTCGTTCCGACCGGTCTACTATCACGATGTCAGGTCTATTGGCGACAATAGTCCTGTCCGTGATAATAGACCGGTCCCAATAGAGCGTGGCACGACCGTTTTCGAGAACTGGAACGGGTGCATATTGGTAGTATGGCACCTCTTGGTCCACAAGTCCATATTTAAGAGCAAGTTGCTGGTGGATGATCCTGGCCACCAAGTTATGTCTGTGCAAGTACTCACCATTGGCAAGATGAGAACAACCGGAAATAATATGCCTGAGTGACTCTTCGGGATGGTGGCATGCCCGACAAATGTCGACCGTACCATCCTTCAGGATATATTTCCTATAATTGTTCGTCATCATTACCTCGTCGGCAATTGCACAAACAAAACCTTCGGTTTCCCCAAAGAGATCACCGAAACGTAGCCAGTTCACCGAAGCAAGGAGGTCTACATCGGGGTCCGTAAGGACCCGATAAAACCTCCCATGCAGCTCCTTGCTCTTCCATATGTCCTTGCGGTCCTCGACGCTGAGTATCGAGGGTTTGCGCCAGTTCTCTTTTGCCAAGGAGAGCGGGGTAAGGTTCTTGTCCACTGCTACCACATCGCGATGCATCCCACTCTCGGAACCGAGAAAATATTCTCTGAGACTGCACACTTCCCGGTTATGTATAATTAATAATTATATTAATTCTGTTTTATTGTTATTATTATCCACGTCGGACTAAATATTTAATCTAACTGAGATGCAAAATAATTGTTAGTTTTATTTAAATAATTTAATTCAAAATGTAAGTCTTATATTTAAGACATTTGTACGCCAAATGGCAGATCACAGAGATCAATACTTAAAATAATGTGACATCTTTTAAATTACCTGTGTATCACAAATAAATGATTTATGATTTATGATTATGTAACCCGGGTCTAAAAGAATATGGCTACGAAATCTCCTGCACGTAGTAAATGGCTACCAAAAGGGTTACTTGTTACTACTCACCGGCCAAAGTCATAGCGCAAAGCGGGCTCGCCTGTGAGACCGGTGCAGTCACTTTTTCAAAGATAATTATTATAAGTACACACACATCACTTATAATTATTAGCAAACTTGTAGGTAGTTTATTATTATGTAGGTACGGATATAACTATCCATACATAATAATCCACCTGTGTTTAGATTTTAGAAACGCTTGAGTTGCATAGGTATGTATTGTACCTAAGCATTATTTGAAAGGCTGTATTCAACAAACCACGACGCGACGTTTCATGCCGAAATAGCTAAGTACGTACGTAATATTGTTTTTTTTTTTCGCTTGAGGGGGACCCTAATAATGGGACGCGTCCCCTATTCTTTATTCTGACGAGCTCTGTAATATCTATTTTAAGCTAAATATGTTTGAAATTGCCATTTTTTCTTTCGATTTATTGTGCAACATATTTCTCTTCTGAGAAAACTGAGTAAATTACTTTGACATAAAAAGCAATGCGACATGTTTGTGAAGATGAAATTAATGTAAATTGAATTTCAAAAGTGTTTGTTTAGGTATTCAAATTGTAGTCTTGTCTTACAAGTCTAACGTTCAAACTTTCAATTCGCAAGGCAAAATAATGATTTCAATATTTTTCTATCTAAAATAATTGAAAAATCTTATTTCGTAAAGCTGAAAAAGAAATTGAATTTTCTAATTTATTGTAGGCACCATGGCTGGCTTTTAGTGTATTTCTAAACATCAATTATGATTAAAATTATTATTAAAATAGAAGTAAAAAAAATGGTTAGGTACTGCCAGTCTCAAACAAATTGTTCCATCTATCTTAACAACATGGCAAGACTTCTTTACAAAGAGGCACCACTTGCACAATAAACTTTATCACAACAACAGTGTGCGTAATTCACCGTAAGACACATATGTAAACTAAGTGGCAAACAGAACACTGTGTGCTTATAACGTGATATAAAAAACCCGGAAAGTGCTGCGAAAAAATACGATAAATCTTGTCTCACATAACTGAGCTAATAAAGCGGGTTGCCCACGGCGTCTAGCCCTTTCATCTCGCACAGCAGTAAATCTACGAGAAGAGGTGCTGCCCCGTGATGTATTCTTGACATTAATGGAATTACGCGGCCGAAGATACGCACATACCGCTTGTTGTTAACAATTTGTATCGAGTTTCCTACTTGTCGTGGAAGGACCTTTCTAGAAGCCTTTAGTGATAAATTTTAGAATTGTGGTGTAATTTTTTGTTGCCGTGTAGCCCCAGCATAGAATAGGGTTACCTCATCTCTTCCCGTGGGTGTCGTAAAAGGCGACTAAGGGATTTAGGGAGGACTAGCAAAACTTAAGTTCTCCCCGCGCAGTGGCGGATAAACTGCTTGGTTCCTAGAAGGGTTGGTGTGAGGTAAGCGGCCGGCCGTAAAAATATTGCCGAATCTATTAGAAGAAGGTATGGTCAATGATTACTTACCTACTGCGCCAACCCCAAATATTTAGGGTTTAGCGGACCCCGGGTTCCCGAGAGGAATGCAACCCGGGAACATGTCTCGGATGAGAGAGAGATGAGAGTGGTATAATTTTTTGTTAACTTCTATTACGTTATCTCTAATTTGATTGAATCAATCGTGCGAGAAATTACTATAGGCAGGTACTAATAGATTCCTGTAAGATATGTCTCGTTCCTATTATTAATGGCGGTAGGTAGTGTTTAAAATTAAGACCTCTATCGTTTACTTGATTTAATTACTAACTGACAGCTCCTTATAAATACTGTATACAATTTGTAGTTTTAGTATTTTAGTTTGTAGTGTAATATAAGTAAATCGATCTTTATTTACGACTTCTATCAGTACCTGTACAAAAGTTTTACGATAAACAAAGTTCGAGTTATTGCTGGCATCCGTTTATAGGAATTAGGGGCACGTAAACGATCCTATCGGATAGGGGTTTCGTTTTTCGTTCAGCTACGGTACCTATCAACCCGCAAAACAATTTTTGTAATACCTCAAAGTATTGGATTCCAATCGCAACAAGCGTTCACTTTGAGCATCTTTTGCAATGAAAAAATAAAAATACCTGCAAAAAAGGAAAAGAAGTGCAAATTAATTTTGCCCATAACTATAATCCTGTGATAGGATTCAGGAGTTTGTGAATATAACATCCCATTTAAGGTAGTTGTTGGTAGCCGACTACATGCAGCTGCAGCAGAAGCCGTGTAGTTGCTTCTTGCGGCTGCGGTGTAGTTGCTTCTTGCGGCTGCGGTTATGAACTTTAATCCAGCTGCAAGGTGTGTCACTGCAGCAGAAGGTAGCAACAAATTCTAATTGATCATAAAATGGACGTCTTGGTCACGTGTAGTCAGTCCAGCGTCTTTGTCGACTTCGATGATTTGGTGATTTAACTACGAAAAGTATGTCTCACAAATTCATATAAGTCAGTATGAGCGGTGTTGGTCTAGTGGTAGATACCGCGACTTTCATTCCGAAGGTCGTGGTTTCGAATCCTGGCCGACCGCGCACCAATGTCTATTTCTCTAAGAAAAATGTAAGTGCGCTATTAAGGGCCCTATTCTGAAAAACTGAAAATCCATGTCGGGCGCATCGAAAATTGTTGATTATTTCATGACGGAATGTCGTAGAACTTTTTTTTGTGTACAGATTGTAGGCGACATTGTTTCCGATATTTTAGTGCAGTTTCCATACAAATATGTCTAAACGTATTGAAGTCTATCGACATTTTAGCCAAATCAGACATTTTTTGTCTAAAATTTGGATAGGCTTTGCACCAATAGGAGGTTCTTGTCTTAAAACTACACCAAAATGTAGGAAACAATGTCACCTACAATCTGTGCACAAAAAAAAGTTCTACGACATTCCGTCATGAAATAATCAACAATTTTCGATGAGCCCGACAGGGATTTTCAGTTTCAAGGTCGTTGGCGTATATACTCCTCTTAAACATCGCTCTTACGTTGAAGGAGAACATCGTGAGGAAATCTACGGCTTAAAGTGACGCAAAGAGGCCCAGTCATAGGGCTAGTTGCGGAAACACACAGTAAAAGTATTTAGTATAATTCAGTATACCCACAGCCTTCTGCTGCTGCGTACTGTCATACAGCAGCTGCAGTTAGCTGACTAGCTACCAACATACACAATAATGCTGCTTGTGTTTAAAAAAAAGGTGCTTCGTTGTCGGATATGTATTTTTTACTGCGTGACACGTTTTACTTAGCACTTGCTATGAAGGCAAGTAGACGCGAATATGAAATTTTTAATATCCCCAAGACAAGCGAAACTCTCAGTAAGGTTGCAACTATTTTATGAACACTTAAAAGTAAATTAGATTTTTCTCGTTTGAATTTTTTCGTACTTAAGTTTTAGATTGAAATTTCCATTAATATTTTTTGGGTAAACCCGTTGGATTTTATGTTTTAAGTTAAATAGTATTGGTTAAAAAATAATGATGAAAAAGCTGTTTACAAGATTTTTTGTGATTCTTCATTGTAAGCAATCAAGAATCTCCTTAAAATTTAATTAGTCTCACCGTTCTGAACAACACAGTAAAAAGTTGTAGACAGTTGTTGAGTTAATAATTAAAGGTAAAATTAATTTAATTTAGCATCGAAAGTTTTTGGTTTTAATTAGTTAAAGCTGTTGTAAAACACAGTTTGTAATTTCATCCAAAATGGCTGCAAAACTGTTAAAACTTAGACTGGAATAATAAATTATTTATCTAATTGTAAAGTCTTTAGAAGTGTTTTCAATAAAATTGTTATTACTTGATATACATAGGCCTTTATTACAAGCTCCAGAACCTAAAATTCTCTTCTTTACCAGTAATGTGAGTTTTATCGTATGTCGTACGCTAACTATCACGTTTGCGTAAATGCCAAAATTATTATGGGATATTAAGTTGCGGTACTTTGACATAATATAAGACTATGGCATATACACAATACTAGCTGTGTCCCGTGGTTTCACCCGCGTAAGTCCCGATCCCGTGAGAACCTTTCGAAACACCCTTTCTTTCTTGTCTTATATGTCAGTCAGGACAAAGTATTTGATAGTCATTTTGTAACTTTTTGTCTAACTAAAATAAATTTAAACTAATTTGCATTAGCTAGTTAAACGAAAACAGTCACTACGGATACTAACTACTTTTGTGCGACAAACGACTACCCCAACAGCTTCTAATACGTAAATAACAAATAGGTACCTATATATAACTTTAAACTATAAATTGTATCACAGATTTTCAATAGAATTAAAATTACACATAGGTAAATTGAAGTTGTAACCACATGGGGGTAAAGTCGGGCTCATCCGGACTACAAGATCCGGCCCGAGTCTATCGAACACGGATATTCCATTTGCATTGCATCCCGTTAATATACCTCGTATTAGACCGAAATCGGTCAATCGTTTAATACATAGACGAGGGAACGTGGAGCAGATAATATGCTTGAATAGTTTTAGTTTGGATAAGTTTAATTTGGCGATTCATTGTTGGTATGGTTTTGCTTTGTATTACTGTAACTTTACTGTCTGTAACCCTACACAAAAACTGAAATGAGATTAGGTATTCTGGTTAGGGAGCTTGATACATTGATATTAGTATTCCAAACGAACTAGATAGAAAATAACATTGAGACAATTAAAAATGTAAAGGCATTGTTTGCGATCCCAAATATTTATTTTATTTGTCTCATCATCATCATCATTTCAGCTGTAAGAAGTCCACTGCTGGACATAAGCCTCCCTCATAGATTTCCAGATTTTTTTTAGATTTTTTTTTATTTGTCTATTTAGATAGCATATATTTTTTATTTCCGAATAGGTACCTACATTGTTTCCGAGACACTATCCATAGAAGGATAATTGAAAACTTTACTTGTTTTGTTAGTCTTGATGCTCTCAATCTCTGAACAATTAAATAGGTACCCAATACGTATGAAATGCTACCAAATCATGAGATCACTCATCATCATCCGAGCGATGTTCCCAGTTGCATCCCTCTCGAGAGCCCGGGGTCTGCTTGAGATTACTAATTATGTTTTTTTAAACGACATTTTTAAGTGACAGCAGAAAATGGACTGAAACTGATAAAATAACAAAAATATTAAATAAAACAGTCGGGAAGATGAATTTACAAAGTATTTTTACGTTTGTTTTTATTTTTTACTATTTTTGAAGTCGGTTTTTTACGTACCTATTGATCGTCTTGAGTTACTTTAATCATTGTTTTCAGTTTTTGGAGTTTTCTGACGAGAAGGTAGTTCCGGGTGCTTCATCAATCTGTACCGAGTTCTTTAGGAGCCGATTTTAATGGTTGACTTTCAAAAACTGGAGTTTACTGCATTTGGGCATGCTATTCTGATCATAATTCCGATTAATTCTAGCAACCTCGTTAATTTGTACAAAGTATCTACATTATTGCAAATATCAAAACTACGACTGAATTTTCTTCGAATATTATTTCGTCATGACATGTATTTGCAAAACCCCAGTAGAATACACAAATACACGGTGCTGGTGATGTGTAACAGAACGTTCCAGTACGAAATTGAAACGATGCCTCCAAGGGGATCAGGTGATAGTAATTTCGAAGCATCTTTGTATGCATGAGCGATATCAAATATCAAAAGACCGGACGCATTTCAAAGATAGGTATATCGTACGTGGAATGGAAAGGACAGACGGATAAACAAAAGCTAATATTCAGATAAAGCCCCCATTTGGAACCACTGCATGACCAACAAAGTTAAAGAGATAAGACCCACAAAATTTAAGTAGGTACGTGCGTTTTTTTACTCGACTACATAAATGAAAGAGGTTGCTGTACTATCAACATTTAACAAACAATCGACCTCTGTGGCGCGACGGGTGAATGCCTGGCTGCAACGCAGAAGGTTGCGGGTTCGATTTCCGACGCGACAAGTATTTATGCTAACCATAAATGCTTATTTCTAGTTCTGAGTGTATTTAATATGTATCATGTGTATTTACAAAAAAACTAGATTGCGCTGTGTGCAATATCCCGCAATATATATTTTATTTATTTAATCCAAATTTCGCTCAGTTATCAAGCAGGCCGCCTTTATTTTTTTGCCTTGTCCAGTTTTTATGTAGGGCTGTTTGATCCTACTATAAGAGCTCGTAGTAATTATTCTGAACAGACGTTGTTGTATATACTAGAGCTTGTTTTTGCATAGATTTGGACTCTAAGTACAAGGATCCATTTTTACCCTTTGAGGCCGGAACCCTTAAATAGAAAAATTCAAGAAAATGTGGTGTAAAACATTAACGAAACAGTAAAAAACAATGATTCAATTAACTTTTACAAAAAGAAAAATAAACATTTACCAGAGATGCGACTGAGGATCTCAAGCCATCATAATTTTAAATAAGAATCAAGAGTTTAACTTTTAATTAAAAATCTCTTTGCGTGCTTTGAAAACGACTCCAATTAAAACTATGTCTTCGTCCGTTGAAGAGCATAAAAGAGTTGAAAGGTCGGCAAAACGGCAGTGAATATTTGCTATTAAAAGGCTCTTGTATTTTATAGTATACATACCTAAAGTTAAACCGTTTCGGAAAATTTCTTGAAAATTGTAGAGTTTCTGAGTTACCAGGATCAACATCTATTTTATTAACATGGGATTATGTAAATAAAGTATTGCAAACATTTACCGAACTTGTACAATACTTTGGTTTGGTGTTATTCATTACTTTTATAGCTGTAGTCTGAACACAATTAAGTTCTCGGATGGCGACCGGACAAAATATTTTGAAATGGTTAGATTTTGTGTTCCAGTTTTTTTTTTTTTAATATTATAAAATGCGAAAGTTTAGCTGTTTGGATGTTTGGGTTTTAATTACGCAAAAACGGCTAAATGGATTTGGCTGAAATTTGGGGCACAGGTAGTTTATAACTTTTTACCCGGTATTCCCAAGGGAACAGGAAATACGGGGGTAAATCCGCGGGGCACAGCTAGTAATCTGTAAGTAAGCGTTTGGCAATCATATCATATTTTGTAAATGAGTAGATACCTACGTGCTTTAGGACATGTTTGTTTGTTTCCTAAACCCTTAATCGATTGTACACCCAATGAAAACCTGTAACGACGTTGTAGGTAAGCACAATGTTTGTCTGTTTCTTTGTTGTTAATCAAGTAAACCGGAAATTCACACAATGTTGTATAACTTTTATTCGTACCACACAAGGAACTAGTTTTGGAAAAGCGATCTAGTTAGGTAAGCAATATGCAAAGCGACAGGAATAGTCGTTATAAAACTAAAATCTTGAGGCACGTAACGTTTTCATGGCTTTTCGTGCGAAATTTTAGTTTCGATAACGTCAACTGCATGGATAAGTGCATATTAGAAGTTGTTTTTGTCTAGTTATTTCTTGTTAGTCGTTTTAAAATAATAATATAGGTACAACGATTGTCTTTTTAGGATTCTGGACCGAAAGGGTAAAAACGGGACCCTGTTACTAAGACTCCACTGTCCGTCTCTTTGTCTGTGTGTCACCATGCTCTATTTTATGAACTGTGATAGCTAGGCAGTTAAAATTAACATAGATGGTGTATTTCTGCTGCCGCTGACAAAAACTAAACATTGAATCAAATAAATTTAGAAAAATATCATACAGACTGACGAATTAAGAACTTTCTTTTGAAGTCGGTTAATTAAGTGGGGCTCCCATATATACAAACTAGAGATGGGCCGACTAGTCGCCGACTAGTCGGGAAAGCCGACTAGTCGGCAGGTGCCGACTAGTCGGCAAATTTGGAACCGACTAGTCGGCTAGTCTGCTAGTCGGCAGAACCCCTAGTCGGCCCATCTCTAATACAAACGTATTTTTTTTGTGATAATAGTACGCGTGCCGAGTCGAGTCACCGAATCGGACTTAGCTGTTTTTTTTTTCAATTAAGTAACTAAAGCAAAGTTCAAAAGCGGCAATCAAAACAAGTATTATTGCTGCATGTCTACTCGCACATCAATAAACAAGGAATCTCATTTGTTCAACGAAACAGCTCGTTAAAACTCACCCTCCAGACAAAGATGCCAATACCACAATGATTGAATGTAATTCAGAACGATTTAGTGTCTGACCGAAGCATGATTTTCACTGCAAACCGAAGCCGAATATTTTCGGTTTTAGTCCGGCAAACATCAAAACTATCTCAGCTCATATTTAGTCGGCATCTGTGGCGTTCGAATACCGCTGAGGATAATAATTATTTATGCTGACCATAAATGTTTGGCTATGGTTCTGGGTTTTCCATTAATGTATCTATTGTATGGTCTGTATTGTGTGTCCCTACATTCTATGTATTGTATTCTCAAAAAAAGTTTTATAATAATGTAGTATATCAGCTGTTTAGTATCCATAGTACAAGCCTAGTTGCTTAGTTTGAAGCTTAATGGCCCTGTGTATTGTTCTGCAATATTTATTTATCCTTATAACATAGTAAATAGGATATTATGTTTGTGTTCTTTGTTATTTTTTTTGTTTTGTGCCCGAAATTGAAAACTTATCTAAACCTTTTGCATGTACGCTTACCATATACTACAAAAGTAAATAAATATAAATACTTTATAAAAATAACAGGGAGTTTATGTATGCGTTTTTAATTAAAGCCGAAAATAGAATTTGACCGAAACAAATCCGAATGTTTTGTCGGTCACTAAAACGATGTAATAGTTGCCGTAGAGCGCTTTGAACTCCCGTTCTAACTCTCGCTTAATGAAAAGCCAGTTCCAAAACAGACAGTTCCATTGTTTAGAGAAAATCACAACGTCGCCGATATTGTGGAAAATTTGTACCAATTGGAAATAGCAAGCACTTTTTTAGTTATTGACATTTAGGTAACTACAAAAATAAAAACTATTTTACTCATTGAGATGTTTTGTACTAGTATAGGTATACATAGGTACACATAAAAAGCCGCTCCGGAACTGAAAAAATGTTACGTCTATAAAAACAGACGGACGGACAGACAGACAGCGAAGTCTCAGTAATAGGGCCCCGTTGTTACCCTTTGGGTACGGAACCCTAAAAAGGGAAATGAGCATCACTGCTGACATCATATCTATACCTATTATGTATAATCTTTTGGCGTTGGATGATGTATGGCTACAAGACAAATGACCACGTTTACAAAATTAATAATAACTTCTACAAAATAATACCTAGAAAATCTATGTAGGTACCTAAAAGAATTTACAGCATGTGTGATTTATCTCCTGACTTTGCTTTCAAAATATGACGGATTTATAAGTCTTTCACTTTCAGCGGATAAAAGCGCTTGTACACTTTAATTACTAGAAACTTTAAGAAGTACGCGGCGTAGGTACTTCACTACATGCGCAGCTATGTGTGCGTGATCTCTCTCACCGACAGTGTGCCGACGGGTTCACGTACGTGAGCCGAGTAGGCGTTTCGGGCGGCCTCGGTAAACCCGAGCGGAAAACGATGAGAAGTCACGCATACATAGCTGCGCATGTAGTGGAACCGCCCGCCGCGCGCCGCGGGCTTGTATGAAGCTGTTCTGTTGGATTAGATATTCGGTGGTTGAGGCGAGTCAAACTTCTAGCGTGCGAGTAGCTCGCACCGTGTAAAAGAGGTAGGTAGGTATTAAAAGATGCTGAGCAGTAAATCCATTCACTTTTATCTTCTTTAATCCAATCACAAAGCTCAACATTTTCCGCGTATGATATTCCAATAGACATCGCAGAATACCTCAGATTTTCCCTGTCTCCGTATGGGAAACAAGAAGTCTGCATAATGCATTCAATGTACGCCTTTATCTCAGTTCCGTTTATATTGCATTTATTTTGCATTGGACGTGGATTTCGCTTTGAATGTTATGTTTTATTGTATTGTTTTATTATAAACCGTGATATCTTTATTTATATTCTAACTACCATAATAAAGTTTTATTTGAAAGGAAAATATACCTAATATACCTATTGGAATATTTAGAAAAAAACCTTAGGTAAATGCGATAATGATTCACCGTGTGCTTACAAGTACCTATATCAAATTGGATAATTTGGTTGTGTGATGTATGATTATACTGAACTCTACTTGAATAAAGTTTCTGATATTTATGTCATATTTTACACAAGAGCTCTTACGTAATTAAAAAAATATGTACTAGTAACTAGACAATAATAGTTTCTGATCATATAGGTCCATATTGGCCAATAATAATGTCCAAAGAGTCCTTCTGCATTACCACGTTGAAAGCATTGTTGATAAATTAACATACCTACCTACCCTACATCTTTTTTATCAATTCTCTACTGAACAATAGGCAAGATAGTTTCTTAGCTATGGTCTTTCGTATGTTTGGTACCTACTATTTTACTTGAGACGTACTCGTGTCTCAACTTTTGCAAAAACAAAACAGAAGATGATAGAAGAATACATTTAGGCTTTAATGATAGAAAAGGCAGACGTTACTTTTCGGAACTCTATAATATCACCTATGTTATTGAAAATATTTAGTTTCTATAGATGCGAGCTAGCGTGCGAGCTGCTACCTAGCCGTAAGCCAGTAATTCGACTCATATACCGCTCGGCCGCACGAGTAACTAGTAAGTTACGTCCACACAGTGTGAGTCATTACAGTGCAACCACTCGACAGGCTGACTCATACGCTAGCTTGCACTGTGTAAACGATCTATCAGTACCGAGCTTCTAGTACCTACCACAAAAAAGGATGCAGTGTACAGCTCGCAAAAAGCATCTCCCTCTTAAAACTTTACATTATTCTATACAATAGTTTAGAAGATGATAATAAAATTCAACCGAGACGGCAACGTATAATTGCACAAAAACATCCGAAGTAAAAAGCGAGTACCTACCAACTAGAACATTTACCAAAATCCGATATACTTGCGAACTTTATGATTTATATTGTTGAACTATCCAAGTGTAGTACCCCAGTGGTTTCCATGTCACAGCTATCAGCCAAAGTTTGTTTCCTTCAAGCCCCTCTGGGTTAGCAATTATTTGCTTGGTTAATTGTAACGTTTTTGTAAAAATGTTTTTGGGCGTACCTACCTATATTATATCGGTTAGTTTAGGTATATATTAGGTTAGTTTAGCAATCTGGCGCTGGAAGTGCGATGTGCGACATTTTTGTAGCCGTAATAATGTTTGTTTGTTGTAGAATTTACTCATATTAAAAGGATGTCATTTTTTTACCAACGAATGCAATTCAACAAAACAATAGTTCAATGTGAAAAAACTTTCCTTTTATTAAATGAAAAAAGGGAGAAGGCAAAAAAAAATACCATAGTAGAATCCGCGATGAAGGGACGGGTTTTGAAACGGACACTATCGAAAATATTTTATGTTTATTGGGTGTTGGCCAACATTGATGACCTTTGACCTGTAGACTGTAGATGAGCCTGTGAAATTGAAACTTAAAAAAAACCGTTAAAAATTTGAAATATCGATTGTGTCCGTTTCAAAACACGTCCGTTTCATTGCGGATTCCCCCTACAGTTTTTTACTCGTTGCACATATCTCGTTAAAACCGATTTATATGTTTCGTAAATTTACAACTTATTGTATTGACTTCCAAAGGTACCTACTGTAAAAGCGGCCGAATAATAATTAGGTAAGTATAAATCCTTTGTTTCACTTAATATTATAGAAGCTGTGCACCTCTAAATATTTGTAGAATAAACTCAATTCAGTTTATTAAAACTTATTATTCTGAACGCGCAGAGATAAAAAGCCAAGCAAAGTCAAAACAGTTCAAACAAACAAATTAAATTCCAACCCCTCCCTGTGATAAGCCACCCGAATAACTCCGTATTTATAAATAACTACCGAAACGATGACATAAAGGAGTTCCATTTAATTAACTGCGTCTTCTACCCCCAAGCCAAGAAGGCTCTACTTTTCTAATGCATCTGAAAAGACTTTGCCTTTGAAACTGTGAAATGAAGCTCGTGAATCACCTACCTTTTTCAAGCGAATGTAAATGTTTTCGAAGTTACCGGTGGCAGGTATAATTTAATTTCGTCTGAGGGGAGCCCGGTTGATTATAAATTTAATTTCATGTTGGCATTGACGTCTGTACATTGCTAAAATTGCCACTTATTATTCTGATAGCGCACATTTATCGGAAATGTTGATGAACTGCTTGACATGATATAAGTGATTCGAATAATATATTTTGATGCTATTGATTTTAACTTTCTCTCTCTCTTTCTGTCCTTGTGTATTTATCTATGTGGGAGTGTATGATATGATACGTGTGGATATATGATTTTGGCCCACTAGCCCCAATAAACTGCGATAATACTGAGAAATTAGATAATAATAAGCCCGCAAGGCACCTTGAGTTGAGCAAGGTGTCGGAGAGTAGCGACCGACCAGCCAGTCAGAGGTCCGGGTGCTCCATAACCCATAGTATCACAAATGTTAACAACAATAAATAAAAATAAATGTACGTACATTGCGACAATAAATAAACAATAATTATAGACAAACAAACGATTCATCATTCATATTAGAACTACGGGTCTAGATCGCGTTGTAGATAATTCGCGACCACAGCCGGTGTAACCCCTTTGCCAAAACGTCAAGGTAATAAAATTAAAATCCATAGTTATCTAAATCTACAACATGACCTAGACCCGAAGTTCTCATATTATGGTTTGAGTTCGATTGAAGCCACTCTATTTCCGATAAGATAAACGATAGAACCTTATCGAGCGAATCGGTGAAATGAATCGTTTTCGCGCAGTAGAAATATGTTGTAAACAGTAGAAATGGGCCGTTGTAACGTCACAGTAGCCAATAAAAGTGGCATGCCAAATATCATACATTTTGATGTGAATACTGTAGGTATATAACTGGATATATCTTTATTTGTATTATTTTTTAACAAAATATTTTGTTGTTTAGCATTTAATATTATTCCCAAAACCACAAATAAAACCCTATATCCTCTAAATCCGAGGCACGCAAAGAATTGAGGTTACTCATTATTTAAAAATTACTGAACTCTGTGCTTGGCATTCAACTAATTAAGCTTTTAGCGGTAACCTGTTTGTTTTACAGTAATTAACAAATAGTTAGGTAATGTTGTTTTCATGTTATTTACAATTTAAAATATTCAGTTTATGTACCCTAAAGTAGAAGAAAATAATTCAATACATTAACAATCACGACTTCAAAAGTGTAAATTACCATGGATTACTTAACTGTTCTTCATATCACGGTTAAAGACAAACGACTTAAATACAAAGTTCAATCATCATTTCACTTAGTATTCAATGGATGTAAATAGCAAACATCGGTTTCTTGCCCTGTATAAAAATAATCTAGCTTCAACGAAAAAGGCCTGTTTGATGATTTCTATTTTGCAAACAAATTAGGGATGTAAAATAAATTTGAATATCTCGTTATAAGGTAATTATAAATTAATTATTTCTGTGTTCAATTATCAACTGTGTACGTAATTAACACAATGTTAAATTAATGGCAAATTATAATGTAGGTGCAGCCATGCAAATAATGCCTAATAAATTTCTATTATTGGAACTCAACTGTGGGTCATAAGTATGATAATGATTCTTGTTTCACACTGTACTGTATACCTACCCAGGATACTCTAGGCAGGCTACAAAAGTGAATATCTGCTTTACAGGTTAAGTTACCGGTTGTTATATCTGATAGCAATCGGAAGGTCAAGGCCTTAGGGCGACCTGTAAACTCTAACACAAGTTGAGAAACACCTACCCCTTACTTATAAACGATGACTATGTTTATGTAACGTTTGTCACTGCTGATCACTTTGAAACTTCATGTCACAGTAAAAGACAAACGTTACATAAAGTTAGTCATCGTTTATAAGTAAAGGTAAGTATAAGTAAGTAACCAACTGGGTCGGACTTTCGTAACAACTCCGACCATCACTTTTGTCTAACTTTTTTCGAATAGTCTATGGCGGGTATGTAATCAAATCTTCTGTAAAGGTGATAGCACATTTATCAGCACCGTACGCGCCACACACACGCCGCATTTTAGAATTCATTGTATGTAATGATGTCAAACCTCGCACGTTTCACCCGCACCGCACGCGCCGCATTTCGTAAAGTGCAGTGCGGGTTATACGTGTGAGGTTTGACATCATTACATACGTTGAATTCTAAAATGCGGCGTGCGTGCGGCGCGTGCGGCGCGTACGGTGCTAATAAATGTGCGCCTCTATAGGGCACATGCTCTGTCATGAAACATAAAAACACATGTATATATTGCCCACATATTATATAAATAGAAATAGTTTATATCACATTAATTTCCATCAAGTTAACGAATTCGAAGAATCCAATCAAAATTTTAATTAGAAGCCCTAAACGGTTATGTAGATGATATCGTTTTACTTAAGCACCCAAGTAGACACCTATAGGTACCTACTATTAAGTACCCGCTTCTTCGAACTATTATCTTAATCTAAAATAGTCTGCGTAATAAGTTTCGTTTACGAACAAAGGGACCAGAATAAGTTAGTATCAAAATTAAGTAAGGATTTCAAGAAAATTTCTGAACATAAAACCGTGTTAGAAAATTCAAATTGGGAGAAATTAAAAAGTACTTAAATTAATTTTGGATTTCAGATGAATTTTAAAGATTTTTGGAACCTTGATGAGACTGTCATATCTTTTTAACGATGGAGACGGTTTGTTTCAAATACCTAATAACAATAAAATTATTTGGAAGCGGTGTCATCATTTGACCGATGATCTCGGTTGCATCCCTCTCAGGAGCCCGGGGTCCGCTTTCCTACTTTTACGTCTCTACTTCGCACGATCTTCGGCATCCCACGTAGTGATTTGCCATATGTAGGGGAGACCCGTACAAAACCGTATACCCGGGTAAAACCGTATGGTACAGCTATTCGCGCCAATAATTAAAATTTTACCGCCATTTAGCTTGTCAGTAGTTCTAACCAATAAGAACTATTTGTCAACAAACACTTGTCGCAGTATGGCCACACATTTAAGTGAAAAATTAAAATTTTAGTTTCAGAGTAGCCTGATCTAAATTTTTGCATTAGTTTGGGTTAAAATAGATAAGTTTTATGGTGAACTAAGGTAAGTTTTTATTGTTTCAATCCTATAATGTGTTTTTCTGGTTTAAAAAAAAAATAGTCGGTTAAGTTTTATGGATATACTTTTTTAGGTGAATGACCTATTCAAAATCATACTTGTGGGGCATAACCGTAAGGGGTAAAATCGTACATATACGATTTTGACCCGGGTCCAAGAAACATTTAACATTTGATTTGTTGTTTTACAGATGGCGCGTAATTATAAAAGATGTACGTCAAGGCAAGCCTAGAGTCAAAAAAAAAAACATGAAAAAAGCAATTGAGGCTGTGTTTAATGTATATATAAGTGTATGTATATAATGTTTATATATATAATGTGTATAATGACAGATATATACAAAATCGTACACAGTATACGGTTTTACCCAGGTGTCGGGGCAAAACCGTAAAAAGGAGAGGTTTTTGTTCTTTGTTTTTTTATTAATTTGTTATACCTTATTTAAGACTAATATTAGCTAATCTGTTAGCCAATGAACCTTGCTAAATAAATATGTTGATTTGATATATTTGTGGTTTATAATTATTGAGTTACATCGGCGCTTAGATGTACGGTTTTGACCCGGTCTCCCCTACACATTTAGTAATTCATTTCTCAAAATATGTAATTATGTATTTATTATGTAATTAAGGAGGTACCTATTTTAAATATTATTTTAGAATTAAGGCAAGGTTTACTTAAGATTATAATTTGAACTAACTCCAGAATAAATAGATTTCTTGTATGCAAACATGCAACATCGTCGTGCGTTTCTACCATTTAAGTTTAAATTAAAATGTACATAGAATTAAATACCTAGATCTCTAGTTTACTTAACTTACTTTCTCAAAAGATTCAATATAAGTCATCGTTAAAATGATTTTAAATTACACGATGTTGTTGATTGTCTACACTTCTTAGGGTACATTCGACCAAACCAGAACAAGCAATGAATAAGAATTCTCCGCATAAATCGTCCTTTTTTTTGATTGTACAGATCGAAAATCTCTCGAAAAAGTCGATTTATGCGTATAGATTGCTTTTCGTTGCTTATTCCAGTTTGGTCGAATCGAGTCTTAGATCTACGTGTAAACGTAGGTATAAAATTATATGTTGTACTCGTATGTTTAGACATGTTCAATTAACATGAAAAGTTAACAGAACAATATCACAAGAACGGGTATCCATCGCGCCATTCGCGCCGCAGCGCATGTGGCATGTATCGGAAATGAAAATCGGCGTCGCACATCCTTTGCCAGAACCAAATTGAACCACCTGGGTCGGGCTTGCGTAACACCACCGACCATCGGTTTTGTCTAACTTTTTTTTTGCTATGTTCACGCTACTTTATTGTAGTTTTATTAGAGAAATATTTGTTGTACTCTCAGCTGATCAGAATAATAATGTAAGGAATGAGTCAGCCTACTGACGAGACTGCTCCGCTGATGTAATTATCACCGGTAATTTGGATGTGTGTGTCAATATCCAAAATCGAACACGAACTCTAACTAATACCTAAACCGTAGATTACATTAATTCGACACAATAGATTGTAATCAATTTCAATTTGACCATTTACAAGCCGCAGTTGGTCCGTTACACGTATTGAACCCTCACCATTTCATATCAATAGGGCTTTTGTATAGAAACCGCTAGTGGTCGAGGCAAAGGTGGTTGGAGCAATTAGCAAATAGCATTGGCTCATCTCCAGAGTTGCATACGGGGACCTAGATTTGGGAACTAATATATTTCCTCAATGCAAAAGCCGCCGCCGACTAAACTAGCTAAATAACTAAATAGGTTAGCTCCGCATAGCTGAGCCAGTGTTTTGTACATGATCGTCAAGTGCAAACTACGCCAGTTATACTTACTTGTTTAAAAATATGACGCGCTAAGCCGGACTATCTTAGTTTAGTTGGCGGTGGATGATAGGCTTAATACTATTAGCTTGGCACAATATAAACATTAGATATATGACGGAAGGTAATGTTTTTAATGCAATCTTCATATCATAAAAACTTTAAAACTCACAACCCTCTGCATCACTATGCAGAAGGTGTGAGTTTTGAAAATTTCGTTTGGTACTCCTTCCTCTAACAGGACTTATTTCAAAATGACTCTTACACCAATAGAAAGCTACATTATGGACAAAGATACAATGTATTTTTTGTAAAGTAGCCTATCATATGTCATAGATTTCTTATGATCCCGATATCATTCCGAGATCAAGACTTACACAGCTGAAACAGCTTGATGCAGTTAGTTAATAACAAAAGAAAACAAACATGCGGCCATATCACGATATTTAGGTATTTATTTATTTCTAAAAAACAACAACAGCTATTTTTACAGGATCCCCCAATGCAATAGAGTAGGTAACAAGAGTTTTAAAGTAACATTAACAAGTATTATTACATTTTATAGGAGATTGTCCACAGTGCTACTTTACAAAATTGTTATTGTTTTGTTGTCGAATGTTGAGAGCAGTGTGTCTCACTAACTAGGTATGCAATACAAGCCTGTAATAGGAAACAAAGCAGTTTCAACTCATATCATGCAAAGATTAATTAGAATCTATAGGCCGAAGCAATCACGTTTCCACAATGATGTACGATTATGTATTGTAATACCCATCTATCGGGTATCTAGGATATAAACTCAATACAAAGTTACTGTAATGACTAAATTATACGGTATACCTACTATTTGATCCGCAAATTTATCTGTATTAGTCCCGATCCCGTGGGAATATCGGGATCAAAAGTAGCTCAATTTCAAACACTTTTTAATTTCGTTTAAAACGAAAAGAAGCGTTTGCTTTAGCTGACCTAATCAGCTAAATTTAGGGTCGCTGTAAAATCCCCAAACGCAACGATAGCGCGGTGTAAATTGGTGAGTGGCGCCATCTTTTGCGCGAATATGTTTTTGGAATTCCATTGTTTAAATCAACGAACTCAGATAACTTACTAAGTAATAATAAATAATTATGATTTTTGTTGTTTAAAAAGTAATTTTTTATAAGTTTATTTATGGGTTTAGAGTTGCTGCACGAGTTAGCTCCTGCAAATTTAGAGCTTTTATTTACATAGTGGAGTAAAAATAAATGATTTTTTTAAATATCGACAATATAAAATAATAATGTGAGAATTCCAAATCAAATTCAGTCTTATTAATGAGTTTGTTTATTGAATCCCACCGGCAATTGAAGAACAAAGCCTTGAAGGGATCAAATAATAGCCTAGCTAGATATCTCACGCCTCTGATCTCTTTTAACTGAGATTGGAATAAAGTTATTTATTAAAATATTATTCAATAAATTCGTGAATGAACTCTCAACTGCTGTTATTTTGAATTAAGCGAGGAATTATTAATTCTGGTACCATCGCCTTTGGATTTGAATATGGAATCGTCTTTTTGAACAAGTTCTTGATAGACATATCCATTGTCCAAGACACAAGATCGCGAATAGTGGATAGTGGAAGGGGAACTTTGCCCTACAGTGGAACACCATGCATGGTGTCAAATTCTCGTAATGGTGTCAAATTCTCGTAATGGCTCATACTATTAAATCATAATAATAGTTATTTATTTTAATAAAATCCACCTAATTACACCTAACCTATAAAAAAATATTAACATAAAAAATGTGAATTTCTTTTAATTTTTGTATGTAGCTCAAGGCTATTTTATTTAGAAAATTTATTTTCAAGGAAAAATAGCATACAAAAATTTTCACTTGCGGCGAGGCTTTGTATGCTATTTTTCCTTGAAAATAAATTTTCTAAATAAAAAATGTGCACAAATTATCACTTTCGTAATTGAATAAAAAAAAATAAAAGTTATTAAAAATTAAAAAAAAACTGACTACAAAAAAGCATGAACCAAGCTCAGCTAGACAAGTACCTACCAGACTTAGAAGTCTAAAGGCAGGCGGACGGGACTGGGCGGGACCGTGTTCCTTCGGAATTATAAGTCCAACGAACCATTCAGGCTACAGAGAGTGACAAACGAAAAATGGATACATATCCACACACCTAACATAAAAACATACTCTAGAAAAACATAACCTACTTCGGTAGCCAGTTAAAAAGCTAATTCATGTCTTCAATAATTCTCATATTTCAAAAAGTGCCGTGTCTCCAATACCCCTTCAAGACCCATTTCAAAAACGTTTAGAACCAGGTATTCATTATTCAATCTCATGAACTCGATATAATAAGATTCAAAGCGAATAAAAGGTTATAGGTACTGTTGAAAACGCGCCGTTTTCGCTCATTTCATAAAGGAGAAAGATTCGAACACGAAAAAGCGATAAAACCTTACTGACTACAATGTTTGATAAACACGAGACAGATGGAATATGAATTAAATAAGTCGCAGAATACCGAACGTTGAGATTTTTATTGATGGAGGTAATTTATTTGAACAGCACCCGCAGTACGGGGAGAAATATGAAAGGCATTACAGCAAAAAGGCCTCTTCAAATTTATGAGCATCTCTTCGGCAGTTCGATAACGTTCGAGTTTTCATAGACACTAAATCATTGGTATTAGGTACGTATAAAGTTAGCTCTCGAACCTTCTAAAACTTGCCTACGATTGTGTTGAGTTATTGGCCAATCTTATGAATATGTGACGCTTTTCGCTTACCTAGGTACAGAATAAGTCGAAAATATCATTGAAACAACTATGTGTCATGAATGCCAAGGCCTGTGATTGGAAGTAGGTATGTTTGTGATTTCTTTATGCTGGAGTTATAAAAATGGATAATCTCATAATAACAATATATTATGTAATTATGACAGATCAATTAAATTACTTAATTGCTGCGTCGACCTTAAATTAAAAAAAAAAACAATTTGGGGTTTAACGGACCCCAAGCTCCCGAGAGGGATGCAAACGGGAACATCGGATGAGAAGAAGTATGGATGTAGGAAGTATAACTACGTCCTCAATGGTACCGTATCATTATCACAATTGGATACGGAAACGTAAAATAAACACTGGGCCAAGCCCCCCCTCCCCCTTAAATATTTGTTGTTATAGCGGGGACATAAATACATTATCTGTGAAAATTTAAACTGTCTTGCTATCACGGTAGCCTGGTGATAGACGGGCAGACAGACAGACAGCGGAGTCTCAGTTATAGGGTCCCGTTTTTACCTTTTGGTTACGGAACCCTTAAACGAAGTCGTGTCTCGAAAGCGCAGGTGTCTGGGTTCCTCCTTCTTAGACCGTTTTAATCTTTACCACCACACCAATGATAAATAAATTTTGTGTTGCGAATGTGTTACACTTGACACGATGTAAAAGACAGGTCTTAATTTATTTATTTTATTTTTCATTTATTTATTTAGTCGCTGCACTAACACTACACGCATCTGGGGACACGGCAGTGCCCCCGCTAAGTCAAGCAAAAAAGCGGCACGACCATACCATCCTTTTTTCGAACCAGTTCAGGCAATTTTCGACCTCCTATAACTTCGTTGTTAATAAAACTAAAAACCTAATTTTCTGTAATCTATTTACTTAAACCATTTTTTTAAATTGATATTATGATGTTAGATTAGCTAATTACGTAATCACAACTTAAGACAGAAGGTCCCTTATGTAGAGACTAATTAGGTAGGTATAATAACTTGGGAGTTACATGGATCTCACAACTTTTTACTGTAGAAGAACTGAGTTGCGAGACTTGCTTTTTTACAAGCATGTTTCTGATGGGATTAACATTGACTATAGTCGGAAGAACCGTGTCGCTACATAACCATTACTAGAATAGGCGATAGTCACCAAAGATATATAAAGACGCTACGAAGACGCGCACCGCTATTTATACTTATAAACGAGTGCAAATATGTGCCATATGCACTGGCATAATATGGCACATATTTGGACTCGTTTCTGCAATAAACACGTAGATATTTTCCCAAGATTGAAAGTAGAATTTCTTTGAAAATATAAAAGCGTAACTCTGTCACCTTTTTATTCGACGGTACGTAGATGTGAATAACAATTACGTCATTTTAACCCAGAGAACTCAGTTGAGTATCGTCAGCAAAAATACCTCATCGTTTAGAATAAAAGTCTTCAAAATGTGATGATTTTCAAATTATAAAGATAATAGAGCTCGATTTTTTAGATAAAGTATCAATTTGGCAAAAAAATGGAACAAATTAATTTACATTTTTCTTAAAAGTTTTATAAATTCAATTGTTTTGGAGGTAAGATGAAGATGCAGCAGTCCACTTTGGTTTTCTACATAAAAAAACTATTAAAATTAAATGTTGTTTAATGTTTTGTCTAGGTAGGTAACTATTTCAATTCTTTTAAACACGGTTTTACAATAAAAATATTTTATTGTCTGTAGTGTCATGATTTCTTGGTTTTAGCAAAGACTTTTTTTTCTTTAAAAAATAACGGTACCTACAGCGTCTGGTGATATACAGACCGACAGACAGATGGTCACTGGGGTCTCAGTAAAATGGTCCCGTTTTTACCCTTTCAGCCATAACCAAACCCTTAAAAGCGATGTTAAACTGAAAAAACTCTTCTATTGATAATGTTGATAAAAGCGCTTACCTTTAAATAAGAATGGCCGCTAGTTAATACAAAGTTTGTAGTCTATGTAGTCATCCGCACTGTGTTTGTTTACTTAATTAATTTCCCAGGTGTATTGTAAAGAACTACAAAGACCTGTGTTCAATGTTTAGATTAGGTATACCCCAGAGTCTTTCATGAAAGTATTAACTGTCAAACTTGGAAAAACTGAGTTCACGTCTACTAGCAACAGTTCGACCATCTTTATAAACTTTCAGTTCTGGGGTTAGTTTTAATACTGAATAACATTTTTAAACAGAGTAGAATAGCAAACCTAAGCTAACCTAACCAAATATTTTAAGATTTACTGAAAAATAATGGGCCAAGAAGTCATGGGTTATTTTAATCCTATAGGCTGTGAATTACATCATTTCCTTCTTTGGTTCCTTTTCGCCTGTCATCTGTCTACATTTCGACGGTATTTTTCTTTTTAACTGACTCCAAAAGAAGGAGGTTCTCGATTCGACCGTACCTATTTTTTTTTCCATCGTACAGGGTATTAGCCGACTCTACGAAGGACGTTTACGATTTTTATTTATACATTTTCTGGTGTTATCGAAATCAGGTATAATAGGAATATTGAGAATCTTGTGTTTCAAGAATAAAAGTTGACCAACAACATAGGCGGAGTCATAATAAATTAATTCATTTTCATTTCAAAATCACCAATGCCCCTAATATAGAGAGTCCTGTGAATATAAATATTAAATCGTGGAACCACTACAAACAGGAATGAACTGGGAGCTCGGTATTCATTGGCGCTTGTTAGCGTTCGATGGCATTTCAGGCTTTACATTATACCGGTACACAGTTATCAGACCAGATCGAGAGCTCTTCAGAATCTAAGGAATTATGACTGGATTTATGATTTTTGTTCATTGACTGCCAATTAATTTTAATTGTGTAGTTTTTTTATCCCTGTATACTTACTTGTGAGCCGAATATTTTAAGAAGCGTGATTTTTTTTTTTTAATTTTGCTTCAATTCTCCATCTTGGATATGGACTCTCTCTGGCTCAGGGATAGTAGGAGTCGAAAATATATTCGACTAAAACCTATGTGGTATGTTTGTGAGGGCCGTTTGTGACTCTGTCGGCGATAGAATAAAAACCCTGTAATGATGATTTCCTTTTAGTTGTTTTTACGATTTAATATCTAGACACATACATAGCTAGCTGTGTCCCGCGGTTTCACCCGTTTAATCCAATCCCGTGGGAGTTTTGAAAATCCCTTTCTTAACGGATACCTACATCATATAAACAACACCTCTCCAAATTTCAGCTCGTTACTATCAACGGTTTAGGCTGTGCATTGATCAGTCAGTCAAGACAAAGCATTTTATAGATATAGATAATATTAATGAAAAGGTATGTATATTTCACACAGCTTTCTGTTTAAACTTTCTTCTTCTTCTTTTTCGTGTGTGGCTCACCTGGTGTTAAAATTTTCGGGTCGCCCTAAGGCCTCTAACTTGACCTAACGACTGCTATCTGAGATAACAACCGGGACCAACTGCATACCGTGCCTTCCGAGGCACGGAACTACGCGCTACATATTGCAGAACACGAACTCGTCCACTGAGCGCTACGACTCAATTATGTAAATTTTATTACTAGATTCCTTTTTAAAACGATAATTCTCGAATATTAACGAAAATACAACGCCATTATAATAACTCCTAACCATTGATGTCAGCTTTGAATTATGTCGGAAGATAAAAATAATAAACTTGATAAAGAAAACCTAAGTAATTTCGAAGACAAAAGACAAAATCTCTACCATTAAGTTTACATTTTGCTCTCCTGTAAAAAGTTAAGTGAGATGCCATAAATTCTATTTTCTTTTAGATTTATAAGAAATAAAAGGAAACCACGGACTCCCTAAAAGTTATTAAAGAGTTCCCAACTTTCGCATTAGAGGGAAAATTATCGTGGTGTAAAAGTTTTAGTAAAAAAGAAAGAGCTTGTACAAAGTAGACATTACACTAGATACTAGCTGTAGTTTTCTAAACATTGGTAATGGTATATTTAGACGATACAAAATCTTGTAAGGTTTTCGCGCCTAAAACTCATAATAAATGTTTCTTGATTTTTCTTTGTAAAAAATTACATTGGATGGTTTAACCAAGAAGATACTAATAATCACAGTTTGCCTATTCGACGTTCTTTATTTATAGACGAATCTAAGTGATTACTTTGGCTTTGGCCCTGTCTCACTCTTATTAGTGATTTTAAACGTCAAAGATAAAGTGACAGACACATTACTTAGACAATTACGAGTAATTACTTAGAATTGACTATAAAATATAAATACGAGTGTTAATGTCCTAGCAAAAAAGTTAAATCCCTACCGTAATTTTATTTTTACTTACAATTTAAAAAACGCTCTAGAATTCGAAGCTAAGCGTTTGCCGTCAACTAAACTAGGTTAGTTTAGTTTAGCTCGACAGCTTTTTCAACAAATGAGCATAGCTGCCATAGTTTTGTGGTGAAGGCACATGTATGAAAAACTTGCATGACTTTGTATAGCTAAATAAGACAAAATTTAGGCAGCGGTGGATGTTTGAATTGGTTGTTTCAATTGTAAAATATGTCTAAATTAGGTACATTACGCGTTTAAAATTAATAATATTTAATACGAAAACATATATTATTAAAATTTAAATAATCGTGATCGTTCCCGCAATATGCTCCAAAGATTTATTGAGACAACGTATTGCACTCTCCTCCCCTCTGTTTGTTATTCTATATTATTATTATTCTACTTAGCTAAAGGTAAGTAGGTGCGTATATACTAAAGTAAAACATATTCGTAGAAGTGTGTACTTAATTAATTTGTATTGCCTGAATTCTGTGAACATATTTTCCGATTTATTAGTTTTTATTTTTTAAATGATTTTATTAAATTCGGGACTCACGCGAGATTAAAAGTAGCCTATGTGTTTATCCAGGTTTTCAGCTATTTGCAAACCAAGTTTCATCGCAATCGATTTAGTAGTTTTTGCGTGATTGAAACACAAACATCGAAACAAATACCAGAAACATTCGTGTTTATTATATTACTGGCATTTGTCCAAATATTATTAAATGATCCATAATATTAATAAAATTTGGTGTACTCTTCATAGTTTGGGAAAAAAATAGTTATTAAAAAAAAGGGCCTCTGCGTGTTAGCTGGATGATAAAAAACGGAAGGGTAGCACGCACAACTGGGGCCGTTCTGGTAACTAGTAAATAAGGATGATATCATGATAGCTTCTTCTTTTTGTATAGTGGTGGTGGTGTGGCTCACCAAGTGTTAGAGTTTTCAGGTCCTAAGACCTCTAACTTGACCTAATGACTGCTATCAGAGCTAGAGATAACAACTGCTTAACGTGCCTTCCAAAGCACGGAGGAGCTTGAGAAAGCACTTATTGCCACACAAATTATCGGTCACTCATCCAAGTAATGACTGCGCCAAGCTTTGCTTAACCCGCAGGATAATTCGAGATCGGCAGATGCAGCTAGGCCAATCAGCTATGATTGTAGCAATACCATTTGAACTTAGCATACAATGATCTAATTTTGAACCACATCTTATCCTGTATCTGGTTTGGCTTTCTACTAATTAAAGTATCACCGTCCAGTCGTGTAAGGACAGACTAATTGACACCGCGAGTGATGTCACTTAGTGCTGTGGTTCACCGTGTATTAGGTAGCACATACTCTTATTAGATTTGCTACTGGACTAGCTTTGATTCACTCGTATTTCCTTCTATTATTGGTTTATGTTTATTTAAGAGTTTTTCCTTAATAAAATGTATAAAAATGATTTAAATTTGAATATACAGTCAAATTAACAAAAATATTAGATTTTTTGTTAATTTGCATTTTAGTTAAGCAGCGTAATTAAAAAAAAAACATAAAATTGTAAGTATATATTGTTTCATCTAATTAGAGCGTCTGTCACTAACTAAGAAAATTATAATATTGGCAATAAAACCTTGAAGAAGAAGAAGAAATTAGGTAACTAACGCGAAACTTTATAGAGTTTAAAAAGTTGAAGTCCGTACGAATATCCAATTGTATTGCCGACTGTATCTTAGAAAAAATATATGATGAGAAGGTACTTTAAGAAATGTTGCCAACTACAACCTTTATCTGCGATAAACATCGCCAATATCAGATCATGTTTCGCCATTATAGTGAAACCGTTTTATCATAACATCTTACAAAGGAGGCGATATATTAGAACGCTATCAACAAGATCGCTGTGCCCGGATGTTACTGAAATGATGTTAAAATAAATAAAACTTGAAATACGTTGTGGAAACATAGGTATAAGTATGTTTTGACGCTAGAATACCATTTTCACCCAAAATGTTAAAACAAAAAGCGATGGGGAGTTCTCTTTCAAATAGGTTTAAACAAGCGGGATAGATCTACTCATATCTTGCTTGATTACAACCACAGTGCGCAATTTATTTGCTCAATTCGCAGTAGGATAAGTACGATTTCTGTTTCTGTTTACGTTATGGGTACAACAGGGCTCCCACTCGATTTCCGACGTTCTTCGTTTCCGCTCTGCAGGATATCACGCCCCTTATCGGGATATAGAAATAATTTAAGTTTTTACCATTGTTCTCCCTTGTTGAACGGAGGATTGTTATTTATAGGTTTGGAGAAGACTGCTGTTAGTTTATTTTCAGCTTATTTATTAGTAGAGAAAATATTGTCGATTTTATTTTGTACTAATACCTACTGCTAAAACAAATCCTGTACATTTACACGATGTTCCTTTTGTATTTTATTTTTAGAGTCTCTGTCATAGCCTCCCACGCAGAGTTGCAGACTTTCCTGTTTAAATGAAAAATAGGTAGGTACCTAGTGATACCATCACAAGTTGTGTAGGTACTTATATTGTATAGAGATATTCTGGTTCTGATAAGCATAAATACTTGCACCTAAATAAATACATAAATACACAATGATATTGGTATTCGGTAAAGTACTCTTCGTTGCATCAGATAGATCTAGTGATGCAACGAAGAGTACTTTACCGAATACCAATATCATTGTGTATTTATGTATTTATTTATATTTGTAATATTTGTGTCTGGTCTGGGTGTCCCTCTATGTATAATATGTATGTATTTACAAAAGAAAAATAATTATAAGTATTATATCCGTTGTCTAGTCACCGTAACACAAGCTTAGTCGCTTACCACGGGGCTAGATGG
Organism: Idaea biselata; assembly: GCA_958496205.1. NCBI lineage: Eukaryota > Metazoa > Arthropoda > Insecta > Lepidoptera > Geometridae > Idaea > Idaea biselata. The sequence continues at coordinate 7,664,953 of OY292395.1, forward strand.
CGCTGTGTGTTGTGCACAGAATTTATTTATTTATTAATTATTTATTTATTATCTACTAATATTTAATTATTTATGCTGCAATTCGATGCAACCTGTGAACAAAAAGTGTTGAATTAATAGTATGATTCCAACACTAATACAAAGAGAACTTTTACAGTATTTTAAAAGACAAGAAGAATATTTATTTTATGTCCTCTTCTTTCTCCACCCCTCTTTCCAGTTTAGCTGGAGCCCGGTCTTCTTGTACATTTGCGCTAGAGAGCTCTGTTCTGGCTTGTCTAAGAATATTTATTTTTATGTACATGTAGGTAATTAAAAAAAAAATAATAATGTAAACATTATTTCTTAGTGTTAATCCACACTTAGGAATACTGCTTTTTGAAAAAAGGCCGAGGCCGAGGCCTTACTCGCAAGAACACCCGAAGAGGTGCTTTCTTAAATTCGACCTGGCTGGAGGGCTACCCGTGGCGAAGCGGTTAACGCTTTGGTTCAGATTACCAATAGTCGCGGGTCCGAATCCCGCCGGGTACTAAAGTTTTTGAAACATTTTTTCAAAAAGCAACAATAATAATAATAAAACGTTCCTGCAGACTATAAGTCAATAACAATTACATTTATTTTCGAAACAAAATATCGGATAACTCCAATAGAATAGTTTCACCGAGTTATGTAAACCGACGTTAGGCACGTACAATATTGACTTTCAATAGTTGTGTCTATTTGGTCGGACTTAGCGACATTAAAGTTTGCACAAACAAGAAATAGGTTGGCTTCAACCCGCATCTAAAACAGGGCAAATCACAAGCGACTAAGTACTAACAAACGAAACTTTGAGACACACAAAACATTAGTTGGAATTAAATTAGATTTATGTGTAAGTCTTTGGTTGTAGCGTGTTTGCTTTTGTATTATTTTATTGAATATTATCTACCCTATCTACAGTTATACTAGAGAGGAAAGATTTGTAGATGTGTAACCATGACAACGAATATATTTTTATAAGTTAAATTAGTGGAACTAGGAAGCAGTAAAAATGTACAGCACATTTCCGGTGTGAGTGTTTAACATAAGCATTTTTCTTTCGTTAGTCGAGAATATACCGAGCATCGCAGCGCTGTTATTGTCCAAGCGAGCGAAGCGTCTCTGCTACAAGTCTGGCTTAATTTTCTGTTTCGTTCGTCTAGTGTTCGCATAACTACAAGTTTAGAATAAAAGCATAGCAGCATAGCGAATCTAACCCCTAACTAAGTTAGTTTACCTATATATTTAACCTTTTGATCGCCACCGTCTTTTATAGAAGACAGAAAAACATTTGCTTCAGGAGTATCTGAATATCTGTTTTTTAGTAAAGACGTACTAAAAACATTTTTTTTTGTCTTCTACTGATATAAGTCACAGTCTTCGGTTAGAGGTCCTGTCATAAGATGATCTTTAAATATATAGTGGACAGGTACCACTTACGTATATTTTTTTGGGAGTGCCCTTCGTTCAAAGATATAAGTTTAAATTAATAATAAATAGGACTATAAACAATTGGTACCAAAAATGTGCGGTTTATCAGTCGTTGCGTCACCGCGTCTGTCTGCGTAACACTCAATGCAATCGACTCATTTTCAATTGTAAAATTTTGCTGTAACAATTTGAGCGGTCCAAAATAGTCAATTTAATTTTGCTCTATCTTTATTAGTTATTCGTGTAGCAGTTGAATACGTTAAAGTGAGGGCTTCAAAAACTTTTACAGTTGAAAACAATTACATGAAATTCCTTTTAGTAATTTTAGAACTTTGGCGTTGGCTATCAAATGTCAATTACTACTGACCAGACTATTTTAAATGACTTTGAAAATAGATTTAATAAAAATAACTTTTTATAAAAATACCTCTAAATAGAAATGGAAACTAAAATATAATGTACTAGCTGACCCGACAGACGTTGTCCTGTCGTTTAGTATAAAAAAATAAAATTCATCAAAATCGGTTTAGCATTTTTTCTTCTTCATAAGAACCTTCTCCTGACAATAGCAAACACAACAAAAAAAGAATTATCGAAATATGTCTAAAAGTTGAAGTGTGATGCCGTGACCAAGGGAAATAGGGATTGATTTTTATGTAATAGACTAGCTGACCCGACAGACGTTGTCCTGTCGTTTAGTATAAAAAAATAAAATTCATCAAAATCGGTTTAGCATTTTTTCTTTCATAAGAACCTTCTCCTGACAATAGCAAACACAACAAAAAAAGAATTATCGAAATCGGTCCAGCCGTTCACGCGTGATGTCGTGACAACGGAAAACGTTTCATTTTTATATATAAGAAGAAGAAGAAGATAAATGACTTTTTCGTAATTAATCGCCAAGTGATTACTATTTTTAGTATTTTTTCCAATCCCTTAATCGACGTTTTAAGACCTTTACTAGATCTTTTTCTCATGGTAGACTCAACTAGCAACTCGACTAAAATAATAGACTTGGCGGGGGCACTGCTGTGCCCCCAGATACAGACAGCCGGACAGAACGACAAAATAGCGAAAAAAGACATTTTATCTTTAAAAAAAAATTACAATTTTATTTTTCAAACTTTTGTGTTGTTTCCGAGCACCAAGAAACTATTTTTGGTAATAAGTTCGTTATAGAAAGAAACTTTAAAGTGAAATTCTATCGGGCTACAGCTAGATAGATAAATAATAGTGAAAAAACAAATGAGAAAAGTGGCATTGTAGGCGGAATTTTAGCAATAATTATAAAATGTAATCTGCATAGCAATAAGACTCCCCATATTCAAGATTTTGTTACATTCAGAACAAGTGTAAGGTACTGGAAAAAACGTTGTTCTAAGGTATCCCACACACCTATAACATACCTTTTATTACTACATTTACACTAGGTATAAAATAAATAAAACGTTTTTGGACCTAAAATAAGTAAAACAAACACTAACTTAGTTATTTACTTAACTTAGTAAATTCAATTAGCACACTTGATACACAACGAAGATCATCCACCCATCTACCTCGAGATTACACTCGAGGCAGCATACATATCGTTACTCGAAACTATGTGGAAACTTGCTAATCCGTATTTCAGTATTTCGACACACATGAGTACATCTATCCTTACAGTTAGCGGTATCGAGTTTAACTTCCCAACTTTAAACATTAAACTATTTGCTTCAGCTCTTCTTACAATGTTTCATTTGGTAGGTACCTACTGTAATTGGAAATGTTATTCTACGTGCTTTCGTTGGCGGTTCAGGTGAGAATGAGTTTTTATTAATGTCACCTCTATTGGTGTTTAGTACTTTTGTGGACAGTTCAATTATGGCCATGAGATGTCTTTTAGAAAAAGTCTTAGTTATGTACGTAAACATGATTTTGTATACACATGTACATTTACAAAATATTTATGTACGTCACGTTAATATAGTAGAAACATTAAAAAAGTTGAAATTAAATACATTTTTCGGTTTTAATCGCGTGGTGTTTATTACCTACTTTCAAATCTCCTCAGGATTGACGATCCTGAGAAAGAGACCTGTAAAGGTCTTGAAACGTTGAGCGTTGAAACAATGCTAAAAGTAATAAACACCACGCGATTAAAACCGAAGAATGTCTTTAATTTCAATACAACATCGCTAAAACAGAAGAAAAATCTATTAAAAAAGTGTTTGTAATGATTGATAGAGGTGAGTGTTTCAACACTATCGCACCTGATGATAAGTGAAAATATGGTCTAAAATATAGCATACATGCCCAAAAGATAATTCATCTTCTAAATTCAAGAATGTTTTAAGCCCGGCTGTTATCTTTTAGAACAAAAACAGACTAACACCTAGTGTACAAGCTCTAAGTTCAGCGGACCTATGCGACCGCAGACCACTGATTTGATCTTATCAGCTCAATAACGTACTCAAGTTGTGTTTGTGTAATGTGTTCGTCTACACAGCGTACTGACCAACTTCAAGCTGAAGCCAATTCACTAACTTTCTATGGACTAAGTAAAATATAATTTTATCATTTTTAAGACAAAAATACAACAAACAACGAACCGTAAAATAGTAATTGATTTTAAAAGACTACTTACCATAGTATTTCGTATCTATGATATTTCGTTGCTTTACGTTAGGAACTTGGTCCATAATATGTGCTTGGTATGCTCAGCACTGATCTATACGCGCCCCACCAATGTAACCATGTGCTGTGCAAATACTAACCTTCTAAACTGAACATCAAAACATAATTGGTTATAGTCATTTAATTTCAATACAGAAATCTATACTGTTTTATGGGTTAAATATGGTCGATCCGTAGTTGACTTATGTTTTAGACGCTAAATTATCAATCTCAAGAAATTCACGGTGGCACATATATACAGCATCGTCATTGAATGACCTACCATGTTGTGAGATACCTAGCAGTCAAGCTTTAATTTATCATTTGTTAAAACAAACGTAAATATGTTAATCAATGTGAAAATTAATTACCTATCTCACTACTTTCTATGCCGATTAGGCGCTGTTTATTCTGTTTTACAATGTAAAATGTTTTAGTACATTAGAATGAAAAATCACATCTCAGTCAATCCTGAAGAAGGGACCTGTAAAGGTCTCAAAACGTTGAGTGTTGAAACAAATCTAAAAGTAATAAACACCACACGATTAAAACCGAAAAATGTCTTTAATTTTGAAATGTTAGTGTTAGTGAATCCCGGTACTGCACTCGAAAATGTACTAGCAGTGTTTACGAAGGGATGTTTAGCTTTTCTCAACTTGCTAGAGCACGTTTGCTGTGATTCAATTTCGGTGAACTCTAGGTTAACAAAGATGTAACGTATAGTCACTTTATTATAGAAGTTGTGATTCTAAGACTAAATTACAAATATGTAAAGAAGAGTTAGAAGTCAATACTATTACATTTAATAACAATAGTTTTTATCTACAGTTCTACATACTAATAAATCCGTTTGCTCTTGACTGCTACAAGAAATAAATAAATAAACAAATTATGTGAACAAAACACTGATGCGCCACCTCTTTCCGTGTTATAAACTACTAAGCTTGTGTTACGATACTAGTTATAACGGATATAATACTTAAATTTATTTTTCTATTCTTAATACAAAGAATTCATTACATACACCCAGACAAGAAAGCTATATTTATGTTTAAGCATAAATACTTGCACCCGGCGGGAATCGAACCCGTAACCTTCTGCATTGCATTGGTACGGTCGGTGGATCGTCGCTAAGCTCAGCCACAGCCATATCAAATAATAATATATCAAACAATATTCAAATCAAAAAGAGTTAGAAAAAAAAACAATTGAATATTCCAAAATATACGAGTATATTAGACCTCAGTTACTGTATCTTCTGCATAGTACATTTCATTATGTTTCCAGAAATCCATTTTCTGACAATTTAAAAACTTTCAATCTGTACTACTTATTTAAAATATAAATGTGCCTTTTTTTTTCATTTGGAATGGTTTATCTTGAACGATTATTGAAGTTTTTCTGTCGTTAATTTTATTTTAATTACCTAAGTTTTAAATATTTTTGACCGTCTACGTTTCAAGGTTAGTAAAGTAATTTAAACATTTTTTTGTGATAATGTTTAAATTATAGGTTCAGTCGGTTTTTACGAATATCTGTTTACTACTCGTATGTCCTTCACATTCAATCAAATTATTTTTCGTATATTTATTTATAAAAAGATCGCATACAAAAGTTAGAGTATTTAATTAGTGACCCCCAAGCTCTTTCGGCGAAGGAAAACATCGTGAGGAAACCCACGGCTTAGTTAGCTCCAGACGTATTTACCTGTTCTTTCTTCTGGGGATGGCTGACTAGGCTGGGAGGGTAGTATAGGTACTGGACAAGCCTACGTAGGCTAACCTAACCTAACCTAACTTAACCTAACAATGTCCCGGGCACTACAGCGCTATAAATAGCATGGGTTAAAAGTTGCTTGAGCTATATAAATCATCAAAAAAAAAATAGATGAAAATGCCTAAGTAACTATAGATTCTTTTGTTTAAATGGCTGGTCTCAAACAAACAGTTCATAGGTAGTCCCTAGTGCTAGATATTCTAGATACTCCAAGGCAATTTCAGCGGGAACCTATAATTGTGGCGCACCAATCTGGGATACCGGCCGGTTCCACCGAGCTGTTAAGCTGGCAATTAGTCACAGTTAATTTACGACAAACGCTTAACCCCGTAATCCTAACACATGCCGTGAGTGATTCTAATGATTCGTAACGCCAAATTGGTGTGATTTCATATATCTACTGGGGAGCAAATAACTTTTAATGTAGTTTGTACATCGCGTCGCACAGCTAGTATTATTAGTAGGAATATATACAGGGTGTTCCGAGGAGGGGTGCAGTATTAAGCCGAAAGGTGGTTGTTCCAAACGTCTAGGCGAACAACTTTTGTTCTACGGCTTTTGGAAATCCGAACTTTTTTTTCGAAAATTTTGAAGTTAAATCACTGAAAAAAACAGCTGTTTTTGTAAATAGATTCGATTAATGTTTAGATTGTAGTGGTCCAAACTAAATAAAAGGACACCTAAAGGCCAATGACCTCAAAGTTTAAAAAACAGCTGATTTTCAGATAAACTTTAAACTCAAATATTTCAAAAACTACCTCGTATTTCCAAAAGTTATAGAACAAAAGTTGTTCGCCTAGACCTCTAGAACAAAGCCCTATCGGCTTAATACCCCCTTATCGGAACACTGTGTATAGTTCACGCAGCTCTCTTTCAGTTTTGTACAGTGTACCTAAGACAAATTACATTACCACATTACTATGCACGCAAACCGCAAGCTTTCAATGTATATTTTATATGATTAATATTCAATTTCGACTTAATTCGATAATTTTCATTTCACAGCACGCAGAGAAGAAATCAAATGAAAAGGATTTTAATGAGAAAATTAGTACCTACATACTGTTTGATTCGTAGGTTTGATATAATTAATAACGTTTTATTATTAGGGTGATCATACATTTTGTAACCTTTGTTTAGAAAGTATACTGAAATCTGGACTTTATAATTTGACATGCAACAATGAGTATAAAAATGGAAAAGACTTTCATATTTAAACTGATTATAAAAACTAAAGTATTAAAAAAATAGTTTTTATTTCAAGTGACGAAGAGTCATTTAAACGAGTGATTTTAACAGACAAACACATACCTACACTCTAAAATAAAATAACTAAATAAAAATAAAATAAGAGAACTTTGACCTTGTTTTCATTTTAAAGTGTTTCTCACACTTGAAGTATTTAGTTTTGAATATGAAATGTATTTGAAATAAATACATCTCTGAGATGTATTTGAGTTTCGTTACATGGCCTCGGGATTCAGTACAATCCTTTTGTTTAGAGTTAAGTAAAATTTTCTGCTGAATTTTCAAAGATACCTGCATGTAATGAGTAACATGCTTTAAACACCTCGCCTGATTAAACGTAAATTTATCGTGATACGTTGTTCATTGATGCGTAAAGTAGGTATCGTATAACGTATTAATAATGAAATCGGTACAATGTGTTAACATTATAAGCGCGCTTCCAATTAAGGCTTCGTAATATAAGACGATAATTTTAATTAGGTACCCATGTAACTATTGTATTTACGTCCTACTTAGGTATGTATACGAAAATTGTAAGGGTGTATCTGTTGTTGTTGAAACGCAGCCTAAAGGAACATACAGATGTTCCTTTAGGCTACGTTTCAACAAGAGCTTAGCGTCCCGCATTGCTACGGATAAGTGAATATGTGTCGGTAGTACCATTGATTTGTCCTATTGATAGTACTAAGTTTGCATTACTCGATTCTAAAATCCAGTGATCGTAGTAATTCTAACCAACCTATCCGTAGCAACGCATCCTCGCTTAGCTCTGGTAGAAAATCAGCTCTACGAAAATATTACCGAAAAAAAAAAACAAATAATCCAATCAATCTTTTGATTATCTAGGTTCCGGCTGAGCTGTTATTGAGATAATAATCTACACTAATATTATAAAGAGGAAAGACTATTTTTTTTGTGTGTGTGGGTGTGTGTCTATATGTTTGTAATGAATAAACTCAAAAACTACTGGGTCGATTTCAAAAAATCTTTCATCAGTAGAAAGCTACATTCACCCTGAGTAACACATACATAGTAACTACTTTTGATCCCAATATTTACACGGGATCGGGACTTACGCAGGTGAAACCGCGGGACTCCGCTATACTATTATACATTCAAAGAAGGTATCTAAAAATTATAAAAACTATGTAGTCCCATATAAATGCAAGCACAAAATGTACAGTATGTAAATAGTTATTGTCTTAAATAGGTAGGTACTTAATTAAGTCCTTATTGACATTTTGTATTGTACCCAGAAAATTAGTTTTCCGCGATTTGTTAAATCAAAACCGTGATTGTAGAGAAAAATGCTTATTTTAAAATATAAAATTTTGTCAAAGCATCACGCACTATCTTTGTTCTGAAGACAATGATTTATTCACATTGAATTTGCCGTCTGGCGTTTGAAAAACGTCGGACTGTGAAATTATTTTTTACAAGTCTTTTTACCTTTTTTAACAGACAAAAGGAATAAATAATCTAGCTTTGACAAATAAAAAACAAAGCAGGTATTCGTGTATTTTTAAATGTAGATTATTTGCATAGGCCTTAAGGCTTTTAGCTCCTGATAAGTGGTAGGGGGCGCGTCGTCGCCTTCGCGTCGCGTATTCGGTTGAGATAACAGAATAGACGATAGTTACAAAGGATTCGTGTCATGAAGACGTCGACGACGCGCCTACGGCACAACTTATCAGTGCGTGCTACGGCTCAACCTTAACCTAAGAAGTTATTCTCTATACAATATGTTAGGCTGGCTGCATTTTCAACACATGTATATCCACAAGTAGTAGCACAGAATAAATAATAAGCACGAGGTATACGACGGTAGCAGGTATAAATAAATTCTCACGAACACACACCAACAATTCATAGAACAAGTTAAGTTTTCTTAGAGCTAATTTATCAATATTTAATCCATCTGCTGAATACAAAAGCTACCTACGCCTTGAGTTGGTCATAATATTTAATCAGTGTGTACGCTCCAATACAACGTTGATTTTTCATTTTAAATGTAAAATATATCTGTCGAATTATATGTAACACACCACCAAATAAAAACATCACAATATTTTAAAACTAAACTTTAGACGGCTCTAAAATTTTGTTAGGTTCGATCACAGCAGATATCTTTTACCTGTAAAGTTAAAAATTACGCTGCATTACCAACTCAAGCCATCAGAAAAACAATAGGTACTGATCTCCAACGACACACACACCAAAACCTTGTTCTTCTTACGCTCGTCTATAGAACTCAAAAATGAAAAATAAACTAAAGCGCCACCACTGGCGGAGTGGCGGAAGCATCAGGCGAGATGCCCGGACAGTAACACCCGCCATCGCTATCTCGACGTCTCGAGCTATTCTTTGCAAGAACTACGAGTTATTTCTAACTAAAGTGTTCGGTAGACGAGAGACTTGTCCATATTTAAGCAGTCTTCGAGTTTTTTCCGTTTTTCTATTGGGACTGGTTAAGTTATTTTCAAATTTGTTTTTGGGAACTACAGAACTCGAAGACTGCACCCTTAAGAACGTGGCGACTGTTACCATTTCCATACAAACTTAATACCAAAATAAATTGTGAAAAATTTAGTTTTCTACCTTAAGGTTGTATGGAAATGGTAACAGTCGCCGCGTTCTTAAGGCAGGCTGGCAGAAAAGGCTGTGTAATCTTTTGCAAAAATTTCAACAAAATACTTATAAAATTATCTTAAAGCTGGGTATATTGAAAAATTTGCGCTGCTTGCTAGTCGTTTTATATATAATACACCGGTTTACATTTTACAGTACACGTGGAAATTTCCAATGACCCCGACACAGGAACGTTTTATGGGTTAATTTTTATTTTCTTCGGTCATGTCACCTATAACTATTGCATTTACGTACCTGTCCATTTTGATAGTAATTATAATAAATATCTATTAAATTATTAAACTTTACCAGTGTTACTGATAAAAAAGTTGGCCAATTTAAAAAAATCTGTATCTGGTCTACGGTAGTTCGTCTTATTTATGAGAAAAACATACAAAATACTTAAATAAACTTTTATGTTTGTCTGCTCTTGTATCTTGATTGCAGTGTTTCATATTAGAATTCTTTGTGAAATCTTTTTGAGAAACAACTCCGTTTCGTGGTGGATTTTCGCAAACATTAGCAGGCTGTATATAATTTTTAGAATAACGAAATGCATACCTTCCTATCTAAAAAACACAACTAAAAAATCTAGAAAAATAAGTTTAAATAAATCTAAAACAAAATAATAAACTTTATTAAGAACACTGATTTCATTTAAAAACAGTAATTTTCGTAACAATATGGTGTAATCAAAGAAAATTACGGAGTATGAATAATGGAGACCTTAATTTTATGTTTGAATAAATTTTACGATGAAACGTTTAAACAATAAAATATTTTTATTTAAAGATTTAAATTATTTAACTTTTTCTTCTTTTTTTCGTATAGTGGTCACCTAGCATGGGAATTTTCAGGTAACTTGACCTAACGACCGCTATTAGTGATTACTGATCGTACCATCCAAAGCACGGAGGAGCTTGAGACGATTTCTAGGTAATGATTATTATTGAATTAAAAATTAGACATTATTCTTTAACAAATATATTTTTTGTTTTATTTTTCCAAACATTCTTCATATAGGTTAATGCCTTTTTTTAATCCTAAAAGAATAAGAAAACAATCCGAATATTCAAATACTTTGATACAATGACAATACTAGGTAATTTCAGGCGCTTGAAGGCTTTTTCTTATTAATTTTACATTGATGAATTACGATTAGAGTTGAAACTTCCGAAATGATATTTTGATAAGTATCTACGAAATGTTGTTTATTATCTACAATTATCCTGATTATGATTTATATTTTCATGTTCAATATTTTAATTAAAGTGATCCAATATACACATTTATAAGCCAATTGTATCGGCCAAAAGAAATCGGAAACAAAACTTTCCTTTTCAGCTATTATTGCAATATTATTATTGTGATTTACGTACCAGTAATGGATTACTACGTCGCTCTCGGCCTGTCAGAAGCCCTCCCGGGACAAACAACACGGACGCGGGTATAATGCACGTCAAAAATATGTCCAGAACCGAATATTGAACAACTTTGATGTTTGCTTTCTCTCACTCGTGTTATGGGATTTTAAATCGTAAATACGCAAATCTTTTCCGCTTTGATGGCTTTCTTTTGAGTTAAGCTTGGATTTTTCAAAGGTTTTTCGTTCATTTATTTGATATGTTTTTTGTTTTAATGACATTTTTTGAGTGAGAACTTTTATTGTAAAGACTAACGATCATTGTATATGTAATTATATGTAATTAATGCAAGCAAAACAAAGTTTGGGCTTGATACCAAAATTAAGTAAATTTTCTCGATGAGTGATATTTATTAGAAACAATTTTTAGCTAAAAAGATAATTTTAAGGAATAACATTTTGTAAAAGATTAAAATATTTGTAAAACCTTCACACAAAAACTAACTTTTTAAATAAATGAATTCTTTACACAATTTTAGCTTGATATACTTCCTATTTATCACTATTTTTTTATACAATTAAAGTGTGATATATTTTTTAATCATAATGGACTAGTTATGTACTTTTATTCTGAATTCTTACTAATTCGGACTAACACCGATGCGATGCAACCTCGAGGCGTAACCTATTCACATTAAATAAAACCATTTATTTATATCAAACAAAGTATTTCAAGAATCTAATCTGTATTTTTTAATTATAAACTAGATTTGAATTGACTGATTGCTTCCTGAGTTCGTTTGAATTAGTGCATCAACATAGTTTGCACTTTACAGTCAAATGAATGAAATAGGTATGAAAAAATTCAATCACTGGAAAAATAAGTTTACAAACACCAGCCTGTACACTTCAAATTTCAAATGACAACCAAAAAATAAAAGCACGGGGAAATGTCATCGCCAAATTGCTATGCCCTGAGGGGATAAATTTTTCCTTTTTCATTTGTTTGTTATAGTTTTCTGGTATTGTTTAAAGTAGAAACCAACCTTTAACTGCAATACATTTTGGTATTTTCATTATATTTATTAAAGATCTAAAATACAGAGCTCTACAATGCCAGCAACATAAAAGTTTAAATCGAATCCAATTTTTCTATTTTCCCAAAACCCTCCTTGCTTACTCGACGTCATAAAAATCCGTATAGCGATTCCTTAAAATACTTTGAAAGCACTTAAGTACTTACCTTAGATGTTCTTGAAAGTACATCTGAAACATTTTTCTAGAGCGTAACGTGTTTTATTATTTATAACTTGGCTAAACTTCTTTATGAACATGTTTGTGTTATTATTAGAAGTACGGACTTGAGTTTTTTTTTATTGAAGAATTTCATGTCTTTGTTTTAAAAGTTTTTGTGACAGCAGTTTTGATATTATCTATTTTATTGTCATTATGCACTTTATCGTAGCGATAACTAACAAAATATGTTTTTTTAACCATAAATGTTTACCTACTTAGATTCGTGTAACCTAATATACCTATTCAACATATTATGAACCTAATCGATAACCCTGGGCTCCCGAGAGGGATGCAACCGGGAACATCGCTCAGATGAGAGAGAGTATTATGTACCTACCTATATATATTTTTCTTAGGTTTTTTCTTACCTAATCGTAATATAAAGGAGATTACCTAATCTACTTTGTGTTTCGAGTATGTACTAGACACACCAAGAACACAGGTGTACACACCTGTGTTTTTTGATTTTTTTGTTTAAAAAGCTTTCTTTTTTGTACGTTATTTATTACTTATTGCAGATTCCCGCGGTTTCACCTGCGTAAGTCCCGATCCCGTGGGAATATCGGGATCAAAAGTAGCCTGTGTTACTCAGGGTGAATGTAGCTTTCTAATGGTAAAGAATTTGAAATCGGTCCAGTAGTTTCGGAGATTACCCCGAATATACATACATACATACATACATGTTACCAACGTTACCTCTTTATAATATTATAGTAAATAGTAATAGTAAATAGTATAGATTACAGTACCTATGATGTAAGTATTCTTAATATATTATTATGGTTTAGCTAGTACAGTTACCGTTAATACAACTCATATAATCTACCTATACCTACTTACCTATTTTCAGGTAAATTTGATAAACCGTAGGTATTATATTTATGTACAACAGTTTATCTGAACCAAAGAGATAATAAGCTAACCTTAATCAGAAACTTTTATATAACCATTAACATTAAAGCATTATAAAGGATTACAAAGATTTATTGATTTGCACAGACTTGTTCCGAACTTGGGAAGTAAAGCCTTTCTTATCATAGAAAAAGAAAAAAGGATTAAAGTTAGTGAAAGACGTAAATAACTGTAAGTATCCACGTAGACTTCGGAGGAAAACAGGTGCAGACACTTTCAATCGGCCGATATGTCACACCCTATTCGTATTAATAGACTGCTAAATTGTCCCGCCGTAGAACAAGGAACGCTGTTCCTCTTTGTTAAGGGGGTTAAGAAGTAAATCACCACGAGAAACTGCTACTTCTGATTGAGGAATTGCCCATGAATTGAGTAATGAGTCCTAGGACATGTGTCGGTTTCCTGACGATGTTCTCCTTCATCTATGTATGTGTTTGCCTAAACATGGTTATTCAAATGTGGGATCAAATTTTCAGTGTCAATGCAAACATGCTAAACATCATTTTTTTACAAAAATATAATGTACTTTTTGATGATGATGTACCTACTTCACGAAACTTATCATCATCAAAAGTTCATAAAATATATTCCTTGTATGTTTTCATTCTATTGGCTAAAAAAGAAAGTATTTTTGAAAGTTCACTTTTAAATATGTACCTACGTAGTACATTTTTATTTATCTATCGGTCGGTAAAATCCTTTGTCTGTGTCTAGCCTATGTAGCTACGGAGAGTTAGATGGGTGAAGAAGTTTTTGTCAGACGCTAACAACCAAACAACTTTATCTGTTTTATATCGTTTTTATTTTACGTGGGCTCAACTTGGATTCTTTGTTAAAATTTTGAATTATAGTTGGGTATCTACGCAACTTTGGGACGAAGTATGTCTATGAACTTTGTTAATTTGCTTGCCCTATTATTGTATACGAGAACATTCCGTGATTTTACGGGCCTAAATATATACAGAATTAATTCTGTCATCGTGCACACAGCGCCATTTAGCATCAAACTATACGTGCGTCAGGTGGCGATAGTAACTCATTCATGATGCAAAACTTTAGAACCAATTGCGATAATCCTAAAACAGCTGACTTTCTGTAACTTTATTCAGGTTCCTTTTTTCCTAATATGCGTTGAGGATACCTCGGTAAACAAATAATCTTTTTAGGGTTCCATATCCAAAGGGTAAAAACGTGACGGCCCATGTTTTATCAAGCTAGATCGTGCCAAACCAGACGTACAGGCCGTGGGAACCGTAGCGTCCGATAAAGCCTGTCATCGCGAGAGATGAAAATCAGTATTCGCGATTTCAGATTTCGCGTGGTTGAGTGTTTACTTTAGGGTTCCGTACTCAATTGTGATAATGGTACGAAACCCTTCTTGCGCGAGTCCCACTCGTGCGTTCAGTCAGCTAGTTCGTGTGCTCGCAATGTGGTTTTAGTCAGTCAATGTTTTATACAATAAATATATGAATCATTTTGATTTACAATAAAATATTGACACAATTATAATAGGTACCTAAAATCGAATACCAATTACTGCCTCTGAAAATGGTGTTTAAATATTTGTATCCAATTAATTTTGACCAATTTTGCGCGAATAGTAAATTTGAAGACGAAATTTCAACCTAAGTCAATCAATTTTCTATAAATTTCTGGAGCGAACATTTACCTTTCGATATCAAACAATCGGAAGATGGATTGTTATTGATTTTGTTAGTAAGTTGTAAGCCTATTTTAAAGGCAATTTTCAAAGATGATTTTAATGGAAATCCATCAGCTATTTTCAAGATAATTCTATTTTCGCTGTTCGTGTTTGTTTTGTAGTTATATAATTTGTTTATTTACTTTCTTTATAAGATGGCAAATGTAGTTTTCTAGAGCTTGGCTATTGTTTGTACAAAAATAAAAAGTTACATAGAATTTAACGACCAAGGAAAGCAAGGAAAAACAACTAGTGAATATATAGGCATTTTATTTTCATTATAAGTGAGGTTGTTATTAGCAAGGAAAAATAATAGTGAATACGTAGACATTATATTTTTCATTATTGATGAGGTTATTATTGGCTCGATACTTACACTGAACGTCCAACGAAAATTAAACTAAGTGAATTTAGCTTAGCCTCGCATAGTTGAGGTTTTTTCAAGCCGGTGATATTTCATTCAATCAAGTTTATCACTTGTTTTACAATTATTATTATTTTAGGAATTAATGTATACACAGCTAATATTTTTCTATCTTTGTAGTTACTAACGGTGGGCCTATGTGTGGGAAGCTAGGTATAGCTATCGATTATGCCCAACACACAAACTGATACGGCATAAATGAATAAATTATAATCAACCGTAGTAAAGTCCTATATATCCCGTTATGGTTTTATTAATGTGTATGACGAATAACCCCTGCGGGTCTAAGGTCACATGTTTGTTTAGGGTGAAAACAGACTTCGGTCGCCCGATAAATCGATCGGTAACCGTTCAATTGTTTGATGGCTGTATGTGAGTCTATCGATAATTTGCCTCCTATTTGTTTTTCCAAGGTTGGGTGTCGTGAATTTTGTAAAGACGTTTCGTATAAGGTGTTTCTATCTGCATCGGTCATTTGCTTGCCGCACTGCGACATTTGCTGGCTTCTTCTGCGCGTCCAACGCCTAGTCTGACCAACCTTTTTGAACTTCTGCTTGTAAATTAAGAAGGCTCGGCTGAGGTCTTTCTTTTCATTATACCCCCTGCATGAAAGTAGCAGAAACGTTTTAATTTTAATTATTTTTGAAGTAATTCATTAGTTGGTGACGCCACTTTTTCAAACAATTTTCAAGAATATGCAAAAAATCATGATTTGAAGTACACAATTTACAAGTCTGAAGTTTGGTAGCTTTATGGATTCGGCTATCTTTACTAAATCTTTTAACCCATCAAATCGATGGTAGCTGCTGCACACTTTACGCATAGGATATGGTAATGCTTTAGCTGTGATATTATAAAAGCCCATCGCTGCATCTGGATGTTAAGAATAGTCAAATGAATGGTTTCATATGAAACCCAGATAAGCCTACCGTCCTACATTTAGGACGGTCATTTCCTTGTCATTTTCTTTAGGACTTATGTTACTAAAAAAACATAAGTTTTATAAACATTTAGAGTAAAAAAAGTTTTAGGTTTATCTGGGTTAAAAGCAGATCTTCAATGGTTTTCTTGGATAGCTACCTACCTTAAGTGGCCGATCAATCGGACGATGGAAAGTCGGATGTATGTTTTAATTTTAGGTCACGTGTTTGTTTAGGATGATATTTCGATTAAGTATCGCACGTAGAACCAAACCGCAATATGTGCAGACTTGATTAATGAAGGTACGCCTATATTTAACGGCTCGCACTTGCTCGCTTATAAATTATTCACTATTTGCCGTGCACATTATGTACCTAGACCTACTGTGTGGTGCGGTATGTAATGTTTTGAGAAACGTTTTTTGTGTAGTCTTGTAACACGATTTGTGTGTTACAAGGGTGTGGTTTTTTATCCACTACGAAATTTTTATGCTTTTTGCGAACTAGTTTATTTATATAGCGATATGTTGTGATTTGACATTGATAAACCTTTTTAAACTTACAAGATTTCCGTCCAACATTGTTATAAGACACGGGTTTAGATTGCGTTATAGTTGGAGTTATGGAGTCTTCTCGGGACCACGGCCGGTATAACCCGTTTGCCGAAACGTCGAGGCAATTAAAAACAATGAGTATCTATAACGCGATCTAGGCCCGTGTCTAATAATAATATTGATAAACCTTTCAAAGATACCTACTTTTGGTTTGAATGTAGAAGAGCGTTTTGTTTTATTAACCTTTTTTTAATTTAAAAAACACAAAATTCTGGAAAACACTATAGCCAATCATTTAAGTTTCATAAAATGAAAAAAAGTAACCTAACATACATTTTAATTATCCTCCGATATTTTATCTCTAACTATGAACTGCAATATTTTTGAATCAACACGGGAATGCTGAACAAATAACAATAATAAAAATAGGTACAAAATGAAACGAAGCGATCGCCAACGATTATTTTTTCCAAGATGAGATATTATGAAAGTGCTTTTGAGAAATATTTCATTCATTCATTTTCTTCTTCTTTTTCTGTAGTAAACAATTTTAGTTTACGCAATAACACGCGGTTAAAATCTTCCAAGAAATTAAATTAGGTAGGTATAATGCCTACGTAAAACTATACTCTACTTCAGAAACTTAGGCCAAAAATGTTAACAAAAATCCCAAACAATTATTTGAAACCGGCAGCTCTTTATTTCTTTTATATTTTTTCCTTTAAAATTGACAGTTCTTTGTTTACATATACATTACATATAATTAGTGTTATTTTTCTAAAATACTTTTTTTCTACATTAACTGCATTTTAAATTATTCAATTTGTACCTAAGTAAATACCCATTAAAATATTAGTTTTAGCTTTTGATACAAAAACGGGCTTTTAAATGTCAAGCAAAGAAACAATGCAGTCAGCCTTTTATTTGGTAACTCTAGGCTTGTACTATTTATGTATTCTGTGCTCTAGGTATCTTAATGATGCGTTTATTTAGACTTCTAATTTTAATATCTCAACTAACTTCAATTTCTTTAAAATTTATGATGCTATTATTTTATAGGTAGGTATATAAAATACTAAAAAGTGCTATTTAAAGATGGGATATTTACCATGGTTTAATTTGTTTTCTTACAGAGCTCGATATTTCGCTAGTCTTTTCAATCAGCTTGTTCACGCTTGTTGTTATAAATAATATTTGAAGTGAAAAAAACCCGGCCAAATAGTACCACTATCACAATTGGGTGAACCCTAAAATGAACACTGGACTAACCAAACCGTGAACGCAACGCGAACATTACAATTTATTTTACCACTGGCGCCAGTCTATCACTCCTTTACTAGATGGCACCAGTGTTAAAAATATATCACGGTATCATTGCGTTAATATGATAAACATCACGTTTGTTGTAAAGGAGCCCGCCTTAAATATTTGTTTTTTTAGTTTTTAGTATTTGTTGTTAAAGCGGCTACAGAAATACATCATTTGTAAAAAAAATAACTGGCCACCTATCACGGTTCATGAGATATAGACGGATAGGCAGCGGAGTCTTAGTAATGGGGTCCCGTTTTTACCCTTCGGATACGGAACCCTATAAACCATGTAAAGGCGAATACTAACAAGTGTATAGCTAACGCTTTAATTACGTCATAGGTAAAGCCGTATTGGTCTCTTAAGGCCTATATACATACGTCTCGGTCACATACCCGCGGGCGGTATTAGACATTCTAAGACCAGGCTCACCTGTGTTTGAATCTTACTCGTATAAATATGGCCCGACCTGCCGACCCCCAGTGTGACACTATATAGTTATTATTTATGAAGCTAGGTCACAGTTATAACTATAGTTACGAAGGTATCTAGTTTTGAGATGGTTACTGAGCTGTGTGGGAAGCTACTATACTCTATAAAAATGTAAACAATAATGTTTTTAATTATATAATGTAGCCTAAGACATATCTGGGTTGATGCTGTGCGTGCAGTCTCAGTACAGTAGGTATATGTAATTGCCTTCTTCAATAAATGGACTATCCAACACTGTAAGAATGTTTGAAATCGGACCAGCGCGCTGGGCCAATTTCAAAAATTCTTGCCGCTGCATCGGTTTGATTAGCGCGTTCAAACAAACAAACAAACTCTTTAGCTTTATAATATTACCGAGTACCTATAGATTAAATTTTAAAATCTGAAAATAGTCCCTAGGTAATAACCCCAAAAGGCTTAGGTAGCCTCTTTGGATAGGAATACCTATTCGTTGGCAAAAGTAGCAGCTAGTTAATACTAAAAATGCTTTTATTTTCTTCGAAAACCTATCAACTCTTACCTAGAATTCACAGTGAAAGGTTTTCACCCTATCTACGTATACCTGCGCATTTTGACTAAATCAAACCAAATCATTTATTTATTGCTTCTTAACGTATATAACTAAATGAATATAATATCAGTAGCGCACTGCAATATAAATCTTAAATCTAAAATATATTATAATTATATGTATTATCTTCAAAGATTTTCTTTATATTACGTATTTAATATAGGTGGGCACACGTAGATATTTGATATTGGTAAATACAATTCATGCTAAGTGATGAAACACATTCATTGAAATTTCCACGATTTGAACCCACGCTCTTTGCTTTACAGACTATGGTACAAGAGAGATAATATACTGTGAGATATTGATATTGATAATGAAAAAAATTATTTATGCGAAATTACGAAGATCAATGACGTCTGCAAACATCACTAGTACCTAGCTATTTTATTTTACTATTTTTATTTCACTTTGGTCTAGGTATCAGTCGACAAAAACTACATACTATTAATTGGTAGGTATCTATTACTGATATAATAAAGTTTAGTTCAAAAGCTCCCACGAAAAATCCATTTAGTGGATTCAATTAGATACTTACCTACTTAGTGAACCGACGCGATGGTTGGTTACGGTCTTTCTCGTTTTTATTGCAATCTGACTCTGAACAATTTTATTTTCAAAGATATTTTTTCTCCAAAAACCTACTTATTTTGCTAAAAAGAAAAGTTTCTCGACAGTTTATTGTTGAAAATAGTTTTGTTAAAAAGATATTTCGGATTATAACATTGTTTTTTAATGTTTTTTCGTTAAATTGTGAAGGTTTCATTAGACTTGGTGCAAATGTCTTAAGGGCATTTCTTTGATGTAACCGCAGAATAAGTAAAAGTCACTTAGAAATTTGCGACGCTACTGTAACGACGCATCTCCGCCACAACTTATCAGTGCGCGCATAGCCTTAGTATTTTAAGCTTAGAAGGTATAAAACAGGCAACGAAATTAAAAAATAGCCTTTTGTACTTTTCAATGTGTGTATCTTCATTATTACCTATTTAAAAAAACTGCACGGTGACGCGTTAGTGTACTCGCGACTATAGCGGGTGTAACCCAGACAAAACGTGTAGGTAACTTAAGCTCTTTAATGTTTTAAGTAATATCAAAAATGATAAATAATTATCCATAAAATAACCAAGACTTATGTTATAAAAAATAAGAATGAACACAGATTGATTGAGTTTAGTGATCTATGCATCGGTACCTACTAAAATCATCAAAATCGGTTCGACGGCTTCAAACAAACATTCAAACTTTTCTTTAATGTAAGGAAGTATAGAATATTAATAGTTTGGTACCGATCACATTTTGCGGTCGAACAAAAATAAAAGAACATGTTCGCTTTACCAGATTCAGGTTTCGTTCCCGTAGCATTGAAGCACAAAATGGAAAAACCGGAAAAGGACCCCAAGGACCAAGGCTGCCTCTTTATGCAAATTTCAACGTACAAAAGGTATAGAGAGATTGGGAACTAGGAGTTTTCACGGTTTCCTATCGACGAGCTTCGTTTCGATCAACGAATTTACGAAAAATGAGAGGCGAAATTAAAGACAAACATGACAGCGCGCTTTTGTCTTCTTTTAGAGCTTATGCATATCACAGACTTTTTGTTAGTCGATAGTAGGTATAATAATAAAAAGTGGATCGTGAAGTTTTGAAATCGGAAATAAGATTTTCCCCAAATACTAAACTGAAGAGCAATCTGTTCAGTCCATCCGATAAAGTAGGAGTTATTCTATAAATCTTGAACATCACTTCGCTTCGCTATTCACTTTCGTCTTCACTCACATTCTGCTTACGCTTTTTTAGTTTAAATCGCGGTAAGCTGCCGCTCTATCATGCGTTCGATATCCATGAAATTTATTGAAGGGTAATTTGAAAACTCACTGCGGAATCCGCATGAGATGGTCATCAGCTATTTACAGTATCGACTGGCAGATATGTTGGGATTGCAAATATTTGTGAGTACGTGACCCAAACGTGGGCTTATAATATAGTATAGTATTTGTTGTTGTTTTAATTAATCAAAAAACACTTAAGTATAAAACATAATTAAAATTAAAAACTAAATTAAAACTAAAACTGATTAAAATAAAACTAAACTAAAATTTGTTTTTTATTTTTTTATAAAGTCTAAAGTCTGCGAAGGCTTTTGGCCAATTTTCATGAGCAACGATGTTTTGAATAGACATTAAAATTGCCGTATTATTATAATAAATGAATAGAATAGAATAGAATATAGTTTATTCGCAACAAAAAAAACACTAATACATGAACAATAAAAACAAAATACAATAAAGAAACATGATTTGTTGCGAAACGGTCCTCAAATGACGAGGATATTAAGGAAATTGCTTGAGGTTTTTTTCATAGTGATTATATAAGTTCCTACTATAATCTTCAGCCTGAAAAAAGAACAAGTTGCAATAATAAATAATAATTATATGTCATGGTTTTTCTAGGTCACTAGGGGGAAGTGCGGCTTAGGGGGAAAGTGCGGAGAACATCAAATTACCATTCCTCCAATTGTTATGATTAATAAATATTACAATATTGATAGCAGAAATATCTATGTACCTATATCGTGACTAGATAGATTTTATCATTTTAACAATAATAATTGTAAAGTCCGGTAAATTGATTATCGCTGTACTTTCCCCCGTACCTTTCCCCCTAGTGACCTTATCTTACTCATTATAAGTTATAACAACTTAGTAGACGCGGCTTCTTTTTACTCGATTACAAAAATGTTATGTATTTTAATTCTTGTATCTCAGTGTCAAGCTTATTTAAAAAATCATTTATCAAAGAAATAACACTGTTTTTCTAAAAATTGTTTTTGGAGAAATAGTTTTCCGTTCTTAGAAATGCAATATTTCTAGAAAACTCAAAATGAATGATATCCATATGATAGCTTACTTTTTTATTAGCTGTGTTTTAATAATAGTTCTTCAAGTCAGGTTTAAATCCTACTTAATATTCTAAAGCTAAAGGTTGGTGAGTATGTATGTGAGTGTTTGTTACTCAATCATGTATAAACCGCCGAATCGATTACCATGAAACTCGGTATGTAGATAGCTGGAGCTGGAATAACATATAGTTTACTTTTTATCCAGATATTCCTGCGGGATCGGGACTTACACGGGTGAAACCGCGGGGCGCAGCTAGTTATATACAAAACACAGTTTATAAATTATTAAGCACCCTTTTATATTTTACAGAATAGATAACCGTAGATACCAATAATTGTAATAGACTGGCAAAAGCCAAGGGACCACAAGTTATGGAATGGACCTTATTACTGCCTTATCGATATCAAAACATTCTCGAGAGAATAACCCTCAGCAAGATACTCGTACATACCTATAACAAAATTGTGCGCTTTTGTTGGCTGGCTGTACCTACCTTTTATATATTGTTTTATTTTTTAAATACTTATGGAATTAAAAGCTTCAATATTTAAAGACGCGTTCAATTTTTATTGTAAATATAGCTATACCAACAGTATACCATCTTAATACACTAAATAAATTAAAATAAATAATCAAAAAATGAGTGAAATATCTTAAATCATATACCTAGAGTAACATGAAATTATTATAACTTAACTTATTAAAAAACTCGCCTTAACCGTTTCAGGTGCAAGTTCTCATAACGTATCATTGCATTGTCACTCTGAATAGCGATAGAAAACCTCTTCTACGAACTACTGTGTAATAACTCTCCGGGGCGAGAGCCTCATTCGCTCTTAAAAGGTGCCAAAATCATTAATTATTGTTTTGCGACTTTACTCCAACCCCAACGGCCACTAATTAAACTATCGAAAAAACTGTATTCCTTAGATTAATCAAGAGCAAAATCGAATATGTAGATACATACCATACAGCCACTTTTTTAAATTAGACTGACCTAAAACAAATCTTCGAACTTCAGTAGAAACCATTATAACCTATTTTGCAGAAAGAATAACATTGCAAAACATTTGCAAGAAAGGTACGTGTAAATATATATTATCATCTGTTGTCGTACGTGAACAACGTCGGTGCGACCATACATCTGATTGACAGACAGATTCACGCGACAACGTACGACATTAATTCATACAACGACTATCTAATATTTACCCGTCACCAGTCACGTCGCATCTCGTCACATCGCATCGCGTCGCGTCGCCTCGTTTGTCGTTCACCTAGGACAACGGTAACGTAACCATACCAATATTGTTTTGGTGGAAATGAAAAAAAAACCTCTTTATTCTAAACCTGCCACTCATATTTTTCCCCTCCGGATATGATATTATTTTTTCATCTGATATTTTTATATTTAGACCCGCGTATTATCGAAATAAAAGCTTTTTTATTACAAAAAGCAGGTATTGAATCGTTATAATGGATGTTTTTCACCTGTCAACGGTATTTGCTTTTTGGTGGAAATAAACTAAAGACTTTTTCGTTGGTCGATACACATGTATCTGGCCAAGTGTAACATTAAATTATAGTATTTACTGTTGGGCGATTATCATTTGTTTCCTCGACAAGCCTTTTTAGCTGTGAAAGATTTCCTTTACAATTAATAATTTAATAGTACCTATTTACTACTGCCGTGAGTTTTTTGCTTATCTAACCATATACAACAAATAGATAAAAATACATGCATATAACCACAAACTAATAGTGCAAAATATAGGATTCTTGTTGACAGCTGAACCATTAGGCTGCGTTTCCAACACATAATGTTCGAGGTTGCGTATTGCGTTGCTAAGGATGTGTCTGTTAGATCCAATAGATTCGGTCCATTTAACAAGCCTCGTTAGCGCAGCTCCGATGGAAACGGCTTAGCGGAGCAAGAAAAATGTACCGATTCTATTGTAGGAAGCAATATAATGGCTCCATTTGCCGTGCATAAACACATTCTTATCATCGCATTAGATCGCATCACACGCAGTCTTAGATCTGCAACCTAAAACTGCGTAAAGCGCAGTAAAACAATAAAATACTTTTTATCGCTGCTTTAAATGTGTGTCCAAATATAGCGCGGAAAGTGCGCGGCAGCAACACGTGGCGTTTGCAGGACACATTTTAGTTTAGGACTAAACCAACGAGTGTATGCGCGGCAGTCGTCCAAACACAGCGGGCAGCCGCGCTCGAATGCCGCGCTATATTTGGACGCACCTTTAGGTAAACGTCTGAAGAAAGAAATATCGTCTGCTTAATATTTAATTGCAGTGAATGTTTCGTATTTATTTTACAAACAATGAATGGTTATATATCTAAATTAAAAGCCTAGAATCAAGTTACTTACATACCTACAGCACTCGGTTTCATAGGTTTTGTTTTAATTGATAGCAGATAAACATAGGTTTTTATGTAAATGAGCAAGGGTAGCGCCAAGGGGAGTCGTCCTAGCCTCATCCGGTCTACGTGTCGGAAACCAAGCGGATTCAGATACCTAGACCGGTACAGCCACTAAGTTGTGTCATTCGCATCACACGCACAATGATGTGCCATTCGGTATTAATGGCGTCCGAACAGTCCAGCGCATTGCACTTAGGCCTTTCGACATCTTGCTATCCATTTTTCCAGTGACGATACGTATAAACGAATAAAAATACGTTTATATTTAACACGTAAAAGTTTACTTATAAACATGCTACATGAAACTCGCTATGTTGATATAGGACTTGTTCGCCGATCGAGGCATGTAGTTTAGAAATAGATAAATACTAGAATCGAATCTATTTCAACTTTTTAATCGAATAATGCTATTATAGAATCCTGAATAATTTATAGCAGTTCCATTACTCGTTCGCAATCTGCTATTCCCATACCTATTTCATAACAAGATTTGTCGGCGTCTAAAAGAAAAAATAACGTCACGTTTCCCTTATATTTCATTACGTACAACAAAAATAATATTGCGAAATGACATACAACTTTACCTTCATTTGTTCGCCATTATTAAATCGTGTTACTGTATGGAATCTTACTGTATATAAACATAATGCAGTAAATAGAATAATAAAAGAATATGGTAGGAAAAATGTTGATAAAAATCACCTACCCATGTACTGTTGCATTCGACGCAGAGTCGACAGCCAAAGCGATCGGGTCACATGGAGAGAAATAAAGAAGAGATTTGCCCAGCAGTGGGGTAATTATTTAAAAATAGTCTTATGTTCAGAGAAATTTGCAGCGTGCTTCAAAATCATTGTAAAGATAAAGCTAAAAGTTGAACAAAAATGTCACAAAATATTGAAGTTGATATTACAAACACTCAAGTTTGTAATGTCTATTAATTGCCATTAGCCATTAATCCTTTCAACGTAGTCGTATTCCACCTACATAGGTATACAATACTTAACTTAGTATCACCCCGTATGTTCAATGCCCGCATTTTGCTCTGTTTATTTTCGATTTCACTTCACTTAGTACGGCTATGAGAAAGGGGATTATTATCAGATTGTGTTGAACGAATGTAGATGAATCGAAAACATTTTTAACAAGAAGAAGTTACACCTAAGCAACGCAAATCGCTTTGATCGTTTTGAATTTAAACGACTCGTTTTTAGAATTTGTTATCATAACAACTTGAAAGACATTTTGTATCTCTTTAGAACATTTTATAATCTACTAAGAAATTATAGGAGAGTAAGTATTAGTATAGAACAAATATGATTTTGTCCATTTGGTACCTAACTTGCGTAATTCTAGATCCGACCATTTGCGTTATTTGTCTGTCTAAAATAGTAGTGCCAAATGTTTGTGAATTGTGCGGTGTAGGATGGTATTTAGGTATTTATAATGTCATTATAAACTCTGGATGCACGCACAAATAAAATGTATTTTACTCCGTACATTTCTGATTTCGACTGTACTTAACTTTCACTTTAGTTTGTCGATGATAAGAAAACTGCATATTGTGACTGACAATTGCTGTTATTCATTTTGGATTTCAAAATGTTAGTGCATAGACGTATATTTTCTATATTAGTTATGTATAATTTCTACAATATCGGTAAGTCATTTCTAGATTTAGGTATTTTGGAGTTTTTGTTTTTAAAAGTCAATGTATGTACTTAAATGTTGTTTTTTAGCTTTGTGTGCAAGAAGAAAGAACGCAAATATGGTGGGTTTGCTTGGATTCATACAAAATTTAGAACAAATAACAAATTCAACGTTTCTTCTACCACCAGTTCTGCTTGCACCAATTTTTCTAATGCCCAATAATGACTTTAGTAATTTAAATGGAGACAAAAACATTATTAACGATATTGATAATTCCATTGACATTAATGAACAAGTTGATGTTGATAATTACAGACAGACTCTCAACAGAGGATCTAATAATAAAACACCAATGATTGATACCAAGATTGACATGTTCAGACAAGGTATGTTTTCAAGGAACATAACAAACCATACAAATACTACGCAATCATCATTGACTACGAATTCATCAATATTGAATAATGGTAGCAGAGACAAAAATGATACAGAAGTTATTAATATAACTACAGAAATTAACCTACCATCTACGGAATCTCATTGGCAAAATTTTACTGTAAACGCAAATTTCAGTGTCACCAGAAATGAATCGCAAGTCTCTACAATGAACGAATTGACAAGTGAGTCAAGTTTATTGGATAATGGACCTTATTCAGCAGCATTATACGACAATTCATTTATTGATCAGTTATCAATAACGACTGATTCTTATACAAATGAACAATCTTATTTACCATCACCTAAAAATGATCGATGGAGGACGATTTCACCAATGAAGACACCTTTTCCTGGCAACGAATTCAAACCTCGAGCTGGATTGTATTACGACGGATTTTTGCATAAGCCCTTATTTATGGTACCCGGGTTCATACCTAGAAAGAACTATATTTTTAAACGAAAGTAGAGTTAATTTTGTGGCGATAATTAGAGATCTAAGCAATGTAAACCAAAATGTTACATAACTGTTTTTGAAAGTTAATACATTTTACGAGGATTGAATAGTTTGTGTAACGAGCGAATTTGATCACAATTGTAAAGTTCTCACATTACCAGTAGTGGTTGTGTCGTAAAATCGACACAATGCCTAACTACTGCAGTCAGACAAGGCTCTAAAATTGGTATTGTTAGAACATACTCGTAAAGCAACCATCGGCTTTTGAATTGTAACTCATGTGAGCATTGTTACGAGGATAACCATTATTGCTGACACCCCTATTGTGTTATTGTGTTTGATTGACAGATCCCGGCTCGCTGAGTTTTGAATCTCATTATCGTGATTTCTGGAATTTAACACCATCCTGATTCCATAAGCGCTAATTTTGTTACTTACCTATACCTACATACGTAAGCTTATAAATAGTATATAGCTAGTTTTAATTATTGTTAAAGTTTACTCTCAGCTTTTCAAATAAAATTAAATACCTGAAATTAAAGACATTTATCGATTTTAATCGCGTGGTGTTTATTACTTTTAGCATTGTTTCAACGCTCACGTTTCGAGACTTTTACAGGTCCCTTCTTCAGGATTGAAGACTGAAGAAAGGATCTTTACAGGACTGAAGAAGGGACCTGTAAAGGTCTTGAAACGTTGAGCGTTGAAACAATGCTAAAAGTAAAAAACACTACGCGATAAATCGAAAAATGTCTTTAATTTTAATAGAACATCGCGAGAACAGAATAAAAATCTAATTAAATACCTACCTAGATATGGTATAAATAGCTTTCATGCATTCAACGTTGCAGAAAAAAATATGACATCCATCATCAACAGAAAAACGACGCCTAATTACCGTTGGTAAACTAAAATTTGAGTTAGTTAGCGTGCGATATAATAATTTAATACAGCAAAAACAACTTTAAATTGTTGTCTAGAATTTAATTCAATGTTGTGCTGAAGTAACAGTGAGGTATGTTTAGTTCAGTGGCGAACAGAAATAAAAGCACACTGCGACTTCCTGCACATTTATTATTCACCTGACAGAGTCAGTCGCCATTCGAAGTTTCCGTAAATGTACTCGAGTGGGAAGTAGATTTTCCTTTAAAGCATTATTGTTACAAGAAAGGAAACGGTCAATCGATAACGTTGGGTTATTCTGAAGGAATTGCTTTTGACGTTTTTTGGTTGTTGTTTGAAAATGTAATAGAAATTTCTTTTGAATATTTTACTTTTCTTTTTTTATTACTAGACTAGTTGTGTTCTGTGAATTTAACTGTTTCAGTCCTGGGCCTCTACTTTATTTATACGAACGAAAACGAAAATTCCAGGTGAAAATCGGTCATCCATCCGTCCGAAAATGTTATTTTCTGACGGTTTTAAAGGATGAATGACAGATTTTCTATCGTTTCGGTTTTCGTTCATGAGTTTTATTAAAGTAGAGGCCTTGATGCCGTTTGTATTTCCAAAAAAAAAGAAAATTGTACTCTTCATAAATGAGACATCCCATCCTGGCTGACTAGACAAATCAACACACAACCTTAGGAATTGAACGCAGGTTGTGTGTTGATTTATCAGTCAGTCAAGGCTTTTAATTTTATAAATAGGTAGGTACTACATAATTATAATTTAAACTGCTTATGCTGAAGCGTTTAATGAGCGTTTAGCACTTTTTTTTCTGGGAATGAAGTTCTGGCGTTCCGGTTGGATTAAAATATCCTAAGTGTATAAAGTATTTTTAAGTAGACAAACATTATGGTAATTGATTTTGAGGTCTAAGATGTATCACCTCCGTATCATTCACGAATATTTTGTTAGTCAGGAATGAAGGTACGGATGTGATAGTTTTAAATGATTTCCGACCCGTAGTTTGGGAACATGGGCGATTCTATTTCTCAATACAGCTTAGGCCACTGGGTGGTGACAAATAGTGGCCGAAGCCTTCCATCAAGTGATTGCTTATGTGTAGCTCCGTCTTACACATGAACAAAACTACTAGTTTAGTTTTGTTATGAGATAGTCGTAAATTTTTACGATCACTTATTTTGATTGCAAAGTTTTTGACGCTTACACAATGACTCGCCGATTTGCTATCATTGCCTGCGTAATAATAAACAACATATAACTAATATGTATATTTATCTATTCAAAGCATAGCAGATCTCATGGTAGGTTTTTTTACTTTGTTTTTTGAATGGTCCTGCGGTCATTACTTGGATGGGTGACCGATCATTTATGTGGCAAAAATCCTTTTCTCGAGCTTGTCCGTACTTCGGAAGGCACGTTACACAGTTGGTCACCGTTGTTGTCATTATTAGCAGTCGTTAGGTCAAGTTCGAGGCCTTAGGGCGACCTGAAAAGTGTAAAGTGAAAAAAAAGTGACTCACATATGGTGTGGAACACTAGGTGAGCCACACCACTATAAGAAAAGAAGAATAAGAAGAACTTTGTTTTAGATAAGTAAGCTTAATCATCCAAAAACGACCTTATTTTTACTTTTCCATGCTTCACAAGACGTCCAAATATTTTTCCAAACAATTTTCATTTGGAAACAAAGCGCAACTCCCATTCTGACGAATTAATAGTTCGTTAAACTTATTAAATTATTCTTGAAAACTTCAAAGCAATTAAATTTTAAGCAATTGGCGCAGAATAGATGTTCCAAACTCGAAAACTTTGGAATCACATCGTTCTTCTTTAATTGCCTGTATAATGAGGTGGACTATCAATATTCAAAGTAGGTATTTTATCCAAACAGACCCTCGGCCAAATGGTGCTGTCCAGAATAAGATATTAGGGGACAGAACTGGGGACAAAACTTCACGCATTGACCCCTTTTTAAGGTTAATGTCTTGCGTCTCTGCCAGTCAACACCGGAATACTAATAGGGCAAGGCTGCTTAAACTTTCCCCTCTAGTAATGAACAAACACAATTAACTTCATTTCAGGTGTTAATCGCTGCTGTTAACAATGATTAAATGTGTATACAAGTAACAAGAAGGCTAGATATCCTGTGTATTAAACCTTATTTCAGAAACTTAGATCAAAAATGTAATCCGATATATTTATTTGAAAGTTATAGTTCTTTATTTACTTTTTTCTTTAAAATTGATAGTTATTTGTTTACGTTTTTGATTAAAATAGCTGAAATATAGTATAGTTTAATAGAGGCAACGAACAAAAGAGGTGATGTTTCTAACATACTTCATGTACCATGTACGTACGCGAAATAAATATTAAAAGCCGCTAAAATTATTGCTACGTCTATCATAAAAATGTAATGAGCATTGCTGCGGGCCCTAAGGATGTCGATTTTAACGTCAAAAGCATCATAGAGTCAAAATCATCATTATTACGATAGTGTTGACAGCAGTGGCTGTTTACAACTGTTCTCCTGCTGATGTCATGTCTACTGTTAACGGGGTAGTCTTCGAGTTTTTTCGTTTTTCCGTTGGACTTTGCAAATTTGTTTTTGGCAAATTTGTCCTCGGCTATGACACGCTAACCCGAAGAAAACCGAAAAAAAATGTTGAAAAAAAAATGAAATCTGTTTTAAAAACATTGAAACTACACCTGGCGTCCTAAGGTCTTGCTTAGAATATAAAAACAGCCGATTCTGTAGGTAATAGGTACCTACAGTAATATTTGTTACTCAATTAGATTAGTCAGTTCTTGAATTTAAATTTAGAAGCATTACCTTGTTGATCTGATTTTAATGCTACGTTTGCATTCCCAAAGACATCGTTTTTGTAGCCATTTCACGAAACTACGAGAGAAGATACCATTTCACGTAATTTCCCTGAAGCTTTTGAGAGTACGGTAATTTCATCGTTCAAGTGTTTATACATTGAACAAAAACGACTTGCGTTAAGCCTTTTTAAGCAGTTACTTTTAAAATTTCTAGAACGCTTTAATCGAAAGTAGGTATAATAATTAATTGTATATTACGCTTGATGATTTATAAACAAACACTTTAAAAACAAATTTTAAAGTGTTTGTTTATAAATCACTGACCTGTATTACATGGACAGGAGGTCTAGCACTAATTTTTGTACCTATTTGATCTGCGCAATTCTGCGCTGTAGCGCAGAATTGTCAAAGATCAAATAAACTATAGTTCGAACTATTAGTTCCATGGACGGTCGCCATCACTTTCAATAGAAAAACGCGCGACAACAGCCCAATATGGCGCAGATCAAATAGGTACAAAGATCTAATGTCATTATGTATGGTATAGCAATTCCAGCGTACTTGTATAGTTTCATTTCAGTGTTATAAATCCACAACAAGAGAGTGGGTTCGAACCATTATAAATCATCCATACCTACCTATATCATGCACTATGTCATACAACACTGTTCGAAAAAAAAAAAAAAAAAATTATTTTCAAACAAACACTGCAAGCAGAATAACGCACATAATATCAGAATACAGCCAGTTATTTTGCTTTTAAAACTCTCACAATAAATTCACTTGCAATTACAACACGTAGAGAACAATAGAAAATAGTCAAAACCAAACCCTGTAATCTAAATGATACAAAAATTGTTCAGGAAATGTTGTTACGCAAAATTTACAACAAACTACATTCTAATTTCAGTTCATTTGCTGTTTCGTAGTGCATTCCAACAACTGCAGTATTCTCGAATTCTCGAATACCTATCTCAACTCATGAACTTATGCTTTCATGAGCTGGAACTGTCGAGTTCGGAAATGTTAACTCAGGATTAATTAAAACTGAGTATTATGTACGAGTAATACCATGAGAGACAATGCTAATGG
Organism: Idaea biselata; assembly: GCA_958496205.1. NCBI lineage: Eukaryota > Metazoa > Arthropoda > Insecta > Lepidoptera > Geometridae > Idaea > Idaea biselata. Next base: position 7,696,965 of record OY292395.1, read on the forward strand.
TTAAATTCTCTTTGTCTGTAGATAGATAATTTTCTAATATCGAAGTCTCCAATTGGAATAACTAGAAGGATTTCGTGTGTTTTTGTCGGCGACGAGTTATATTCGTTAACTGAACAATGTTTATTTTATAAAGTCATCGTGTCTACAATGGACTGATATCATAACAATTTACCTATGAAATAGGTAAATTCAGTAAAAACCCAGCCTGTTAATTGTAGAACGAAATTCCTGGAAACGTACAGAAAAGGGTTTATCTACGCAATCACGAAAACCATGTAACCGATTGTAAAGTGCATTAAAACTTGCATTTTCCAAGTTTTTATGCACTATACGGTTCCACTTAAGACATAGTAGTATTCTTGATATTTTCGTGTGGTGGTGTGGCTCACGTTTGTGATAGTGTTAGAGTTTTCAGGTCGCTCTCGTGGGTCTCTCTCTGTCTAGGGCCTCTAGCGACTCCTATCAGAGATTACATCCGGGACCACCTGCTTAACCTGCCTTCCAAAGCACAAAGGAGGTCGTAAAAATGTTTTTTTCCCACATATTATTATCGGTCACCAAGTAATAACGACGATTATTGGCGGGTGCAGTTAGCCCAATGAGCTTCTCGATAGTATTTTGTGTGCAAGGGTGCAAGCATTTATTCTTAAAATAAATATTTGTGTCTGGTCTGGGTGTTCCTCTATACATAATATGTATGTATTTATAAAAGAAAAGTAAATATAAGTATTATATCCGTTGTCTAGTCACCGTTACACAAGCTCAATCGCTTACCTCGGGGCTAGATGGCGCTGTGTGTTGTTCAAAGAATTTATTTATTATTTATTTTATGTCGTTATATTATGTTACGTCCAATTTTAACTAAATAGGATAGATAAACGTGTTTCTAGTCGATTGTACACAACATTCTTGCTCCTATATAACATTTTGTCGTTTTAATACTAGTATTACTTTAATCCTCCTTAAAACAGGGTTAAGCGACTGATTCTCACTATTCGGCTCGAATGGAATTCGTTCGTATTTATATTGTTTAATTTTGGTAAATGGTAACTGAAGTGATGTTTTGTATTCAATTACTTCTGTTTCTTCTCATAGTATCTACTAGCAGAAGAGACAACTGAAACAATTGGAAAACTATGCCATTAAGAGCCCTATAGCTGCTAAACTGAAAATCCATGTCGGGTTCATCGAAAATTGTTGATTATTTCATAACGGAATGTTGTTGATTATTTTTTTGTGTATGGATCCGACATTTTAGTCCAGTTTCCAGACAAATATGTCGAAACGTATTGACATTTTAGCCAAAACAGACATTTTTGTCTAAAATTTGGATAGGCTTTGCACTAATAGGAGGTTTTTGTCTTAAAACTACACCAAAATGTAGGAAACAATGTCATATACAATCTATACACAAAAAAAGTTCTACGACATTCCGTCATGAAATAATCAACAATTTTCGATGAGCTCGACAGGGATTTTGAGTTTAGCTGGTATAGAGCTCTTAATGTAAAAAAATACACTTGACTCGTTCAGTCCAAACTATCTCAGGTTTCCCTGATCAGTTTGTCTTTTCCGTTTAAGTAAACGTTTAAGTACTTAGAAAATCCCTCTGAATGGAATCAAATCGCTTTAAACGAAAATATTTTAAAATATTGCGTCAGAAAATAATCAACAATTTTCAATGAATTCGACAGGCATTTTCGGTTAAGGTCTTATTTAGGTACGTCTAAAATAAAAACCAATCTGTGAACATCACACAGCGCCATCTAGCCCAATATGAAACTATTAAGCTTGTGTTATTATCTTTATTATTCAAATACATACAAAACAAAATCCACAAGAAGAACCAACATTTTAATTCTTGAAAATACAGCAAAACAACTATATCAGCTATGATTATTTTTACCCCACTTTCTATATGCATAAATAGATGTCTATTCTAACACAAACTTTCACACAAATTTACCTAAAACACAGTAGGATAAAATCAAATAGGATTCAAAACAAAGCAGAGTTTCTACACAATTAGGTAAGAACAATCGCCCTGATTCCATCAATGTATGACAGCAATATGGAATGAGGGAGTCGATGAATCTGATAATTACTTGCGCAGCGCTTACTCCCTCAGGCGCTGCCGTCTCTACCAATGTAAAATTAATTTTGCTCTGCACTCCGAATTAGTCCCAAAGTAACAAGTTATTTTTGGCTAGTAATAATGCAAAGTGAATTTTGTAATGAGTTCCAAAGTGAATATTGGTAAATGGAGAAGTCTTGTACGACCAAGTTTTGTTGTTTGATGGCTCGGTTCAGGGAGTTTACGTGTAAATCTTTGTAGCTTTCATTTTAATGTTTATGTTTTTATTAGTATACTTTGCAATGTTACCTCATCATCATCACTTGAGCGATGTCCCCGGTTGCATCTCTCTCGAGAGCCCGGGTCCGCTTTCCTACTTTTACGTCTACTTTACTTGTTGTAATGTTATATGTGTTAAAATGGAAAATATCATTACTTTTTCAAATGACCCTGCGAGTACGCGGCTACACGGACTGCTAATATACACACTGCCAATTTTTTGAGCGTTATACCACTATCTCACCATACCACTAAGTCTGAGATGTAGCACGTCCGAAGATAGGAAGACAGCTATGGTACAAGATCCACCATTAGGGTCTGCACAGGTCCACCAATCGGATTTTAAGCTGTACTTTTATAATAAAATAAAATAAATATTGCACAACATTACACACAGCGCAATCTAGGCACTAGGCTTGTACTATGGGACTAGACAACGGATATACTAGATATTATACTTTGTTTTGTAAATACATACATATGATACATAGAAAACACCCAAACCAGATATTAATATTTATTTTTAAGCATACATTCTTGCACCCGGCGGGAATCGAACCCGCAACCTCCTGCATTGCAGTCGGGCCTTAACCGAAGCGCCACTGAGGTCATCATGCGTGCACGGTTCTTACACAGCTCGCATCAGGTACTCAAACAGTTCATTTTTAGGGTTCCGTACCTAAAGGTAAAAACGTCCGTCTGTTTCTATATGAGGTAAGTACGTAGAAAATCGAAGTACGTCAAAAAAGTAGGAAAGAACACCTATACAAACTCATCAGACTGCAATAATCCTATCTCAAGAGTTTAAATTCTATCATAAGTTAAAATATTTCTTACAATATTCGTTTAACAATGACACTAACAAAGTTATTCCAGTTAAGCTTTGTGCAGTTCAGTAGAAGCTGACATTTTTAGCATTGTTCGGCCCGTCCCGTTCGTCCGTCCGCGCTAACGAGAATTCTTGAAGCAGGACAGCATTGGCTTTAGTTAGCAAAACTGGATAAGATTTTGTAACGTTGGTACGTACCTCTGTTTACAAAATTAATAAAATATGAACAAAATAATATAGATTTTTCTTCTGTTGTCGCGGTGTTGGATAGAAATTAAACTCATTTTTCTGTTTTAATCAATCAATCCTGATGAAGGGACCTGTAAAGGTCTCGAAGCGTTAAGCGTTGAAACAATGCGTAAAGTAATAAACACCACGCGAATAAATCCGAATAATTAGTTTAAAATAGACCACAGATATCTGAACATTATCTGCTACGAGTATGTGGACCCGAGTCACTGACAGACTGATAGATCAACGCACGGCCTAAACTGCTGATAGTAGAGAGCTGAAAGGACAGTATGTTTTTAGGGTTCCGTACCTAAAGGTAAAAACGGGACCCTATTACTGAGACTTTGCTGTCTGTCTGTCTGTCTGTCCGTCTGTCCGTCTGTCCGTCTGTCCGTCTGTCCGTCCGTCCGTCCGTCCGTCTGTCCGTCTGTCACCAGGCTGTATCTCATGAACCGTAATAGCTAGAAGGTTGAAATTTTCACACAAGATGTATTTCGGTTGCCGCTACAACAACAAATACTAAAAACAAAATAAAACAATTATTTAAAAGGGGCTCCCATACAACAAACGTGTTTCAAAAATAACAAGGAGTTTAGTACAATGTGAGGTCGCTTCTGATTGGTCAGGACAAATCGAGTTGGTCATGGAATTCAAAATGGCTGCCCTATCTGTCAAATATACCAGTCTGCCTTACTTACCAAAGAGTTTCTTATTAGTTTCAGATTTTCTTTGTGCCAAGGTTTTTTTTTTTTTTGAGTGATTCGGTCGTTTGATGGGAGCAAGAATCGAAGATAAATATTTTATATTTTCCTATAAAATTTAAAAATTGGTTGTTGTGAACCATTTTAGGGTTCCGTATCCAATTGTGATAGTGGTACGGAACCCTTTGTGCGCGAGTGTCGCACTTGCCCCGTTTTTATATGATGTGTAGGCATCTGATAACAAAAGGTTTTTCGATCACGGGTTCGGTGCTACGCAGGAGAATCCGCGGTGCTCAGCTTGTAGATAATCCTATCCTACGAATATTATAAATGTGAAAGTTTGTATGGATGTTTGTTACTCTTCCACGCAAAAAAACTACTGAACCGATTGCGATGAAACTTGGAATATAGATAGCTGGACACCTAGAATAACACAAGGCTACTTTTTATCCCGTAATTCCCGCGGGATCGGGACTTACGCGGGTGAAATCGCGGGGCGCAGCTAGTAATAATATAAATAAGTAGAAGGCTCTGCCCTCTTAAAGCATTTAGCCTACTTTTACGCTATCAGCAGCCTATTGGCTGCGAAAATTTGACATTTATGGTGAGTCCATACTGTTAGATAGTCAAAGTTGGCCGTATATAAGTCCTAGGACTAATGCGACCGTCGAAAAGGCATAGATGGGATCTGAATCTGCCTTTTGGACGTTCGTATCGCCCTTGTCGAATTTAGTAAAAACCCCACACGTAGCTATTAAGGGAGCAGTTATTTGGTAGAAGGTTTTGCCCACCACCATACGCTTAAATCGTATCTCTCAGCAAACTCTTCCGTGTGCTGATACGCTTTTTATAGCTATAAAATGTACCAGCACACTATAGATTTTCATTCGATCCAACTCTCTGCCGATAGTTTCAACAGTGTGAAATGTCGGCCGCTATCTAATCGGTGTACTAAATCTGTGCACTTTCATACGTGTTCATACTTATTCTGATCAAACTATCGGCAGATAGTCGGCAGAACGTTTGTTTTGTTAGCTGCCTCCAAATGGTTATAGATAAATTAATATTTAGTCATAATCCATTCCCAAGTATCAGAAAAATTGGAAATTGGATTCGAAAAAGAAGTATATTACGAAGTAAAAACAATCGGTCGAATGTTTCTTTTTTTCGTTCGTTCGTTCGCATATTGTAACAACAGCTTACCTTAGTTTGTGCGCCTCGCGGGTATAACTAAAGTAGCACTTCAGATAGTTTGATGGGATAAAAGTCTGTAGTCTGCGGACGATCTTGTATTATTAGTTTGGGTCTCATAAAGTCATCCGACCAACCTTCCTCCGAAAGATACTTACACCCGTATTTATAGACGAATCTGAGTGATTACTTTGGCTAAGCGATGTCCTGTCTCGCTCTTATTAGTAACAGATTCCCGCGGTTTCACCCGCGTAAGTCCCGATCCCGTAGGAATATCGGGATCAAAAGTAGCCTATGTTACTTAGGGTGAATGTCGCTTTCTGATGGTGAAAGAATTTTTGAAATCGGTCCAGTAGTTTCGGAGATTACCCCCAATATACATACATACATGTTACCAACGTTACCTCTTTATAATATTAGTATAGACAACGTTACCTCTTTATAATATTAGTATAGATATTGATTTTTAACGTCAATGAAAACGTGACCAACACATTAGACAAGTAATCACTTAGAATTGACTACCTATAAATACGAGTGTTAAACTTTTTCTTATTTAACCTCGTAAGTACAGCTTAAAACTTAGTTTGTCAAACATTATAACTTCCCAAAGAGATCCATTTTATATGAAAAGGAATTATGTGTCAGTTAATTTTATTTCTTTGGGAGGATTTTAATCCTTAAGTACGCTTCGGAAATTGATCCCAAACTCGTGGTGTTAAAGGCCTTCTATGTGTGCATTGTAGGTATGTATGGAAATAATAACATAGTTTGAAGGAACGAGGTGTATTATTAACGTTAAAAGCTCAACGCAGTGATAAGTCGCGTCGGGAGCGCATTGTCGTCGCATCGCGATTTCCTTTAAGAGGAGTATATACGCCAACGACCTTGAAACTAAAAATCCCTGTCGGGCTCATCGAAAATTGTTGATTATTTCATGACGGAATGTCGTAGAACTTTTTTTTGTGCACAGATTGTAGGTGACATTGTTTCCTACATTTTGGTGTAGTTTTAAGACAAGAACCTCCTATTGGTCCAAAGCCTATCCAAATTTTAGACAAAATATGTCTGATTTGGCTAAAATGTCGAAAGGCTTCAATACGTTTAGACATATTTGTATGGAAACTGCACTAAAATATCGGAAACAATGTCGCCTACAATCTGTACACAAAAAAAAAGTTCTACGACATTCCGTCATGAAATAATCAACAATTTTCGATGCGCCCGACATGGATTTTCAGTTTTTTAGAATAGGGCCCTTAACATAACCACAGAAGAGGAGATAGTCACAAAGGGATTTCAAACGCGACGGGGCGGGGCGGAGCGCGACTTCGACGCCCTTCTTTGCAACTTATCAGTGCGCATTGAACTGAATTTCTAATCAGAAAACAAAATACTTTTTAACAGTAGACACAAAAAGAGTCTTTTAAATTAGAGAACCATTGTAAAAATTCAAATAATTGATCACTTCGAAGAGTAAAATTAATATTTACTGTTGCCTTCATTTATAACAATTCCAAGTGTTCTTTGTTGTCAGTTCATAATTTATTGATCACCGTATTGTGTAGGTTGTACTTTTACTAATTGGTTTCCATCGAACGATGCGACGCTGAAAGGTTCTTAAGAATTTAAGAGTCAATAAGAATGTACGGGTCGGGTTCAAAAGTGGTTTCTCACTTAGCATAAACTTTTTAATAAAAAACTTTGCAGACTTCCTAATTTTTTTACTATACACACTGGCAGTGGGCACTTTAATATCTATTTTTAGTCAGACGTTCTGGCACTAAGATCACAGACTATACGAAGTAACAGTGCAAAAAATATCATTAGGTACTTTGTTCTGGACGGTGTGCATATATATTTCGGTATACGGCGTAATACTACTACTAATAATTTCGAACGTTGTAGTGGTGAACCAGTTCTGACATCAATCGTACCTACATAAATACACTTAATTAAAGATAAAATTATTTGTTGGGTGGCCTTCGGTCGCGCGGTGGCAAGGTGTTGTAAGTTTTATTACAGCAAGTCTATTTTTTTGTATTAACTGCTTCTTACAAATCTACTTAGTGAGTTTAGTCACATAAACCTTCTAAACCGATAACAATGAAACTTGCTATGTGGATAGCTGGAGAACTGGAATAACAACGAATACTTTTTAACTCGACATTCTCAGTAGATCGTAGTAATATAATTAGTAAAAGTAAAAATAACTATTCAATTAATGAAATTTATATTACATATCTACTTAATATTTCTTTAACTTCAAAGGCCTTTGATCGCGCCCTAGACTGTATTACAGTTCTACGAATAATGACAAATGAAATTCTTGATAAATCACACTTTAATAATATAAATAATACGAAGGTAAAACACCATTTAAGGTTTCTAAAGAATGCATAGAAATCCAGTGACTTGCAGATTGATTTTTTAAATAACTTCGTTCGAAATTTTATGCCTAGGGGAGAAAATTAATTAAACTATTTTCAACGTGAATTGAAATGAACTTATAATTTATTATCCTTTATTGAAAAAGAAAATAAACAGAAACTGAAATGAGTAAATGAACGTACAGTCGTACTTTAATCCAATCAATTTTTGTGAAAAGAATGTAGGTGTAAAAAACCTATGTGTGGAAAACGGCTTGTTGACTCATCCTATCTGTGTATATTGACATTTTTTATTTAAATAAAAACATATCTTGATGAATTGAATTTTATGCTCATCCACAATTCAATGTTCTCGGCAGGAATTCAATCCATGTTCTCTGCATTATTTTTACGGCAGTCTAACCACTTGGGATACAAAAGCATTATTGAGCCTAACTATAGCAACAAGTTAAAATTAAAAACTTTTATTTTGTGTGGAAACTTCAAGATTGTTTTTTTGTGTTAAATCGTCACATAATTGGCTGGACTGTCGTTCGCCGCTAACGAAACTAACTAAGTTTGCATAATTGAGCCAGTTTTTTACACACGTGTGCTCAGACAACTATGGCATAATCATAGGTAATATTAATTTCTCATAAACAAAGCGACATTAAGTAGTTACATTTTTTTTCGCGAGTTTTTCTAGCCATGGCCGATATACTCACTTGTTTGAAAAACTGGCAAGCTAACTAAGTTAGCGGTGGATGATCGGCTTAAGTGTGAAGTAACACTCAAAAAAACAACATTGAAGTCATCGAATCTCACGTTAGATAGTCTTACAATTGATTGAAAAGAAACAAATATGAAAAGAAAGTTTCATCTATCAACATGTGGGAAATTGAGAGGAAGACAATACACTGAATCATATATTCCGAATAACGTGAAAAGTTCCCACACAAAGTTAGGAAAGTTAAATGCGGCAGTTGACTTTACCGTCTACAGTTTTCACTGTACTATTTTCGTATTCGTCGGTTACATCGTTTGATGAAAATGTACCACATTTAATTTTACCGTTGCAATTCGCACAAACAGCTTTATGAGTTAAGGAAGTGCTCTTCCAATTACCTACTTTAGCAATATTCTATACACATAACCATCAATGTTTCTTCAAGAGCGAATCTACAATGGTTTTAAGCAAATTACTCGGGTTAGTATCAAACACGGGAACGGACTAAGAAACTTTGTATATGGCACTTGTACTGAAATTTTCCTTCCCAGTGGTGGCGTATCTGCAAAGTTTCATATAAACATCTCAGAGGGAAGGTAAACAAGCTTAGTTTAACTCTAATTTCGACACTCCAAGGAGACGTACAACCAAAGTTTCTACGTTTAATTAGAATATAACTTAGACTCATTCGTTTCAATTTAATTTGGGAGCCTCTTCCTGGATGTGAGCTAAGTTCGGTGAACGTTATTAATATCTATGATGCTGTAACAATTAAGAATTGCCGCCATTAATTGCTGTAAGTTTCAGCTATTTTCAGATCGTAAAATAAAACAGACTTCAAAAGCAAATTGGTGCCGGTGACGGCACTTGTTTATGATTTACACGACCCTAAAGGCTGCGATGTATGCGATCGGTAACATGGTTGCACCTGCAGAGCAATTCAGCCCAGCACTAGCTTCCTATTGCTAGACAGGACTTGACTAAGAGCTTTAAGTAAACTTCTTTTTGTCTTGTCAGGGACTGGGTTGAAACTAGCGTCTACACAAACCCAGTGCTATACCTTTTAAGTCTGGGTACTACCATGTTACTGACCGTGTATTACACAGCCGTAAGAAAAGGAATAGCACTAATGTAGTTACTTTTCGCGTATGTTCAGTTTGTGATTTTGTAGGCTTCCGTGCGAAATTGTGATAGTGGTACGGAACCCTTCGTGCGCGGGTCCAACTCGCACTTAGCCGGTTTTTATTGAATATAATCGGCTTACCGTTGCACTTATGTACAACGATAACGATCAAATCCAAAACAAAGAACGACCGATACAGAAACAAATGGTCGAAAAAGAAACAGACTCGCTGGAAAAATAAAAACAAAATAAGGCAAAAGCTGCCTACACCCACGCCGATTTGTCCGGCGGACAAGTACCTTGTACTTTGCACTGTAAGTCTTTAAGTTAAAATTTAAATTCGGCCAGGAAAATCTGTGCAGTGTGCAAAAACCAAGGATGGAATAAAACGATGTGTCCATCGGACAAAATGTCACGTTTGTAGGTAGCTATTGAGCTGAGTAACATTACGTTAACTACTATAGGCATTTCCAATTTACAATCACATAAAAAAAGGAAATCGAAATATAAATAAATGATATTATTTGTTCAAACACCGAGACTATCAAATCCAGACGGAATGAGCGCAAAAAAATTCTGACCTTTTTATTGAATTAATTTCGTATGGGTGATCCTTTTGTTGTAACAGTCAATCGTTTGTCGAAGTTTATACGTAACATTCATCCTGAATCTAATAGAAAATGGATGAAAGGGTCAGGTTTCGTCACGATGATACGTCTTCATGTGTTTTATTGTTATTTTTTTTTGATGTCATATATGACGGCGCCGCCGATGTAAAGCATCAGGTTGATGGACTGTCACAGTCATCAGTCAACCTAGCGAAGCGTCATCGTCGATGGTTGTTCGGAGCTGCCATCTTGTCATATTCTTGATACGAGACGGAGACCGTGCACCACGTACTTGACGAATCGCTTTGTATTTCCGGCATCACGTCTTTCCTAACATAATTGAGTTGATTCCTACTTAGTAACCATTATAAATTAAGCGATGGAATAGTTATTTTGTGAATATAGACACCAATTGTTAATAAAACTACGATGATTGTAAATGGACACTATTATTTTATATCCCGCGCCCATCTACCTACTTAGTTCTACTGTATGAGTTTTGATGAAGGCCATCCAAGGCCATCTTGGCTCTTCATCAGAAGTGGGATCGAATCCAGCTCAATACGTGCGCCAAACAACCAAACTGGATGCTGAAAAACGAATGTCAAAAACGTCGAGAAGATTCCGGATTTAAGTTTCAAGAAAATCCGCCGAGTTCGTTACGCGCGTTGAAGAACGTGTCCTCTGTGACCTGCTACGCGTGTGGACAAAAAGGGCATGTGGCAACTAACTGCCCGGAGAGGAGAAATGGTTGTAAGCTACAGTCAAGGACGTAAATCATTGTTAGCACCGCCCTTCCACAGGCATTTGGAAACATATCCCGGTGAGTCTGCCCCATTTTATTTGATAGTGGATCTTCATGTTCCCTAGTGAAAGAGAGCTATCGCAACTAACTCGGGTATAACGTATCTACAATGTACTAAGCAAATTCAGAGCAAAGATAAATACAGACGTTTATTGGCAGTTATGTGTAGTGTAGTAGCTAGACGAAATGTGTCGTCCAATCCAGACCTTGGGGGTTCGCTTGTCTCTGTAGACGAAATGCGTCGTCCAAGTTAGACCTAGAGGGCTGGCTTGTTTCTGTGGACGAAACGTGTCGTCCAAACCACATCTGGAGGGGTGGCTTGTCTCTGTGGACGAAATGTGTCGTGCAAGCCATACCTGAAGGTTGGTTTGTCTTGTGGGTGGTTCTGATCAGACGAGATATGTCGTCCGAGTTGGATACTCGTCGCTGGCTTTTCCGAAATGTTTACAGTCGTGGTTGATGAGACTAAAATAGGTAGTCCGAGTCAGACCATTCTCATGGTTGACTTGTCTAGACATAATGTGGTTGTTGTTGACTGGTGAAAATCAAGTATCATCTGGATCATACCCCAAGGGGTTGATCGAAGCGATACATTGATTAGTCCAAGTCATTAAGTAATTGGTACTGATTGTGCGCTGATAAAGAGGAAGATGTTAACGGCAGTCAGGATGAACGAGCGGATTGTGCATTGATCATAGATTGCTGTTTCAGATAAATCGCCCGAGGACGGTCGAAAGTCAGTCCGGCCGTGACGGCGCCGCCGATGTAAAGCATCAGGTTGATGGACTGTCACAGTCATCAGTCAACCTAGCGAAGCGTCATCGTCGATGGTTGTTCGGAGCTGCCATCTTGTCATATTCTTGATACGAGACGGAGACCGTGCACCACGTACTTGACGAATCGCTTTGTATTTCCGGCATCACGTCTTTCCTAACATAATTGAGTTGATTCCTACTTAGTAACCATTATAAATTAAGCGATGGAATAGTTATTTTGTGAATATAGACACCAATTGTTAATAAAACTACGATGATTGTAAATGGACACTATTATTTTATATCCCGCGCCCATCTACCTACTTAGTTCTACTGTATGAGTTTTGATGAAGGCCATCCAAGGCCATCCTGGCTCTTCATATACAATAACAGAATTGTAACGGGATGTAGGATAGTCTATGTTTTTGATGTTTATTGTCTTTTGTAATATTTTTCTTTGTTATGTTTATGACTATATCCGTAAGGATTTGTGTGATCAGGTTCAGCCAGACGTGGTTAGTCTAAGTTGCATCAACCGCTTTTGACAATAAGGATACCTTTACGATAAGGATACGCTTTTGATAATTAGGATGTATTGTATTGGAAAACATCTTGATTTAAATGTTTTGAAGGTATTTTTTTTTTCATTTCGTTAGATTTTTGTGTCATTTTTCTTGATAGAATCAATCTTATTGATAAAGAAAACTGAGGTATGTGGTCTAAGATTAAACCTTAAGTCATATTAAAAAATAAAAGAACTCGCCCACACTTTATTTTGTTGCGTACCTACTTAGGCTTAGAACGCACTGCGGTTCCGTAGATCAGAAACCTCAAAAAAATGCAACACATAGTTTTCTATACAAGCCCACGCATTAGCATTTTTTTCAATAACTGTTCTGCGTTTTCAGCTATTTGTAAACCGCTTGCGTTTAATCGCAGTGCGTTCTAAGCCTTAGACATAAAAAATAACCGCGATTCTATCCGTATCAAAACCGGGGTAAATTTAACCAAACTCTTTTATAATGATTGCGGACCATTCAAACAAGAGCAGCGGTCTCTGAGCGTGATTTGTTGTAGAAAAAAAAGAGGTAAAATCGAAGATTTTCGTACACAATCCCGGAAATTTCCATATCTAAATGGAAAACCGACCCGAACAATCAATTTATCCTCCAATATCCTCTAGCGGTTTATACCACCTGTACAATAAATATTTATATCTTCTCCTTTCGATTTGTATCGCGTCGACCATTTTCTTTCTAAACCAAAAACTTTGGGATACCTTTGCTTATAGACTGATTTGAAAAAGATTTCAAACCGAGCGAGATACAGACAAAATTGGTTGAACATTTATTACAAGGTTAACTAAGTTCATATAAGTGTTACCCCAACTAGTGTTTTGTCTTGAATTCAATGCATTCGTTGGTCAAACCGGACTGCTTGAAAATCAGGAAGCTTATACCCAGTAGAAAACATTGTACCTATGCCTTAGATGAAAACAAAAATAGTAGATACGGTATACTCTTACATTGCGTATTCGAAACATGAGCTAGAAACATCTAGGTACATGCATTTTCATAAAATTATTGTATTTATAAACATTAAATGTTAAAGAATTAATTAAATTTAATTAAAGACAAATTTTGTCTTTAAGAATGATTCAGGCATTTATAAAATGAGTAAAAGGAATTCTGATGGATTTCAAAAAGATAAATAACAGTGTGACAGCACGTGCTCACGCGGCAACGGTTCGACATACAACTGAGGCTAGTGCGTCAGCTAGACGCAGTTATATCGTCTCATTTTCCGAGACTAGGTAACGTATCTGCTGTTTTTTGTTTTCATCTAAGACCTATGCTAGCAAAAAAGAAGAGATCAGAAAAATTTACAGATGTCCTTTATTGTCTGATCATTGGTAGCTTGATATTAGGCAAGTTATTTTAAGTATACTTATTGTATACTGATAAAGTAAATAAATCAACAGATAAATTAAAAAATAAGTAGTAACGGAGTGCACATAGATAAGTACGTGTATAGCAAAAGTAAGTAGCTATATCACGTAGTAAACAAAGAGTGTTTATTCCATTATTTACCTACTTCGGAACTATACTATGTGTAGGTGCTGTTACCAATTTCTCTCGCACGGTTCCCTGTTTCAGGGCCATAAGCTCTCTGCAGTCAATTTAACATTCGTTATTTATTACATTTTTGCCACACTTAAAGTGTGTTTTATTTTTATTCCTTCAGTAAGTGTACGGTGTACCTGTAGCGTGCCCTACATAATAAATCTTGCCTTTACAGACCTTAAGTGTGAGAACTACTGGCTAATGTACGGGAAATAAAATGCCTTTTCAGGTTTAATATGGAAGTTGGCACCCATCAATTCCCTTTAGCTGTGAGGGGAAAGTAGTTTAATAGTTTTAGTTTCTGTTTTTAAAATAGACCCCCAATTAAACAGAGTTGTTTTAAATCTTAAAGTGAACGTTTATTCATTATCTCTCTAGATGGTAAGAGAAGATGCAGTTTAAGATCTAGCACGGACACCTTAAATATACCAGTCCATTCGTGACATGTTCGTTACAAATAAAGATAGGTGACTCTATAAGACAAGTAAAGTATACGTATAAGTTGTAAGTGTCAAGTATAGGACTTCGACTGCGGATAGCCGCAGTATACTTTGAAAAAAAAAACCACTAGTATGTATGATACTTTTATAAAAATGCTTTTTTTTCTGAGACACCCTATATAGAGCTATCTACCTAATACAATTGTTTTGGAGAGCTAATTGATTAGTCAACAGCAATTTTAACTCAGCAGACGAAAAAGTCAAATAAAATAGCCGGTACGTGTACACTAACACGAATTAAACCTCCGAGCAAATATTCTAATTAACCGCCAAATAATTTACAGAGTATAAAATGTTCATTACGAACTGTTTGTTTACGACGTCAGATTTACAATGTAAACCCAGAGATGAGAGGTGAACCCATTATTATTCATAGTACGGTACAAACGGCTTCCGCAGACTCGTAATTTGAAATATCCAATAGGTACCTACATAAAGTGTAGATAGGTACTTAGTCTTTCTTTATGTAAATCATTTCTTAACGGTCGCGGTATTGTGTTTTAAATTCTTCACATCAAAGAGGACTTACTACTCGGAGTCATCACAAGATGCATCGTGCGAAGTTAGTGCGATAAATCGTCGAAGTATGCGTAAAATCTAATAAGGATCTATAAGACTTTATATGGCCATACTTTGATGATTTATCAAAGGTTGGCCATTGCCATACAGAGAGGCAATGCTGCTAGCATCCACGGCTCCTTTGCGCCGGGTACGATCAAGGGCGGGTTCTTTAATTGACTTTTTTTTATTTTTTATTTGTTTGTGTTTGTATGTAATCAACTTATTTAATAGAACTCATTTTTTGAATTATTTTTTTTATTAGGTAGGGAGGTACCTAATAAAAAAAAAATTTACAATTGTTTATTATAAATTGGTACGAAATAAAAAGCATATAACCCATTCGCTTATTCTATTTCTTCATACAAAAACGAATAACTTTTGTAATAAAGGTTCATTTTATGACATTCTTTTTTTTCTAACGCCATTGTATTTACTACGTTGTTGTTTAGAATATAATCCAACGTCGATCGGGTGCCGATCCCGTCTGACGAACTGGAAAGCGAATCAAAGCGATTCCCTTTCCATTTAGCGGTCCTGGTTTTTGCCAAACGCCAACCTGAGCCAGTATCAAACGACAAGATTTATACAAGAGACTAGCAGGGTTCCGCAGTTTCACCTTCGTAATTCCCGGTCCGAAAATTTTCGAATAACCCTTCATTAGTGGATGCCTATACATCACAAAGAACACACTCTTCAAATTTCTTGTCTCTAGGACCAGAGGTTTGGGCTTGCGTTGATATATACATAGTTGGGTCACTCAGTCAGGACAATGATTTTTTTTTGCAGAGATCAGTATATTTTAATGCCAAACGAATTCTGTAATGTCTGGGCGAATCAACCATTTCAACAAACTCTCAGTTTATTAGATCTACCTATAAATATAAAAGAGAGTCGTGTTAGGTACACCACTTATAACTCAAGAACGACTGAACCGATTTGACTGAAATTGGTGGGGAGGTAGCTTAGCATCAGGAAAAGGCTATAGGATACTCTTTTATATATGTTTTTAGAGGGCAGGGTAATAATAGGGTAGGGAAGGGTGGCAGGGCAATGTCTGTCGGGTCAGCTAGTTAGTCATAAAAACCGTCTTGTACATTTCATCGTCAATTTATTTCTTCATGCAACACCGTCCCTTCCAACCCAGATAAACAAAAACAATAAAACACCTTCTTGTCTAATAACCGCAACCATTACAATCTCGTACCTATTAGCCGCCAACAGTTATAACACCATAATCGTTCCAAACTATACAAGTGATACCGCGAATGATATCAGGTAGAGAAATTTAGGGGACTATAATACTATTAATCCTTAGGGGGCACGTAGTTAGAGATGACCCACTTTATCTATATTTCTTGGGGCCACAGCTCCCCGTCCGATTAAAGTTGCGGCCTGGAATTGAGCAAGGGAATTAGATTTCGTTACAGTCTTCCGTGTAAACGTGCCGTAAACGGCCGTAGTGAAGCGGAATAGCTATATGAAGTAAATAACGTTATAGGTCATATAGTTTCATATTTTACGTTTTACTAGTGCTATGTTAAGCTAACCACGTGTTAAGGGGATAGTCTACCTACTCTTTCTCCATACAAACGTAGTCGACTGTTTCCTCTCTGGATAAAGATATTAGAAAAAATATGTTTATACCATAAGTCCTATGTCAGCCATGACCACGTTTTAGTTGTTTTTCGTTTTCTAACTTTTGGGAAATTTATTTCTATTCTAATTGGAAAATGAAAAAACCAAAATGTAGGGGCATGGTCATGGCAGACATATGTTTTATGGCATAAAGATATTTGCTCTAATGCAGGGAGAAAACAGTCGACTACGTTTGTATGGAGAAAGAGTAGGTAGACTGTCCTGTTAAGTCGCGGTGAAGGAACGTCATCGTAGTGTCGCAATCACAATCCCATTGTGTCTATCGCCTATAATTATGTGGTTATTTTTAAAAAATCCACGACGCTAAGGCGACGCGCTTCCACCGCGACTTTTCAGTGCACGTATAGCTTTAGAGGTATAATAAAAATGTACTTAAATAAACACCATGTTATTTGGATTTCTTGTATTTTAACATGTTTGCGACTGCTTTGCATTTTTTCAATGCTTTTCGAATTTTATTTTAATGTTTGCGGGTTTTCTGATCACTCGTCATTGATGATGAAATAAAAACCGCCCGAAACCTTTATAAAACAAAAATATACGACTTAATTAGACACCCACCAATCTTTATTCTACTTGTTTTTATTATTCTATCAGTGAACGAAGAAAACTCAAAGAATTATACCTACCTAAATTAAGTGCGTAGGTATACCTCTATCTATGAAGATTTCATCTTTGTTACGGTCAAATCACGACTCAACCGAAATGATTTGGTATACGTCAATGAATCCATCTATCTTGTTTGATGCGATATCATTTGACCGCAGTCAAATGGACCCACACCAGAACTTGTCCGAAACGATATGAACTAATAAAATTGATATTTCCCGCATTTTTACTATTACAGTTTTATAGAGACCCTTGCTCCTAAGCCGTAAAGCTATAAAGTTGTCTTTGACCAAAACTTTTTGCGGTGTACTTAAGCGCACCGTCCTACATCAAAAATTTACTGACTCCGGTGTCTTTTTACGAACTTTTTTTGCCGATTTCAAACGAAATGACCTTACCTGTCGTTTCTTATAGACATTAAAAACTTTCTAGGGACGTAGTGGACATTTTGGAAAGAGAAAAGTCGTAAAACATACGTTATATACGTTTGTTCTCAATTACTAACACCCTATCCTGTCGCACTGTGACTAGTTGAGAAAAATATACGCAACAAGCAATATTTGTGACTTGATACGAATTTATATTGTCTTCTAATAATGTTCATGAATATTGTTACTTGTTGCGGAAAACAAATTTTATCAAGTAAAAGGTGCTAATTTGTAGGTAATTTTTATTCTTGTCTAGTTCCACTGGTTCTAGATTTACATAATATTTTGTATAGAGTTGATCCCTAGATGTATGTATATGTTGCGTATAATAAAAGCTTTTTAAGAGGAAAACGGAAATGGAATAATCAAACGTCAGTTGTCTTAGTAAATCCTCTTGTGTGGTTTAAGCATTCATAACCAAGATAATAAAACATTTTCTACATACAGAGAATGATTTATTTGTACAGTTCAGGATGCTGCAATAACGTAAGTATTTCTCATAAAAACCCAAAGGAATTAATTTCAAAATAAAGGTCATTATCATTACAACTGGGGCTTTTCACAGTCTTTGTTGAGTGTTGCATGATAAGGAGCTTTGTTTTAGAGAAATTACACGAATTCATCCTTGGGAAACGTTTTACCGCTTTATTTGTTCCGTTTTATTTAGAACACCGTCTTTTGTCAGTGTTTATGTAAAGCGAAATACTTTGTTGTCGAGATTTTGTAAAGAACTGCTGAGTGACACGCAAAATGAATTTTATGTTCGTTAAATTTTGTGGTAACAACAGTCCATAAAATCAATGCCTAGTGACTTACGGCAAAGTATAGGTTGTATATATTGGACACGTGACTCTCCATACAAAAAGAAAAACCTATTTATAAACCCTTCACATTATCCGATTCACTTTTTTATGTACATTTTATAATGTAGGTACATAAAAAACTAAGTTATTTTTTTTCAATTAAAATAATGTATTTTATTTAGATTAACTAAAAAAAGGAAAAGCTTGGGCTTTCTCTTTCAGGTATAATTACACCAAAAAAAAAACTAAATCGGATAATGTTAAAAGATGGAAAACAGGCTTTTATTTTTAGCCTCGTTGTATGGAGAGGCAGCTAAAAAGACATCTATACTTCACTTTTTAATTATAGACTACGATTTGACACATCTTTCTAAAGAACAAATGTCAAATTCGAGGATCTAAAACGTGACCGTAGAGCTGGCGGTTTCTTTTTCCAAAGGATCAGTTTAGCGATCCAGAGGGGAAATGTCGCCAGTGTCTTGGGAACGATGCCGCGGGGGGACGCACTCGAAGATGTATTTTATTTGTAAGTTTAGTTTTAGTGATTTAATGTAATTTGAATTCGATGAAATAAATGATTTATTTTAAACGTCAGATTATATAGTCTGAAATTAAAAAACGTACTATACAAAAACATTGATCGACCAATTTGTACACGCGTCCATATGTGTACCATCAAATCAGGACCTCCAAATTGTACTCATCAGTAAACACAGATTTCGAATTAATTACATGTCTGTTGCCGAGTACTGTACAGATACCTACAAAGAGATACCTTTCATAGTTATGAAAATAACCATCAGTTTTGAAGCATTGATTATTCATAGTACAAACAACTTCTCTGTTTAATTAAACGCATATTCGAAGGCAATTGGCGAGTAAATAACTACGTTATTACATATCGTTTGCTGAGATTAATGCCTACTGTTTGCTAATGAAATTGATGTTCAGTGTTTACGTTGTAAATTTTAATGTATCCGAACACTGATCAGATTTTGCTGGCATTATGTATTGTGGTATTTTGTTCACAAACGTTGGTATTAATAATGACTAAGGTTACTAGTAATAAGATACAGATGTATCTATGTTGTTACTAGCCTAACTAATGTATAAGATTAGACGTCAGTTAGCTTTTTCAGTCCGCGACCCGCAGGGCGCCGCCCGCGCTGACAGCGTAAAATATACATTTCACAATACACCTGTCTTTGTTTGTAGCATTGCAATATTAACCAGTTTTCTGTAACTCGCAAACAAACGAAGAAACTTGTACAATGTCATTGTTAACTCAAAGAAAACATACAATTTCGAGTTTGAGGTTTAGTTTCATTGAGAATTTAGCGTTGTGTGCTCACGAGACGTCGACAAATCCAAGTCGGATCCGATAACGAATTGGATACAGTTGCATTACCGTTCTGAGAGTGGAGCAGTGTTGGGGCGAGTTCGTTTCGATATTGTAACGTCAATAGTTTTTATTTTTACTTTAAATTAATACAGCTACCATTTAATTATTTTCTTATCCCAAATTGTATCAATATTATCCTCCGACCCGTTTAGTAGATCAATTCTCTCCAAACTAATGATCAAGACTATCAATAGGTTTAAGGTAAGATTGTTTATTAAACAATTCGTGAATAATGTAAAGTTAGACCTCATTTCCTCCGTAGGTAGGTATATGTGATTTCAAATTAACATCGTCATCTTCACTATTAAAATTATTTTAAAACGGGATTTTTATCTTACGAGTATATATATACGCACAATGATCAGTTGTGACAGAGGCGCGTAACGAATTCTTTGTCAAAACCATAGATATTCTATTCCGATGTCTATTCTGATAGGCGATAGTCACAAAGTAATTCGTGACACGATCTGTCTCCGCTACAATTTATTAGTTAATTACAAATGTATTTTTTAATTACATTGCCAAATTTATTACGTATTATGCAATCTAAGATGTAGCATGCTATGTATCGACAAAGGCCAACACTAGTAATATCGAAGCGATGAAACCACCGTGTCATCCTGTCATGTTTGTAGGTATGTAGTCGCACGACAAGTGTCGCATCGGTGACGTTTCGGACGTTTGCCAACTCAATACAACATTGGCACAACGTGGTACAACTCTCGGTAGTAAAGCTTAAAGCTCTGCGGACTGCAGACATGTGATCGAGATAGTCCGCCGTCCGCCACAGTTCACAAATCATTCATTTGTTGCTATAGTAAAGTTGTTCGAGATAAGCAATGCCTGGCGCGGATGGATGACCGATAATACTTGTGGAAAAAATTAAACGAGTTCCTCCGTGCTTTCGAAAGCACGTTAACCAGGTGGTCCTGATTATTATATCTGATGGCCGTCGTTGGACTTAGAGCTTAGGGCGACCTGAAAACTCTAACACTAGGTGATCCGAGCTACAACACTCTATGAAAACAAGAAGAAGAATAAGGCGACAAAGTATATAATATTTGGTCAGTCATACCGGTTTTCCGAATTCCTATATTTTATATTTTCTTTCGGTGTTTTATTCAGCGTGTGGCGTGCAATATTTATTATTTATATCGCCTACTTTATATCGTACAACAATTGGCAGATAGAAAGCATGCAGTCTACGGAATTTCTTTCTAGAAACTGGATAGAAGAATTATTACTACACTACGTAAAGAACATTGTTTCACGGACAGATTGGCGTTCTCCTACGTTTCTTCAAAGAGTTTATTAAGTTTTTCTTTTCTTAAGAGAAGTTTCAACAAAGTTTAGATTTTTATGTTTTAAGAGAGAGTTAAAAGTAATTGAATTGTACTTTAGTTTGTTTATTTTTAAATTCTGTATTAAATTTATTCAAATACGAGTATTATTTCAGTTTGTGAGAGTATCTTTATTAACTTTTACATGGCAACTTTTGTTTAAAATTTTAAGAAGTTAAATAGATAGGAACATAGAATCGTTCCTATTTGGAAATGTTCCTTAGTAAAATATAAGTTAAGGACAACGACACACCGAGTATCACACAATAATGACAGTGTCTCTTATAGTGCCACCGACACCGACTTTTGTTAAGATGGACCAATGAAATGGAAGACCAATGACAAATAAAAACATTATATTTATTTTAAGTGTGTATCTTCAATTAACTATTATAGAAACATTTATAAGAATCAATACCTACGCAACGCAAGGCGACGCAAGGCGGAACTGAAACCTATGGTCGAGTTTCGGGTTCGAGTCCCGCCCTTTTTTACCAAAAATACAACTTAAGAGGAATTACAACGCCAACGACCTTGAAACTGAAAATCCCTATCGGGCTCATCGAAAATTGTAGATTATTTCATGACGGAATGTCGTAGAACTTTTTTTTGTGTACAGATTGTAGGTGACATTGTTTCCTACATTTTGGTATAGTTTTAAGACAAGAACCTCCTATTCGTGCAAAGCCTATCCAAATTTTAGACAAAAAATGTCTGATTTGGCTAAAATGTCGATAGGCTTTAATACGTTTCGACATATTTGTATGGAAACTGCACTAAAATATCGGAAACAATTTCGCCTACAATCTGTACACAAAAAAAGTTATACGACATTCCGTCATGAAGTAATCAACAATTTTCGATGCGCCCGACATGGATTTTCAGTTTTTCAGTATAGGGCCCTTAAGATGAATAAAGTAGATTTGTAGTAGACTAGAGCCATCACACACACAATTCGGTCTGAGTTTTAAGTTTCATAGTACCTACCATGCACTTACAGCCAATCAATTGCCAGTTTCAAAATAACAAACTAGTGTTCATTTATAAATGATGATTTAACGTACTAAAGTGAAGTTCTATCATAATTATACGAGGCGTCTGAGACGTTAAAATACAAGAATAGGTATACCCATAGGTATGTATATGACTATAGAATTGGAATAATTGTGCTCACCCGTTGTCCTAGGTTAGCGACGGGATGCGACATTATAGAGAGGCGATGCGACGCGACATATGGCGGTCATACTTTCACGCGACAACGCTCCTATACCACAGTTACATATAACGACTTATTGAGATTTTAGCGTTCCCTGGCATCGCTTCACCTTGCCGCGTTTGTCTTTCACATAGCAATTGAATGAAATTAAATGAACCAATTAACTTAACAAGCAATATTTAACGGTATGCGGTATATTTTGCATTCAAATTGACAGACGAGAACATTCACTTAAGAAGGCGGCGACTGTTACTATTTCCATACAAACTTAATACCAAATAAATTATGAAAAATTTAGTTTTCTATCTTAATATCAACAATACCCACAACAAGGTTTAAGGAAAACCTTGTGGTGGGGACCCTAAAAAAGTAAAATCTTAATCCGAATAATATCGATATTAAGGCAGAAAACTAAATTTTTCATAATTTATTTTGGTATTAAGTTTGTATGGAAATGGTAACAGTCGCCACGTTCTTAACTCGCCGACAGTCTAACATATTGCAGAAACCGTCAGACAGTCAATGTAGCATAATTTAACACCTCAATTAAGCTTCCAGAGCCGTCTCAAATGTTCTCGTAAGTAGATACATATTAATTTCTACTCCAACTTGGAACGGCATAGGAATTGAGCGAAGCTTCTGTCAAATAATAGCCACGCAGAAAACGGAAGGTGTTCCAAAGCATCCCCCCTTATGGCATTGTCGGAGCGTTGATAGTTACGAATAACTTTGTAACTGGCAACCGACTGCGGAAAATGGAGGTAAAGTGAATGTAGTGTAACAACTAATAGTGATAGTTTTGTTACCGTGCTGTGGTTCGTAATGTGTTGTTTTTGCTGTTTCCAAGTTATAGATGTAATTAATGTCTTTTTAGTTTTAGCTTTGTTAGCCTTAATGATGATTTTCTGAGGTCGTAAAAGCCCGTATGTTAAGGTATTTAGTTCCTTTTTATTTCTAAATAAAATGTTAGCAATAAAATCTGGTAGGTACGTAAGTACTTGAAGTTGAAGATTGATTTCTTCTTCTTGTCCTAATTCCAATACCGGATTTGAGCAATTTTTAAACAACGGGCGCAGTTAATAAAATATATGGAGAAATAGATAAGTAGGTAGCTATTAAAAACAGATAGAACATAGATTAATACTTTGTTGTACAAACCAAAAATAAATAAAAAAATGTAGATGATACAAAGGGGGGAATTATAGCTTACTTAAATACTGCTTTATCTCTCAAACATTTTACACGTCATTTTATAAGAAGTTACTCGGTTTCACCCGCGTAAGTCCTTATCCCGTAAAAATTCAAAAACCTCTTTCTTATTAGATGTCTACATCACACAAAGAACACACCCTTCAAATTTTAGCTCTCTACCATCACCAGTTTAGGCTCTGCGTTGATCAGTCAGTCAGTCAGGATAAACCATTTAATAGATATAGATAGATTAGATCTATAACTCAACACTTTGCACATTTTTACCTTTTTCCGCACTTTATTCTATTTCCGTCAGTTGAAAAGCAGAAATTCTTAACCGATAGACCCACTCGAATAGTTTAAACTGTTTCAGCTAAGTTGATTTGCGGCTTGTTTCAAGATTAACTTTGTAAACTTTCCGGCGAGTGAAGTTTGTGATGTACCTACCTACATACTCGTAGATACAGTTCTGTTGGGCAACAAATAAGCAACGTTATTTATATTAAAGTTGGTATTATTAAATTTCACATTTTGACTTATTATGTCGTTTTTCAAAGGAAATTATAAGTCTATTTGTTTTAAGTTAGACTTTGAGCTAATTTTAAGCGCTATCTGCTTTCTTCTTCTTATCATCTGAGCGATGTTTCCGGTTGCATCCCTCTCGGGACCTCGTGGTCCGCTAAAAACACAAATTATTCGGGGTCGACACAGTAGGTAAGTCATTCATCGTTGATTATACCTACTGCAAATAGACTTGCCAATACTTTTACAGTCGGCCACCTGCCTGATTACAACCCTCATAAGCCGAGCGGTGTTGGTCTAGTGGTAGATAGCGCGACTTTCATTCCGAAGATCGTGGTTTCGAATCCAGGCCGACCGCGCACCAATGTCTTTTTCTTTAAGAAAAATGTAAGTGCGCTATTTACATCGCTCTTACGGTGAAGGAAAACATCGTGAGGAAACCGACATGTCCTAAGATAAACCACGGTCCGAAGGCATGGGATATTCGCCAATGCGGGGTAGGCTCCCGTGGCGTCTTAAGCCCTCTAAGAAATCACGTACAATGGCCCAATTGTGAGGCTAAGTGCGGAAAAGGCTCAGCGAAACTAACTAACTAACCCTCCTAAGCACCTCCTGACTAAGCAGTTTACCCGCCACCCCGCTTTGTCCGCCACCGTGCCAATCGCTATCTGCCTCATGTCTTTAGATGCTTGTTAATATGTCGCACTAGCTTTAACGTATCTCAGTGCCTGGAAGCGATCTCACCAAGACGAGCACAAAAGCGAAACTCACAAAATCGGTATCCTACGTGAAAACGTAAAATCCGTGAAATCTAACTTCAAATGCAAAAGCATGAAATATTCATATTACAAATCAATCTCTCACTATTTACCTATCTAATTAAAAATAATTATATTAAACTTGTATTACAATGATACAAGTTAACGATATTCAGTATCATCTTCGGGTTATTATTTCGTAATGATTCGCAATCATTTATCAAACAAATCCCAAAGTTACGAGACAGTCCAGATTGAAATAAGGCCTTGAAAGAAATTATTTTGAAGATTACAAACAACAGCAAAATTAAGTGAGTTTGTAATTTATTCCGGCCAAAACCATCCGGTTTCAAAGATATTACGTTGTTTTGTATTCAGATAAATACGTCTTGAGGTTGGAATAATAATGGGTGTATTATTAATTTTAGTGCCCCGTTTCAAAACAAAGACTGGCAACAAATGGACTGGGCATTATTTATGGGTTACGGCACGAAATGTTTAATTTAATTATGTTATAAGGGATTTAACTTTTGATAAAGGAGTATAAATTGACATCGTCAGATATAAGCAGCTGGCTATTTAATAATTATTTTTAATAAATCAAAACTTGTCAGAATTAACATACCTATAAATAAACGCTATAAGTGAGCTATAAAAGTAAGTACCCCTAACTACTTATTACTTTCACTTTATATAGGGTGATAAAGAAGATTCTGATAATGACGAAACTGAAGAAAAAGGACAAAAAGATAATATATAAGAATAAGTATAAGATGAGGAAGTTAAAAAAGAGAAGACTCCCCGAACACTATGGCCAATATGCCCATCTCTAACATGTACTCTGGGAGAGATGGCCAAACCTGATTTGTGTTTAAATATTTATTATTATTTTTTGGTTGATTTATAATACTGCTTGTTATAAAGTTTTAAAAAGAAATATAATTATGTTTAGTTTCTGTATAAAATGGTTATATTAATCATTATGGTTTCTTAGCAATATGTCATCAAAGTTAATAGAACCAATTCTCCTCCTGACTTACCCTATTGGACAATTATTTAGACCATGTTATCATTTTAAGACTTGACCCTTCAAGCCTGGTCTTTAAGCCCTATTATCTCAGAAACTAACGTTAAGAAACGCAATGAATAAAATTCCTAATAAAACGAAGCCTAAAACTATCTTGACAGATAACTGGTAATATTTGGTAGACATTTAATAACCACCTGGGAGAAACTTCGCACATTCATCTCGTACTAATTAGTACAATCTGCTTTAGTTTAGAACAGTTTTAATGATAGATTTACTCGTTAACTAAAGTTTATTACTTTAAATGTATAATTTATGATCAACGTTATACAAGTTGGTACTTTATATTTAGATACATTAAAATCATGAAACGATTTATTTCCTTCGACTTATTTTTTTCTTTTGATGTAGTTTTTACAAAATACATCAAAAGAGAATAATAGATATTTATGTAAAATTCATAATATTGTCTTCAGTCTTTAATTAATAAAAAAAACTCTGTGTAAGGTTCTTATTAAATTTTTCTATTGATATTATAATGTTACTATCGTACAGCACGAAGTAACAAATTTGATCACTTTTAATTTAAAATTTAATTAGTTTCGTTGGTTTACTCCTAACAGCCGCGTGTTGTAGCCGCGCACTTGCCGCGCTATGTCTGGACACACCTTTGGAGTAAGATTACATTCTCTACACGAAAATTTCTTCAAATGTTAGCCGAGCACCTCAAACGTACTTAACAAAAATACCAACCATTTGCCCAGATAGACCCACAATACATAATTCAAAAATAAATATTAACATCAAAAACTGAAGCTGTGGCTTTAAACCGTAACAGCAAAGAGGTCGCTCAGTAAACACTACCCTTGGATTTTTGTACACAATGAAGTGTCTTGCGACAAACTATAAATAACGTAATTTGAACGACGCGGGCGCCTTTAGACAAGTTGAATTACTATTTATCTAATGACCTATCGGCGGACTAGACATAGTTATCTTTTAGTTTTGTCTTGAAAACGTTAAAATATAGTTCTCACCCAACAGATTGGTTGTTAAACTAAACATACATTTATTAATTATTTTAGACGTAACCCTTAAAGTTATGAATTGATTTATTTGCTTGGATACTCTTGAGACTGAATAATATTATGTCAATTATGAAAAAAAACCCTGTACTTAAGATTTTTTTTTACAATTTCGATTCATATTGTATTACCATCGTAAAATATGGAAGTAATAATTTGACCACTTGTATTAAATTTTAATATGTACATTATTATATATAGTATTTTTTTTAGAAACCTTCGATTTTTATTATTATTTCTGCGATCTGCAATCGTTGTCGCTGCTTTCTGTCGTTATTTCATTGTAAACAGAACATTGGTCTGCGGGAAATGTTCCATGAAATTACCTCAGCGTTTTGCCAGCAATGAAATTCGTTTTCCACAGGCCAATTTCGTCTTTATCCTTTAAAGCTGATCTTAGCACAGGTTTTTACATAGGTTCCTAACCTACCTACTTTTTAGGGTTCCGTAGCCAAATGGCAAAAAACGGAACCCTTATAGATTCGTCATGTCTGTCTGCCCGTCTGTCCGTCCGTCCGTATGTCACAGCCACTGAAACTAAAGGAGCTATACTGTTGAAATTTGGTAAGTAGATGTATTCTGTGAACCGCATTAAGATTTCCACAAAAAAATAGAAAAAAAACAATGAATTTTTGGGGTTCCCCGTAGAAGAACTGAAACTCATTTTTTTTCTCATCAGACCTATTCGTGTGGTGTATCAATAGATAACTCTTTTTGTCTTTAAAAATGATATTGAGGTTTCTAATATCATTTTTTTTCTAAACTGAAATTTTGCGCGAGAGACACTTCCAAAGCGGTAAAATGTGTGCCCCCCCCCCCCCCCCCCCCCCTGTAACTTCTAAAATATGATGTAGGTACAATACTATGCAAACTTCCAACAAAACTTGGTTTGAACGAGATCAAGTTTGTAGTTTTTTTTAATACGTCATACATCGTAAACCGCAATTTACCTTTCAACCTGTTGTATAGATAATGGTACGGAACCCTTTGTGCGCGAGTCAGACTCGCACTTGGGCGGTTTTTTTGACATAGTCAAGTACAACGCTCGGTTGGACATTGAGTTGGTAAATATTGACATGGAGGACCTTCTCAGAACTTTTCCCCAATTTATTAGACATTCCAAGAATTTTTAACAATTTATTAGCAGGTCTCGGTTCATGCTTTTTTTTATAAAATTTCTAAATTAGATGTATAAAAGCTTTTGAAAAGTGTTTCTAAGCAATAGTCAATAGACTTTTCAACTACATACTTTGATTTTAGTCTAGAATACATTTCATTTACAATTAATGAAAGTAATTTTTCAAACAGTTATTTAGAAAATAAGTATGTTTTATTTATTACTTCGTAAGAAATATATGAACGAACTGTTTCGTATATTTGATGAATGGTTCCCGTCTTATTGATGACCCGTTATTTATTAGGCGGAGCGCACTCAGTTGAATGGGGATTCGGAATAAATGTGATGAGGTAAACACTACCACGATAACTCGATCTCTGATTTTTTGACCACCTCTGTGACTCGCCGGGCGAACCCCTGGCTGTAACACAGAAGGTTGCGGGTTCGATTCATGCCAAGAATAAAAAAACGTGTGGCACTCGGGGACTGCCGCGGTAAAGCTATTGCATAGCATTTTTTTTTCTTAGGCTACATGGTAAGCGTAGTGGGGGGGTGTTAGGGTTTATTTTCATTACGGAATTTCTTGATTCGGTCGCCGCGCTCAAAGCCTGCGATAAAATCTATGCAATAGCTTAAAAAAAATTGTTTTTAGTTCTGGGTGTTTCTTTTCTGTATGTAACATAAGTATTTTCAACAAAAAGTATTACGTATAAATCCGTTTTCAGCACCTACCCATAGTACAAACTCAGTTGATTGTTTTGGAGCTGGATGGAGCTACCAACAGTTTCAAATTGATTTCCGAGTAAGAGGTACAGACTTTTGTTTATCTATCTATATATTACCTACATATAACTGTGTTTAACCCTAGCTCCCTAACCTTAATTTCGAGTAACGTTATCACTAACCATTCGTAAATTTTACGACGGATTAAAACTTCAATATCTAAATAATCAACCTTATTTATGACATTAAATGATCTTAATTAGCAGTCTTGTTTTTCATGTTATCAAAATAACAATTTAGTTTTTGGAAATAGCCTAATGAAACAAAAATTGCACATAGCAACAATATGCTTCCTGCAAATTGCTTTTTTGCAGACCGGTAGTCGTCATACGGAGATATAATAGTTATGAACTATGAAAAAAAGTAGAACGTAGTTACTAACCTTTCGATTTTTTTACGAATCACCTGATATTTCGCAAACTATCTAGCGTGCATCCGCAATGAGTGATCGTGGGTCCCTAACTGGACGAACAAGGAGGGTACAGTAAGCGCGCGGGGCCGCGGGGGTCGGGATCTTACCGAGACACAAAATGTGCAAGGTATGCGTCGTAATATTTACGACTGGTGATCTAGGGTTAAAGTATACTCTAAAATAATAACTTATCCACAAAGTAGGTATTTGACCAAGAAAATGTTTTGAGTTCTACTGACATTATTGTAATAAATTCGTTAGAAGAACTCGAAGCCTTTTCACATCACATTCGTAAATTAAAATCACTACCTTAGTAGGATCTCGTCTCGAGCACGTAACTCTTTAATTTCAGCTGACGCGTAAACTTCAGTCGGCTTGGTAAGCCGCAGCCTATTGACATGAACTTAATACGTTACGGCATATTATTATGGAACTTCATACTGCAGTACTTGAAATTTGCGTTACAAGATTTATTAAAATTATAGCTTGAGTTTTAAAACGATGACGGTTTTACGAGTATTTTAGCCTTTGTATGGCTTCTGTGTTCCGCCGTGTAGCCCCAGCATATAATAGGGTTACCCCATTTCTTCCCGTGGGTGTCGTAAAAGGCGACTAAGGGATCTGAGCGAGATTAGCAAACCTTAAGTCCTCCCCGCCCGGTGGCGGATCAACTGCTTGATCCCTAAAAGGGTTTGTATCAGGCAGGCGGCCGGCCGTAAAAAGATTGCTAAATCGAATTGCAGAAGGTATCGTCAATTATGACTTACTGACTGCGTCGACCAAAATAAAAAAAATCTGAAACCTAAAAGAAACTCTTTGGTAAGTAAGGCAGACTGGTATATTTGACAGATAGGGCAGCCATTTTGATTTCCATGACCAACTCGATTTGTTCTGACCAAGTCCTGTCCTTGTTCCTGTCCTGACTCCTTGTTATTTTTGAAACACGTTTGTTGTATGGGAGCCCCTCTTAAATATTTGTTTTATTTTGTTTTTAGTATTTGTTGTTGTAGCGGCAACCAAAATACATCTTCTGTGAAAATTTCAACTGTCTAGCTATTACGGTTCATGAGATACAGCCTGGTGACAGACGGACGGACGGACGGACGGACGGACGGACGGACGGACGGACGGACAGACCGACGGACAGACAGACAGACAGACAGACAGCGAAGTCTCAGTAATAGGGTCCCGTTTTTACCCTTTGGGTACGGAACCCTAAAAAGACAATTTGGGGTTTAGCGGACCTCGGGCTCCCGAGAGGGATGCAACCGAGAACATCGCTAGGATAAGAAGAAAATGGCCTCTGTGTTTCGTTGAGCTAACACCCGGCTACGATGCGGTAGGTTGCCGGCTGCAAGCATTCCTGCCGAGAACGAGTGTTTATGCTATCCATAAATGTTTGTTTCTGGTTCTAGGTATTTTGAGGTTCTGATTTCGTAGAAATATTGGAATAACAGAAGATTCTTTGTTTATCTGGTTCGGAGAAGTAGTTTTTGCGGAGTATTTAATAAAATAATACACAATTTTATCGAGTTCTGACACATCTTACTTAGCCTTAGTCGGCTGCACCGGCTTACGTATTGTGATACTGCATGGGTTCTACCAAGAAAATGTTATAGCCAACACACATTACACACACTACAATAACATTTGTTGTCTAATCTACATTTTAATATTATAAAGAGGGGAGATTTGTATTTGTGTGTGTGTGTTTGTGCATGTTTGTAATGAATAAATTCACTGTGCCGATTTCAAAAATTCTGATCTCGATATTCCCACGGAATCAGGACTTACGTGGGTGAAACCGCGGGACGCAGCTACTCATAAATAAAGGCGAAAGTGGATGCACTATAACCCAATAAGCTTATCTTAGCGTTACAAACACTTCACGTATTTATAAAATAATTCACAACAACATTGTATATCTACCAATAACGGCATTTACAAAATAAACTGAAATCCCTAAGCGAATAAAAACAAAATTTGATATGATTTACGAATCAAATATTCCAGACAAACAAAAAGTGATATTAGCTACTCCTAAAATAAAGGTGACCTAGGCAAATCCCTGGATGATATTGTAGACTACAAGTAGATAGATACAATTCAATAAAGTCAGACAAAGTTAAGGATTGTTGATACAATTTATTTAGATACTAAAGACTTTTCGAGATTAGTAATAAAAAGCAAAGTAAAGGGTATTGTTATTTAAATATTGTAAGTGCCTAACTATCGGATAAAATAAGTGCTTCACAGCTCATCTAGATGAAGGTTAACATAGCTCAAACACACAGATTTTTTAAATAAGTTCAATTAAACTATCTTCTTTTGTTTTTATTTCGATCGTCTTTTATGTAGAACAATATTATAAATAATTTAGAAGGAGAAATACATCATCAAAATGTCACGTGACAGGATGTGACGAGAATATTTTTGATGATGCATTTCTGCTTGTATAATATTTCTAGTACCTACCTAAATTGCCTTAAGCAATAAACATTTAAAAATATTGGTAGATATAATATTGACATGATTGTGCGACTGGCCTAGTTGGATAAATTGACAAGTTAATTAAAGAGAAACTGCCTAGAAAACTGTGCAGTTGACGAATTACATGACAATGAAGTAATGGCATAATAAATAAAAAAACCCGGCAAGTGCGAAACTCGCGCACGAAGGGTTCCGTACCACTATCACAATTGGGTACCAAACCCTAAAATCGTTTACCAATTTTAAAATTTCATAGGTAAATGTGACATTTTAGCTTCGATTCTCACTTCCATCATACGACCACACCACGAAAAAAAAAATGAAAAAAAAAAATCTTTGGCACAAAGACAATCTGAAACTTATAATTAAGAAACTCTTTGGTAAGTGAAGGCAGACTGGTATATTTGACAGATAGGGCAGCCATTTTGAATTTCATGACCTACTCGATTCGATGTTTTTGAAACACGTTTGTTGTATGGGAGCCCCCCTTAAATATTTGTTTTAATTTGTTTTTAGTATTTGTTGTTGTAGCGGCAACCGAATTACATCTTCTGTGAAAATTTCAACCGTCTAGCTATTACGGTTCATGAGATACAGCCTGGTGACAGACGGACAGACGGACGGACGGACGGACGGACGGACGGACGGACGGACGGACGGACAGACAGACAGCGAAGTCTCAGTAATAGGGTCCCGTTTTTACCCTTTTGGTACGGAACCCTAAAAAGGCAGGTATTTGAAGTAAACTTAACAGTTAAAGTAGCTGTAGAGGGGGTAACCTAAACCCTTAAAACAGCTTGCTAAGGTAATTTACATAGGTCTTGCTTAACTCATATCCAATAGGCGCGAGCTTAACGCGTGCGAGCTAACGAAGTACAAACAAACGACGACGGTGCAGATTGTTGTAATGCTCACAGTTAGGCACTTGTATTAAAAGGTCTAAAGGCCCTAAAGGTCTCATACATTTCAATCGTTAAGATCTTGAGCTCGACCGGGACGCATAATGAGACCTACCCCTACAGAGAAATAGAGAACAGAGACGAGAGTATAGTCATCATTTCAGCTGTAAGAAGTCCACTGCTGGACTGTGTGTGTGCTGGCTGAGAGTATACTCTCAGCCAGCACACACACAGTCCAGTTCATTACTATAGTAATTCTGAAGAAAAAAAAGGATCTAGGAAAAACAAAAACCTAATAGGGTCCCCATTTGCAGTAAAACTAACCTCACATTTATAAAAATAATTACAATCACTTATCGTCAATGAGAAGCGTTCGTCGTAATGCTCTTAACTATTTCCCGACTGTAGGTGTGCGGGAGAAGAAATATGACGCAATTTCGGTAATGCTTAGTTGTCGGGCCACGAGGGAATGAA
Source organism: Idaea biselata (assembly GCA_958496205.1). Classification (NCBI taxonomy): domain Eukaryota; kingdom Metazoa; phylum Arthropoda; class Insecta; order Lepidoptera; family Geometridae; genus Idaea; species Idaea biselata. The sequence continues at coordinate 7,730,053 of OY292395.1, forward strand.
AAATTCAAGGGGCTGTGAAACATTGGCGTTCCACATTGCTAAAAGCGTTCGTTCATGGCCAATTTTTGAAGCAATATTAAAAATACTTGTTTTGGTATTTGATATTCGGTACTTGTGAAAAGTTAACAGTGTAACGGACCAGCGACTTATATGTCCGGATTTATTTAAATATTTTAAAGGTTATGCAATGAAAAACATTTATTGTTAGTTTTTTTAATTTTTTCTTCTATAATTACAAAAACTGAACACAATATTTACAAAAGAAAATTAAATATATGTATTATATCCGTTGTCTAGTCACCGTAACACAAGCTTAGTCACTTACATAGATGGCGCTGTGTGTGGTTGACAGAATTTATTTATTTATTTTATTTACTTAATATTGTTAAAATAACCATTATAAAAAATGTAGAAAAATAAAGGCGATACCTATTAAAAAAGAGATAATAGATATCTAAATTTATGTAGGTACCGTCTAACAAAAAATAGAATCTTATCTCAAACAAATCAACACATGAGTACTTCAAGATTAACGTATCCAATCCTTATCTATAGCGTCTGGACACCATCTTACAAATAATTCTACTACTCATTACACTAAAACATCCCTATATCTCCCCTTCTATTGACGATTAAAGTTGTCCATATCCAAAACCTTATTTTGAGACACGTAAGGTTGAAAATGATAGCATCTTCGATGAAAGCGTTATTTGTAACAACCGATGTGACGTCTCGATTCAAAACTAATACACTTAGCACTTGAACAGGGGACACGACAATAGTTCGTTGCATTAAGAGGGGTGTTGGTGCATGTATTATTTAATATGCACATGGTACATTTCGATAAGGGAAGGGGAATCATCATTTAACGGTGATTTAATGGCGTTGCGAAGCTTTCAACAGGAACTGTAGTTGATTGAATTTTTGGGTGGAATTGCTGTAGGCACCCTTTATAAATGTCTTGTACTTTGGAATTAGATAGTGCCAACGCTTGATTTTGTGATACATTCTGCATGACTAAGGCTAAGTCCTACGGATGCGAACAAAAGAGTTATTTGACAGGTTAAAAAATAGGTTTATAAGTTTTTTTTCTATAACACATTACATTCTGGATCATCATTATATTCAATCGGAGCCAAAACTTTATTTTTTCGCTCATCTTTCATTCCGATAGGTAAATCATTCATTTATCGGAAGGATATTACTTTAAACAATAAGGGCGCCTATTGTGCCACCTAGTTTTTGTTGTGTTCGTATGTTTTGTTTGTACCAATTGTAATTTATGGTGTGGTATTGTGTGTCCAATAAATAATTTATTAATTCATTCATTTATTTTAATATGGGAAGAAATTATCTAACACAGCCAATGTCGAATGTCGTCTTTCAAACATCCCAAGTGACATAGAGTGGGATTCAACAAATCTACACTACTATATTCAAGATAAATTTTTAAAAGTGTTTAATATAACATAAAATAATCTACTCACTTCTCCAAGCACAACTGCAGTAAAACGTGCACAGTTAGTAAGAAATCAGTAGACCATTCCCTAAGGATTTTATGTGGTGACAGTCATTACTATAATCCAATCAGTGTTTTTATGGCGACGGCGACGTGAATGGCATTAAATGGCTATTGGAAGTTCTTGAAACGAAGGCTTTGTCATGAAAAAAGTGGGGGACTTGATGGAAAAGATAGTCATTTTTATAAAGCGATTTAACCTACAGTTCCTACTTGTTCTATAGAACTGAAGTCACCGGGACAAAAAACATTCTCAATTATTAGCATAGATCGGATTTTTGGGTGCCGTTTAAAAAATGCGACATCAAAAGTATGGATACGACCAAAAAAAATTCCGAGAAAAATTCCGCATCTTGGAATTTCATCGTGATTGGGATTTCGAATAAGGATAGGTGTCGAAATCACGAGTACTATCACTATCTAAAGTATCATCATCATCAGCATCATTTGTTTTCATTGCTTAAGCATATTTACTAGAAATATTTTAAAGAAAAAATAATTTTCAAAATTTTAAATGAAATTCTGTTTACAGGTTAGAGTTATCCGTCAAAAATAAATAAAACACACATATAAATTAAAAGGGTTTAATGTTTATATTTCTTTATTTAATATACAAACAATGGATAAAATCTGTTCTATAAATAATTAATATACAAACAACGGATAAAATCTGTTCTATAAATAATTATTACAATTAAGAGAAAACACACCTAAAGCATGTTTGTGGAACAAACATTTTCAAATACTTGTTTAGAAACATTTATTTTTCAGCCAGTATTAATTTCCTTGCAACGGTAGGGTAGAGACAATCCAGCAAAGCTTGAAATATAACAATTTATGTATTACTAAAACCAAAAATGTTCCCTCGATATGGAATTATTGTTGAGAAAATAATACAAAAATACTACTTTCCTTACAAATTGACCGAGTTGGTTAAAATGGGAAGTAGATTTTTGTACTTCTCAACATTTAAATTGTTCTATTTCAAGCTTTGCTAAGTGCACTACGCACCATCTACCTCGGTGTGCGAGCTGAATAGTTGACATTGCGGAATTTAACAACTATGTAATTACTTGGAGGCTAATTTTGAAATTTGGGCCTTACCATGATCTACTTATTGCAGGATTTAATTCGTCAGCTAATCAAAAATAAATAAATTAATTAAAAAAAATACTATAAGAGCAGACAAAAATGAGACGAAGAATAAGTGACACAGAAAATAGGAAACATTTAAGTACAACCTAGGTATTAATTTACTCACCTTAGACAAAGGTGTTGTAAACTATCCAGTCAAAGCAGCAAATCGAAGTCCGTTAATTGTCAAGCCAAAAGTTCCGTGTAAGGTTTAATCTAAAGAAAAAAATAACAATAAACTTAAAAGGGTAAGTTTATTTGAAACGCTTAGTTAAAGAGCCCTATAGATATAGAATTTGAATGAATTTGAACTTATATTATATTTTTAAATAAGACTCAAAAGAAAACCAAATTTGCCATCTCACTGCCATAATCCATAATATCTATTGTAAGTTGTAAATTTGTAGGAATGAAAAAAAAAATGCTACACTTATTTTAACAACAAAATTATAGTCAAGAAACTTACAGTTATTCGTGTAAGTTTCTTGATTATAGGCTTTGTTATTTATACTATTACAATATATAAAAAATCTACTCACCCAAAGTTCGACATAAAATATGTCAAAGATTGCAATAATCGTAGTCCGTTTAGTAGCCAAAATGTCAAGTTTTGCAGTGAAATCCAAAATCCAGGTAACGAGCAGGGGTCAATAAACAATAGCATAAAACACACGGATAGACTGCACTCAACAAACCGAAGTAAGCGAATGAGCTTAAATTGCAGTTACACTTTTCCCATAGGAATAACGGAATAATAAATAGTTATAAATATAGATTCTTCTTCTGTTTTCGCGATGTTGTATTGAAATTAAAGACATTTTTCGGTTTGAATCGCGTGGTTTTTATTACTTTTAGCATTGTTACAACGCTCAACGTTTCGAGACCTTTCCAGGTCTCTTCTTCAGGATAGACGTAGACGAAGTAAGCGAATGAGCTTAAATTGCAGTTACACTTTTCCCATAGGAATAACGGAATAATAAATAGGTATAAATATATACAAATAGGTATTTAGTATAAACAACTTCCAATTGCTCGAAGAAAAATAAACAAACATACCTTGGCGCCGCCTTTGTAATATTGCCGACAATAGCGACAATAGGTATTGCAAAAGATAAACAATGTTTATGGCCGTTGTCTTCAAAAGATTTTTTTTGTTCAATTTTGGGTCTCTACTTATGGATAGTGTTAACTTAAAATTGCGTGATTGCATGTATGAAAATGACTCAGTAAGTTTTATGCATTCAATTAAAAAAACCTATTTTGTTTTTTTTTAATGAATAGTACAATTTCTACGACACATTTACTATACATAATATTACATACATACATACAATACATTTAATATTTTTGTAAAGTTTAAAAAGAAATATCGGAATTACGGAATTTTCAATTCCGGAAAGTCATATCCATGTTAGTGACAACGTCTAAAACAGCACCCAAAATCCGATCTATGATTATTAGATAGATAATTTTTGTATCTATTTTTTTCAAATTGTGCAACATCACAAGCTACAACAAGCTAACAAGACTTCTTGATGATAAGTGACGTTCACAAATTGTCAAAAATTCGTGGCAAACATTGTATGGAACTGTTTTGGAAAAATTGCTTCCCAATTTAGATTAAATGAGTAAACCCGGATGTGAAGGCAAGTATGTATGTTGTTGTATAGAAAAAAATAAGAGAAAATGAGAAAATTGCCTTTTTTGTCCCGTTGCCGTTAGTTCTATAGAACAAATGGGAACTATCGGTTTTAACGAACATAATCGTATTAATTTGTAAACTTAGAGCTACGTAATTTTTTGCGGCAAACGTTTGGAGGTATCAATTAGGTCTACAGGTCATGATGTATCAGTAAAGCTTCATCAGAATTTGATATGCATTTGAAATTAAGAATTTAAGTAACATATATTGCATTTCATGTCCTCACAGTTCTTGTAATCTTTATATCCATGTTCAAAGATTAGACAGACACCCCTTCAATATCCAAGAAAGATCTTGGATACTTTAGCCCTCTCCTAAAGAAGGGAGAAAACGGACATGGGTGTAATACACGAGACATATCTAGATTATTTACACACGCAGCTTGGCTAGAAAATGAAAATGTAAAACAATCTTCATAAATCGAGGTTGTTCTCATATAAATCGCTGGACCCACCACCGTTGGAGTTCGTTTAAATTGATTCTACGTGCGCAGAACGTTACGTGTTTCTTTGGGGTGGGATATAGGTGCGTATACGTTTTTTTTTTAAATAAGTTACCTAACATGTGGTTTTACTCACGTTGGCAACCCTACCTCATCGAGTACCAAGTGGAGTAATGAGTTTTTAGGCATAACTTTTAGTGTTCTTTCCACCATATTAGTCCCCACTTGGTACTCGATGAGGGAGGTAGGGTTGCCAACGACCGGCTCCCAATCTATGAGTTCTGGATTGATTTCTAGTTCAGAGTTAATACTAACTCATTTTTGTCAAGCATGTTATTGTTTTTTTGTCATTTCAAGGTCTCAAGCTAAATCAACGGTTCTAAAAATTCTGCGGTTTTAATAGATTTTTTATAAAATAATTATCTGCTAACAGATAATAGCAGATAGTTATGAGTAGGTTAGGTTAATGAACAATTACCTCCAATAAACATACGTCCAAACGTTAATCCGGAATTTCTCCTTTATAATTTTAGTTTAGATAATAATTTAACGCCAAATAAACACACCGTTTTGATTAATCAAATCCAGTAGTAAATTATTAAATTACTTGTTTCCTTAATCAAGTAGATAGCCAATGTAATACGAAGATGTTTTTACAAAATGATTCCTACATAGTTTAGTACGATTACTGAAATATAATCTATACGCTTTCCGAATACGCACTACACTAGAGTAGTCCCTTCAAACCCAAACCTTTACTCGATAGGGGATGTGACAGGAATCGAAATCGGGAACGAAAATGTTTGTGGTTATTCCGATTGAACTCAGAAAGGGTACATAACAAACATACACTTGAAATTTCAACCGCCACCAGCTTTCTTGTTAAGGTGTCCCTCCGCGATTTCTGGGTTTTGTGACAGGTGTACCTACTTATACCTGCAGGGCTACTGCGTTTTTTTCGACCGAAGATTTCTGACGTTCGAAAATCAAGTTTGTTTGAAAATTCTGAAGAAAATTATCAGTCGGATCGACCGATAATTTCTAAATGACGAAATAAAGTAGGGCCTCTGGGTAGTAATTTCAATGTGTATTTTCTAAGAATTTGTTGAAACACTTCTTAGACAAACTTCAATTCAAGATACCTACACTAAGAAAATCCCTTACAGTTATGTATTGTTTATACATAACATAGTTTATTTTGTTTGGATTTTTGGAACTCATTTGATAAGAGTCGTCATTCGTCACTAATAAATTCGGTTTGAAATCAATGTTATGTAATTATATTTATAGTTGCTAAATCAACTAGAAAAATACAAGAATTATAGATACATTTTATACAACTTAAGTCGCCAATATACATATTATGCATAAATACGCAGGTAAAATTTCAAACTTAGATTTGTTTATAAAATGTGTCGAATCGAGTATCGCAAAGGGCTATCTTAAACAGCGTTCTCTCCCGGGTGAAAGGTTTTTCTGTAAAATAAAACGAAGGTTTCGACTAAACCTTGGATTATTTACTGTTTGTTGAAAATTTTAGATACTTACCTAATATAGGTGTATCCAAATTGAATTTTTCTAATTTAAAAAGAGATTGGAAGAGTTAAAATACGATGCTGATTTAAAAAGTTAAATGAAAATGAAACGATGTTCCGTACTTTTCTTAGTTCTATTTGTTTGTCTTTTGTTATATTTTAGAAATCGTTGGTGTTTTTGTAGATTTAACATTTCAGTTAATTTATAGTGTCTACTTGTATAAATCAACATTTCATTTTACATTTCAAATTCTCTACATTTCAATTCAACACAATGTAGCATTACTTTTCAATTTGGTATTAAATCCAACCCTCTTTTACGAGTACAAAGACTGAAATCGTCTTACAGATATCTAAGCCCATACTTACAACCCCAACGTTTCATTGTAATAGAACGATTAGAAAATAAAGGGAAAATTAATATACCCTTTGATTGACGTACGAAGTTCCCCAATCAGGATGACTCGGAAAACTCTGAACAAATACCTACACAATTGGGTTGTAGAGTTGGATCGATGAAGATTTTAAACCGAAACCGAAAACACTGGGCTGTTGGTTGGTTCCTGAAAACCTAAACAGATTAAGTATCTATGTCAATATTTACATTGGTCTACAATTCGTTTGATTCGTAGCTCTTGGCAGCATCAAAACTTCGATAGACGACCGTTTCAGTGTGGATTTTTGCACAGCGGTAAGCCGAACACCGGTAGTGAACCCGCGGGCAAAGCTAGTACCAAATAAAAGGTTGCTTGAGTTAAAGTTTAAAATCCTGTTAATGTTGGATGAATTTGCACTTTTTTGCCTCACTTTGACAATATATAAAAACGTAGAGCAAGCGGTCTCTCCACCTTGTCAAAATATAGTAGAGCCTGTAGAGCTAAAGGGAGCAACCATTACTGAATTGAGTGGTATAATTTCAAAACCCCCTAAAATGGGTCAGTCCGAAGTCATTTTAGGGGGTTTAAAAATTATACCACTTTAGGGGGTTTTGAAGTAATAACGCAGTGGTTTATTTACCGAAATTGGTCGGCATCGAAACCGAAAACGGAGTGTCACTAACAATCGTCGATGGTTGTTGACACAACAGACTCTTGGATATTATTGATGGTTATAATTTATCGCATGGCAGCCATGGCACCCCGTAGGTAGTGACTAGGGTGAACGAATCACGAAAGTAAGTACCTTCCCAGAATTTATGATTCACCCTCAGCACTTTGAAAGAATTCTAATTTTTCCCGGATAAGTTTTGGTGAAATAAAATTGGTATGGATTAGCCATTTCGTATTAATGATGTGGGTGCTTTTCAAAGAAAATTTATACATTTTTTATGAGATTATTGATTTTACTACCTGAAAGTAGGAAAACAGGTAAAATTACCTACCTAAGTACGGGTAGCTGAGGAAAGGAAGGAAGGACTTGGGTGGGTTTGACGAAACTCAGATAACTCTTATTCAATGAATAAATCGCAGTTTTTTTTTGGGAGTAATTTATTTTACTCTATACGGAGAATAAACGCTATACCGACAATTTTGGTGGACAATTCCATAGAAATTTCAATGGCGGCCGAATGTCGACCGTTGACACTATAAGATAGGTAATAGTGACATGAAAACGCCGAGTTTTTTTTTTCTTTTGGTCTGATACCGATATGGCCAATTTGGCGCCGAGAGTTGTAAAAAACACCTGTTTGACAGTTCTTAATTCAAACCTAAGATCAGTCGACTAGCGCCCTCTGCCGGGATAAAAAGTTAGTGTTCCACCTCATTGATATACCGTACAAAATGACATAAGATCTTTGTGCCGATTTGATCTGCGCCATGTTCCGCTGTTGTCGCGCATTTTCTATTGAAAGTGATGTGACCGTCCACGGAACTATTAGTATCACGGCTATTATTGTCCAACGACTTGTTCCATAGAGGTCAGTGATGTACGTACACGAGCACATTATCCGACATAACCATGCATATTCTCGTCACAAAAGTCATGCTCTTTTATTTGATACCCCACGGGCAATGTTTTCACATTCGGTTTTTATTTCCGAGCTTTAACCAACATATATTATGAACGGCTAAACCGATTTTGATCAAACATAGCTAAGTACACTCGCGCAAAAGTCACCTATCAACCAAAAAAAACTACATTGAAATCGGTTCATCCGTTCGTGAGCTACGATGCCACAGACAGATACACACCCACACACACACACACAGACAGACAGACAGACAGACACGTCAAACTTATAACACCCCTCTTTTTCCGTCGGGGGTTAAAAATAGGAATGACATAAAAATAGTCATTAGTTCGGCTTATAAGGGTAAAGATAAGTACAAATGTATGTATATTTGTAATACCGATGTAGGTAGGTATTTACTTAACTTTTAAGCTGTCAAATGCCGATCGCTGCAAGCAATGGACATTGAAGTGGATTGGAAAACCAATTTTCCCATTGACTAGGTAAGTAGGTAAATACGTAATTTCATGCCGCATTAATTTCTAAGTAGATCATGTAGAGCCTCTGTCTCTTTTATTTCCAATTCTTGGATAATACTCTTTTATACCTACCTACTACCTACCGACCATGTTTCAGTTTAAGGATATTCTAAGATGTTCTTAACTTTAACAAGAAGATTTAAATGCATTTTTTTCATAAGAAGCCAAAAATCGATAAAAACCCGTTTTCTCGAAAATTTAGATAGAATCTTAATTTTCGATACAGATTCCTATAAGTAAAATTAAAAAATAATATGTTAAAACGCATAAAAGCAGGTATGTTAATTCAAATTAAATAAAAAGTTTAATTGTCTACCTATTAGGTGTCGAAAATTGAAATAACACATTCAGGCACAAAATGTATTAACATGTGGATTTCTTTATGTATTATCTCTATCTATCAAGACATAAGAAATATTATCAACTAAAAATGCATCATCTAAAATCCTTCCTTGCCATGTTTCCATATGGCTCAGTGATCAAAGCACTCGCGGCAGAGGCACTGGTTCAAACTTGGTCATTTTTTCAAGCTATTGCATAGCTTTTATATCAGGCTTTGAGCGCGGCGACCGAATCAAGAAATTCCGTAACGAAAATAAAACCTAACACCCCCCACTCCGCCTACCATGTAGCTCGGCCGAGTTACATGTTAGGTACATGGTACAATATACTAACGGCCATGTACATGGTATTATTGATAATATTTCAAGCTGCAATTCTGCTAATTTCTCTAGTCTTAAGTCTTAACATCTGGTAAGTACTAATTACAAAACATGTGAGATTGAACAACGGGTAGTAAATACTGAGCGTGGAAATCCTTCACGACATGCCTTCGAGGCGTATCGACGGGGCGGGCATACGAATTATCAGCGTACGTGCCCTGTCTGGGGTTGAGTGAATTTAATAAATTATAATGGTTGAAATGTTCCGAAATTTTCCTGCAGCTGGATTTTGTTAAAGTTCTGGTTGGAAATTTTTAGAAAAATAATGGTTTTCCCTTTCTCCGGAAAGTTTTTGGTTGAGGGTTGCTAGCGATCAAAATAACATCATAAAGAATAAAGATTTGAAGAGATTGGTAGGTAAGTAAAAGTTTTGTTTTTTATTAGTAAATTACAGAATTAATATTTGATCTTAATCATTTATAAGACCATTGTTACACTCTGTCTCGTTACCTTCAACGGTGACCAAGAGTCACAAATGAACTCCTAGATGAGCTCCAGATCTCAGACTGCATCGTCAATCATCATCTAGCGCATACCGTCACCTACAAAAATACACCCATTTATTACGCAAAGTTCAAAGAAAACCAAACAATTTCATAAAACAGCTAAATCTATTCAACTCACACACACCAGTCTTTTCAACATCCTTTAAAATAACTAGAGGAGTAGGTATAGAGTTATGCCTACGTTATGAAATCATTTATTCTTGAGCCCACAGTAAGCGTGGAGACTCCGGAGATATTCATAATTCAGCGGAGCATGCCACATATTTACCGTTTCTTTGTCTTGACTACGGTACGTCTCTGTGTAACATAAAGAGGCCCCATAAATGGGCGATTTTATATCGGCAGATTTTTGTAGTAACTGTAAACACGAGTCGAATAATTTGGTAGGTACATACTTTTTACTAATAAACGATATATGAGCGTTTGGCCACTATCTCACTTGATGTTAGGGCACGAGGCAGCTCGCCTTATAGAGAACCGAATACTAGCGTTTGAGGACACGATCTATCTATAACTGATCCCGAATGGTTGGTCCTCCATTTACACCTAAATGTTGGTCAAACTTTACATATTTATGTAGATCAGTTGTTGCAGGGGTTGTGTATCGCACTTGATAGTAGCATAATGTCAGCAAAAACGTGACTTAGATTTTGCTAAGTCAACGTAATTACTTGGCTCTTTTATAAATACGCGACTGTTAATATGGGGTCTTCCAATTTAGATGTTTCATGGGGATGTTTACCACCCGAAACAATTGAAAGAGTTGTTGCAGAATACACATAAACCTTTCTGGACGCGGATTTTTTGGTAATAAGTTTTTGAATTTCACCTATCACACATAGACCGGTCGCGGTCAATAAACAATGTCTTGACGCTAAGTGGGCCGATGTTTTCGGAGACCCGTGCGTCGCGCGACTTATGTCACCTAATAGAGTAGGTACCCAGCTTTAGGCATTGCTCAACCAAATATTTGCAGTCTACGGGAACCGTAAGTTTAACTTATTCCGAATAGCTGTAAGATTGTGAGCGTTGTTCATCAACTTTATGAAGTATGAAGTTTACTGTAGAATGTAGTGTGTGAAATATTGTCGCCGTGTTCTTGTAAAAGGAAAGTTGGGATAGGTACAAAAGGTAAGGTGGCATACTTCGATACTCTTTAATTTAATTTTGTAGATAGTAAATTTTATTTATTCTACTTTAGTAAACTTTTTATTAGTGTTTTAATGATGTACATAGATTATGTTTATATTAATAAATAAAATAATAAATAAATAAATATTGCACGACATTACACACAGCGCAATCTAGCCCCAAACTAAGCACTAGGCTTGTACTATGGGTACTAGACAACGGATATACTACATATTATACTTTTTTTTTTTTGTAAATACATACATATGATACATAGAAAACACTGAATATCCCATGTCTTCGGACCGTGGTGAGTCCTAGGACATGTTGGTTTCCTCACGATGTTTTCCTTCACCGTAAGAGTGATGTTATTAGCGCACATACCTTTTTCTTAAAGAAAAAGACATTGGTGCGCGGTCGGCCTGGATTCGAACCCACGACTTTCGAAATGAAAGTCGGGGTATCTACCACTAGACCAACACCGCTCATACTAGACCAACACCGCTCATATTAGTTGTTATATTAGTTGTTATATGTGTTATTTTAAGGGTTTTATTATTTATAATAAATATTTTTTGTTTCACTTTAATTGAATATTATTGTTGGTATGTAATATAGTAAGGATTGATTTGTCAATGTACAGATTAGTCTAACTAAAAATTAAAATTCGTTTTTATAGTTTCGTAATTTAAAACGAAATTATCAAATAACCCTTCTTCGCCTCTCGCAGTCGAGTAACTTAGTCTCACGTCGAATGTGTTCTGGACCTAAGAAAATTTTTTAGACATGCTTTAAATAATCATCGCCACAAATTTAAAAAATATCTCCTTACCTATGGCAAAACAGCACTTAAATGTACATACAATAAACAACATAAATGCTTGGCAAACTCCACAATAAATGTCTAACAATCCAACACCTCATTTGTTGCTTTCCTCCCGCTATTTCTCCACCCACCAATTTGCAGTCACAATTTGTATTATTTATGAACTCTCATAGATATAAATTGCTTTATTACGAGCATGCAAATACAAGGCCCGTGTGGTTGCAACGAACTGGAAAATAAAATGGCTGCCCACCAGCGCGCTCGGTGAGGAGATCTGGGTCAAAATCTGAACTAAAGATATCATGGTCTCAGTGCTGCTGTATGGAAATTTGAGCTTCGAAAGCTATCATATGGGATTGGATTTGTATTGAAATAGGTACACTGGAAAACTGAAAGTTTTAAGATTTTATTGAATTACAATGTTTGAAATTTTAAAAATGATTTTAAATAGACAACCGATGTGGTAGGTATAAATATTTTCTTGAGGTGTGATATGCGGTATGTGTAAATACATCTAAATGGCTATTTACAAATCTTTTGTTTTCCTACAGTGTGTAGCATCTCTAAAGATAAAAAAACATATTTTTCCGATTTTCACGGTGGGTGCATAATAATTTTGATTACTTAGGCGAATGTCGACAGCTGATTTAAGTTTAACTTCCGAAATTCAGTTAAAGTTGAATGGGTTTTTAATGTGCTTCAAGACATTAACTGTTTATTATCGTATGAATTTGATCGCACAAAAACTTGGGAAGAATAAAAACGGTTCAGTCAGATTATACTAATGTATAAACAAATATGTTTCAAATTCTAGCGCAAAATACACATATCAGTAATGAAAGGCAATGCTACCGCACACCGGATAGATACATGATGTGTGTTTGATTATTTAACAACACGTCTGTTAAGATATAATATTTAAAATACTCTTAAGAACATTGTGTATTTGGTCACACCGAATCGAACTCCATCTTGAAAAAAAAACTAGATTTGGTAGCCAGCAATCAAACATGTCTTATTATTTAGAATAAGTGATTGATTACAGTTTAATAAAATCTATTAAAAAAATTACGTGATATAGGTACCTACTTTCGAAGACAAAATCTTTATAAATGTATGAAAACAAAACAAAATTGTTCGCAATGAAAAAATGTCTGATTAAGTGAGTCGTTGCAATTTCTATTACCTATCAATCTGTGTACGAAATGTATGTATACATACATGTAATACGCTCACCATTAAATACATAATATTAGGTACATGTATGTATGCTAAGCTATCATCGCATTATGTCATCCACAATCCCTAGTTCACTCAAACGGAATATCACAGGTCCGTACATTGATGCTCTGATGGATTAACTATTCGAACAAGATGGATAATGAACTCCATAATTAGAAATAGATACAGTCGAAATCAGAAGTAAAAATAACCCCCAATTTTCTTTAGCATAAATCAGATCGTACACTTTCGGTACAAGACTGCAGTTGAACAAGTTAAAAGTTAGATTACTGTATCTTAGCAGTTCCTTAACCTTAGTAGCTACACTGGTTCTATTTGTTGGTGATACAACTTACTTGGTTCAGTAAGCTGAAACAAGCCACGGCTGAAGTTTTCTTCCAAGTCATTTCTTCAGTACCACCAAGCGATCAAGTGTTTGACAACTTACACGGAAGTGACCCATATGAGCCCATCATGAGCACACCAAACTCTGACTGACACTGACTGTACATTATTGTCATCTCAGTTTATTAGCTATTATTTTAAACTATCTAACAAGTTTAGGTAAGTACTGAAATAATAACTGTGGCAATGTTATATTGGAGTGAAATTGAGAATTTACGGAGGCTTATTTTGTTATTACGTCTTTACCTACCTACACATTACGCCTCGATACATAAATTAAATAACGATATTTTTCCTATTTATGTATTTTATAATATAGTATTAACAAGGTAAATGATACTTGGAATTTAAGTTAGCTGAATGCAAACCGCATGTCTGTTGAGATACAAGCTACTACATCTCCAGAAACAGCTTGATGGTTTCTAACTATCTACATTTTAACGTTACAATGCCTCATATTTTATCACACAGGTTACCGTGTAGCTTAGTGGTTAGAGCTCTCGCCTGGCTAGCGATGAGCAAGTTTTGAAACCCCATAACGATCCTCACGGGCATAAAAGAAGGGCATAAAATACATGATTTTTTATGCCCTTCTAATATTTGTAGTAGACCTTGAGCAAAAAATTGTATGTTCTAATTCAGAGGGAATCAGCTGTAAAAGAAGCAAGTTTTGCCGAAGCATTTCATCCAAATGCAACAAAAACAAGACTGGTTTGGTCAGCCATTTTACAGCCGACTACTATATAGGCCCTTAGTTCACCAATCACAAACTGAAACATCTTTTCCTAGTTATCGTTTACACACACGCATAGCTTGCCACCCACTGCTACTCGCCAGTAGCTCGGCTCACCTTAGCTGTCTACATAACACTCGCACATACGGGTTAATCGTAAGTTACGTCCACACAGTGTTAGTTACAGCAGTGCAGTTACTCGGCAGGCTGACTCGTAAGCTAGCTCGCACTGTATAAACAAGCTATAAAACCTTTTATTCCCTGAAAACCAAAGCGTATATCGATTACCATATTATCTTGTAACAACGTTATCGTATCCCTGTTCAACCGAACGCAAAACGTATCAATTATTCTTTAAAAAATCCCCAACATAAATTAATTTAAGCCTATTTTGTTCTGGAATTAGACTCATATTTCTTAATTTATTCGATACATCCGCTTGCGAGAGGCAGATAGGAGCACCAACGTGTTTTAAGTAGGGTCTACACTTCACTTGGGTCGGTAAGCATCGACTTACCTACTTGACGAAGGAAATGGCGAAAAATAACTGTTTTTTTTTACAAAACTCATGTAAGTATTTGAATTAGATACAAAGGTTTTTTGCATACGATATATGAGCGGCTCACCATTATCTCGCCTGGTGGTTAGTAAGGACATGGTCTAAGATGTAGCACTCTCATCTAGACGATGGAAACACGGCAGTGGAACAAGTTCCGACCCGTCTTTCATAGTCAACTGGCTGCACCGGCCAACGTATGGGAGCGCGGAAGAGTCCGCTTTTCGCTACAGGGCCCTATTCTGAAAAACTGAAAATCCATGTCGGGGGCATCGAAAATTGTTGATTATTTCATGACGGAATGTCGTAGAACTTTTTTTTGTGTACAGATTGTAGGCGACATTGTTTCCGATATTTTAGTGCAGTTTACATACAAATATGTCGAAACGTATTGAAGCCTATCGACATTTTAGCCAAATCAGACATTTTTTGTCTAAAATTTGGATAGGCTTTGCACCAATAGGAGGTTCTTGTCTTAAAACTACACCAAATTGTAGGAAACAATGTCACCTACAATCTGTGCACAAAAAAAAGTTATAATCAACAATTTTCGATGAGCCCGACAGGGATTTTCAGTTTCAAGGTCGTTGGCGTGTATACTCCTCTTAAGCCGGTGGGTGGTTAATAAGCCGCGGCCGAAGCCTCCAACCAAGAAACGCCTATTGGTCGCTATTTACGACGGGCAGTGGATACCATATAGCCTATTCTTATAGCCCTACGGGGTTGATATAGGCACGCATCATAAGTAATTCGGGAACGATGACGTAATCCTAAAAGGGGTTGTTCTAGATCTCTAGGCGGACAATGTTTGTTCTACGGCTTTTTTAAGTTTAAGGTTAAGTTTAACTGGAATAACAAAACAGTTATGGTTATTATTATAATACTTCCGTATTTACCAGGGCAGATATACATTATTATTTTTATTAATACTAATATTATAAAGAGGTAACGTTGGTAACATTTATGTATGTATTCTCTGGGTAATCTCTGAAACTACTGTATTAGGTAAGTATAACTATTTTTTGTTTTTTGTGATTCATTTCTCCTTAAAAATGTTTCTAGAATGCCGAGAGCCAGCCCACACTCTTAAGATGAGTGAAATAAGCGAATGTCGTTTCGTTTCTATTTTTGTAACTAAAAACATTTCACCCACTACAGTTATTAACTTACCTCCTCCAACAAAATACTGAAAAGAAAATCCAATTTTTCAGGTCAGTATTCTGTACTAAACCTAGTTTCTTTCAACGAACCAGCATTAAAAGCCTTCGTATAAACCGTACTTTACAGTATTTATGGTCTTTCTTCACGACATACCTACAGGGCGGTAATTCCCACACTTTACGCGCCTACAGTGGAATACTTGAGGTGTGTAAATAAAATAAAACACGGTAATGGTGCTCTTACATTTACTTATTTATGAAGGACTCAAGCTAGTATCGGTGCTCCGTTTGTGATGAAGAAAAGGAAAATTCTTAATGGTATTTCTAAAATAAACAAATGTTTATTTTATAGAGAATTCCTTAGAATTGTTTTTCTTCTTTGTCTTCGTAAAAAGTGTTTTAATTTTATTGTGATACTGTTGGGCAAAGTGTGATTTAAAAATATATAAGCTATGTTTTATTGTTTTCTTTGATTCTAAAAAGGTTTTTTAATGCTCTCAAAATTTTAGTAGGTACCTGGTAGGATTCAAAAAAGGAGTATCTCTTAAGTGTGGTAAACACTAAGAAATAATGTTAAGTGTTGTAAACATTAAAAAAATGTCTTTAATTTCAATACAACATCGCTAAAACAGACGAAAAATCTATGGAAACCTCTCTGTTTGAATAAAAATAACTAATAAAATTATGAGCGTACCGGTGGCATTAAATTCTCTTTCCAAAAATTAAAAGTCAATTTCCAAAGTTACCGATAAAATATATCAAAAGTTTCCCCATCGAAGTTCCCTAGAGGGATATCAATCGGGCAGTTAGCGTCAGTTAGTACACGCAACAATACGAATCACTTATTAGCTTCTGACAATCAATTCACGTAGTTCTCTGCGAGATGACTTGTAATGGGCGTCGTATACCCATGAGCATATGTGTCTGGTCAATTGTCACAGTCTTATTTAAGCAGATAAAATATTGAACTTTTAAATAATAATTTGTTTATTATGTGTTTAGTTAAGTTAGTTAAGTAAGTTAGATGTAGTATAAAATGTTGATCATCATTTTTGTGAGGCTGATGATGCCAAGTTTAGTTGAGGTCGAAGTTTTTGATTGTTTTTTTTTTATTTCAAAATAATTACGATCCTTAGGCCGGCTTCCTTAGCGATTTGAGTTTAAGTTCTCAAGCCTGATTAAGAACTGCCCATTATTCAAAAACTGTTAAAGTGTGGTCACTTATTTTACTAATAATCTTATTGAAATGGAGTCCAATTTTCCGTTTTTTTAGTTTTTACACTTTTTAATTGATTTTGCTTAATGACTTTAAAATGTCTTAAGCAGGTCTTATGCTTTTTTATTCGATTTTTGGAAAAGGTTAAAAAAATTCAATTTTAGCCTCTCAGTATAATAGTAATTTATCATACTTTATGAATAGTATATTAAAGTTAATGTGGTTATTATCACTGTTACTTTGTTCATAATTTTATCATCAGTAGGTACCTAACTACTCATGCCGAAAATTGTATATTTAAGGTCAGTACACAGCAGCGACGACTTTCTTATTCAGCATTCAGACAGCTGTGTTCACGCGAAATATAAATATTATACAACCAGCATACGACTCTAGCCCAAAACTAAGCAACTAGGTTCGTAATGTAGGTCTCAGACAACGCATAGAATATTTACAATTTTTTTGTGTATACATGTTGTACGAGTACCTACGTTGTATGAAGATCATAGCCAGATATAAATATCCATAACTGTAGTTAAGTTTTTTTTTAAATCACGGCGAAGAGCAAAAATGAAAACATCTTGTATCTCAGGCGGGCATATATGTATACATAAAAAATGTCGTGAATGCAAACTCGTAATATGATCCCTATTGCAAACTTGTCTTGAAAAACGATTTTTTTCTTCAGAATATCGTCTAGGTGCATCAAATGTCAGCATCTATAACTCAGAAGTTGCTTAAATTGTGGAACTTTTCTTTTTGAAGGGGAATGTCCTCAAAATTATCAGATTTAAATAATTAATGATCTATATATAACTTATCCAGACAAAAGAGAATGGCCCACAAACTACATAACCATTGAATTGTATGGATAGATGTTTTGTCAATGCACTTAGATCAGTTTGTCAATCCAACTTCGACGTTCGTAAAAAATCTAGTTATATAAAGAAATAAATGTAATAGGAACCTTAACAGTTCTTTAAGTGTAGATATTTTAAGCGGCCCGCTTTAGTGATCAAATTTCTTAGATATTTTAAAACACTATTAAAGTTCTAAAAAAATAGAGGTTGTCTTACTGATTTTATTCAACTGTGTCATAGAAAACCTCAATGAGCCCTGACACGAGATGTCCGAACGTGCCACGCGTTCTCATTCAGTGATTGCATTTATTCTATGACGGGGGGTGTTCAGACACTGGCATTGGCATGATGATACCTTGCATTACATACTTGATTACCCTATTTCATCCCCAAGGTATGAACCTTGGGGATGAAATAGGGTAATCGGATTCAGAAAATAAATAAATAAGGTGTCATAGTTATGGTTATAAAGATTTATATATTTTTGTTCTTCGTCCTTCTTCTGTGAATATATTTTATAAATATTTCGTAATTCTCAAGGCAGTTTTACTATAGTACTCTATTTCGGAAACTTAGTTCAAAAATGTAAACAAAGAACTGTCCGGTTTTAAAGAAAAAAGTAAATAAATAAATAAAAATCAAATAAATGCATGAGATTTATGTTTACATTTTTGATCTAGTTTTCTGAAATAGTTGTACTTTTTTAGAAATAATTTTTAAATCAATGTTTCCATTAGAAAATCCATATCTACAATCCCTAGATACTAATATTACAAATGTGAGAGTAACTCTGTCTATCTGTCTATTACGATTTCACGTCAAACCACTGAACCGATTTTGATAAATTTTGATATACCTAGAGATAAATTGGACCTTGGACATACTTTTGATCACGATATCCCCCGTAATCAAGACTTACCCAGGGGAACCGCGGGAGCAGTGTAAAGAAGGCTATAACAGAAATGCTGTGAAATAAATTGAAGCTAACAATATTGTTAACTTGTAAAACTTGCTTTAGACCAGCCTAGTTCTTTTTTGAAGGAAATTCAAAGAAAGATAAAAACTTTAAGGACTCACAGTGAGAATGAAAAAGTTTCTTATTTTATTTCTATTTTCTTTTACATAAGTTTTTACAGTTTGATCCATATTCACGAACATTTTCCGCGATTAAGGTACAACATTTTTTGTTGATTGTTTAAGTAGGTACCTACTTACTTGTTTTTGTAGATATTATTGAACAAGTTTATGAGTAGGTTCTAACTACTACCTGACCCACTCAATTTTAACTCCACTCCCTTTTATACCTTATAATGGGCGTTGTATTTTTTTTTAGTTTATGATTTATCTTACAGAAAACTTGCCTTAAACGGTTTTATTAGGTATTCTTAGTTAGAATTTAAAATAATCTATAAAAGAAGTATCTACCACCCAATAAAGGTAGGTATCTAAGTATTTATTTAATCCAATAGATCTATCTAGTCCCGTCATCTGCAAAGATTAAGTTCAGAAACAAGCATCCAAGTAACAAACATCCAACTTTTCAAAGAGATACTTACACAGCAACATTTCATAGTTTAGTTGACGTTCAAACCATTTTACTTATTTTCACCGATTCACTGACATTCAGAAAATCGAGTTTCAAGTGTTTGGTGCAACGTCAGCATATTGCTGGCCAACACTCCACTCTTGTATTATGAAGTCCTATTTTGCAGTGACATTTTTCGTTCAACAGTACACGATTGGATTTTTGAAACGTGTAAATTTGATAAAACACGGCCGGAGGAGAAATAGGGAATGAGTTACGTTCGTTGCAAGTTTTGTCGTGCTATTGTTAGGGGTGGTTTAGGCTGAGTTTCTATATAAAACGGGTAGTTTTAGTTATGGGTAAGTAGTAGAAAATTGCATCTTCTACACTATAAAGATAAAGAGGAAAGATTTGTATTTTTGTGTGTGTCCGTATGTTTGTTATGAATAAACTCAAAAACTACGATGCCGATTTCAAAAATTCTTTCATTATTAGAGAGCTACATTCACTCCGAGTAACATAGGCTACTTTTGATCCTGATATTCCCAGGATCAGGACTAACGTGGGTGTAACCGCGGGACTCTGTATTTTTATTATATAGGTAATTATTTACATGACGAATATCAAAACGTAGCAAACATTTCTAAACATTGTATTTAAAAAAAAGTGGCTCTTCTAATTTATAGAATGCCAATTTAAAAACTCACTGCGAGCGAATCCACCATCAAATGGCTATGATTTCTCACTCACAGGCACATCCATCTGATAGTAGAATCGACAGACTATTATAGGTCATTTCATACAAATAAATAATAAAATAAAATAGCACACATTCTATCTACACTAGTACTTCTAAATCTAATCTGCTAAAAAGCACTACATTTTTGAGATCGCAGCACGATAATCTATCACACACTGTGACAAGCGACACAATATTGCTACAAAATATAAAATTGGTCGGGACACAGTAAGAGTAGAGACGGGCTCTCGTCATCAGTAGGGTAACAAGGTAAATGCAACAAGAATATTTATTTTCTGTATGTGTTCATCTATGTCACTTCAACTTCATGGATACGGTTTGGTTCAATATTCGCCGTGCAATTAGTCTTTGAAAGGGGTAGATAATTCATATTTTTTTTATTACAGAAGTTAAATGTCAAATTAGCGTGGTACTAGTCCTCAGACTAGCAAGCTGTGCAAGTAATTTAGGTCACCTATTTTCCATACAAGTAAGCATATCTGGCATAGTTTGCAGTATAAATGAAAAATGAGCTCAGTTATGCAAAACTAAGTCGACTTAAGTCGACTCAAGAACAGCTGATGTTACCTAATCTCACCCTGTGAAAATCATAACTTATCAATTTTTAATTTGATGTGTTTTAAGTGCCAACTAATCTTAATTTTAAAATTTATATTACGAACATAGTATGGACTTAACTATGTCCATAATAAATATAAATTTTATTAAAAACGACAGCTCCATGGACACTCTTGTTCCTAACAATGCAACGGTCGTAAGTAATATATTTGAAATTTTCCACTGCTATGAAAGGGATACGTGATCTCACGTTAGGGAACATTTGTGAAGCTCAACGAAACATTCCTTCTTCAATGACCACCTTTAATTTATGTTTGCGGAACTGTTAGGATGTGTTCATAGTCATGTATGTTCAAAGAATTTTGAGGACTAAATAACGGGCTCTATACCCCGGAATAAAAAGAAAATCCGCTTTTCCATTGCTATTCGATTTCGATGAATTTTTTTTGCTTACTATAGAGTTAATTTTACTTTTACTCTTTTTTACTTTACTTTACTTATCTTTTAGATAATTCTCTATAATAATAAAGCAGCCTAGTTAGGATTTAGGTTTTTAATTTTTCAATATAAAAAAAGCGGAAAATGGAAAACTTTAGTTTTACACAAACGTTTGTGTTTTCCTACTGTGGGCGCCAGTGCAGCATTCACACGCGAGCCATGTTTTCTTCCATCCATGCTGGGAACACACCTATTGTGATATTAGAGGCGAATTGTCTGTGCGGTAAAACACGCGTAACGTGTTGAAATAATGTATGCAAACAAGCTAGGCGTGTTCGTAGATGTACGTAACACGCTTAGCGTATTGGCACTGGCGTTCCTATTATTTTTATTGAATGTTACGGGTGTGCGGAAGAAACCACACCTTGCGTTTTTGCCGCATATGAGACTTTTGGTTATTTCGAGTCCAGCAGTCAAAATGTTAAAATGATCGAATAATGGTATTGTACTGGTATAACAATAAGTAAGTTAAAATAGTAGAATTTTCAGTGTTTTGGAATAACTTAGGAGATTTTTATCTTTTTATCCTTTAAGAGTTAAACCAAAAACTTACCATAAATATTAAAACTTTAGAAGATAATGGTGAATAAGAACAAAGCTTTATGTTTTTCAGAGTTTAAGTATGCAGCTAATTTCATAATAACAACAAAGGAAAGTTTGAGGTTTGAGCAGGAAACTACCAGACCGACCGAACAAACTATGCCAATTTTGGAAATTCACTGTTTGTAGTTGTATTGGCAAAGCTTTTCTATGAAACTGGATTTTCGCCGATTGAGTTTAAACTGTATATAACTAAATAACTAGTTCATTTATCTGAGCTTAACCTAGACAAAATTAAAAGAAATCAAGGTAGATAAGACATTTATTCGTCTCGTATTTTTTTAAATAAATTATCATCATCTAACAGACATATAGGACAACGGGACAATAAGTAAGCATTGTAATAAAATAACGATACTTACCTGTTGCCCTACGTGAACGACTCAGGCGATAACGCGACGCGATGCGATGTAATGTATACCTAAGCTAAAATATGACAGTGACCGCGACGTTTTTTCGCCTGTCAATATGTCATGGCCTCCATTGTATCGCGTCGCATAGCTACATGTCCCGTTCGCTCACATAAGACAACGTATAACGTTAGGTATATTTGGATTCGGCATTTTTTATACAACATCTAAATTTCAAAAATAAAATTGCGGACGAACAAAAATCAGAATGCTACATTTATGTAGCTACGTTTTATGTTACTCCAGTTATATTATTTTTAAACATGTTAAAAAATTATACAGTTTTCTTCGTTCAAATTCTCAAGTCTCGAATACATTCCGGCTTATTCGTCTTATAAACAGTCCAGTTTTATCTGCTGCCAATGACAACAGAATGCCTCTAACGCCTACCCACTTCGCCCTAATGAGACCGTACCATCCATTAAGCTATTTAGTAATTAGGTGCGAGTAGAACTCCGCAGACTCCGCACCCCGTGCATCTCTCTTATTTACTCCCTAACCAAAAGAATCATTCTCAGTAGATCCATTGCTCAGATCCATCATGGATCTGGTGAGATATTTGTCTCTCTTTAGATCCATTGCACATATCCATCATGGATCTGGTGAGATATTTGTCTCTCTGTAGATCCCTAGAATGTGTTTTCCTGAGATGTTTTTTTTTCGGTAGATTCGTTAACAAACTCGGTAATTAAAAGTGTGTATCTAACAGTGGATACAGGCCACTTATGACCGAAGCATCTGGAAATCTATGAGGGAGGCTTATGTCCAGCAGTGGACTTCTTACAGCTGAAATGATGATGATGATGATGATCTAACAGTGTCTATTAAGATTTTTTCCAGGAGAATCCGTATACACAAATGATCCTAAAGTTATTCTTTGTAAAAACTGTATTGTGTTTTGGTACAATAAAGTGTTAATCTATCTATCTATTTATCTACGTGGCTTTTTTTTTCTACGTGGCTTAATGGTTTACCTTGCTCTTGTGAGTGATAGTAAGCGTCTGCGAAAATGTGACAAAAGCTGAGTCAACGCATTGGGATCGTTTGTGAATACGGCTGTCCGTTAAGGATTTAGGACCATGTTGGTCTACTTATTACTTTAAACAAAACAAAAACCAACAAAAGACAATCTACAAAGAAACCAAACACGATCGAAATAAAATCAAGATACAAACAAAAATTTCAATGTGGTTGTAGGTAGGTACTGCGAGATAAATATTTCACTTGTTCCACGATAGATCAGAACAATGGATCCATTAAGAACGATCCAAGCAACACATTTAAAATGTTTATTTAATGCGAAATTGTCGCATGCTTTTTACATTAGGTAAGTACTCGTACTACATTTTCATGCAAGCATTTTTGTTGCGCTTTTCCTGATTATCGCTTTCGAGCACTGTTTAAAAAAAAATCAGGACCGTTTTGGATTCTGAGTTAGTTTTTCATTCGAATTTTGTGGCATTGTCGTTTTAAAGAAATGTTTTATGAAGGTGTTATTAGCTTATTTAGTTAATTAGGTGTGTTCTTTCTTTACCTATAAACTGTATTATTAGTAAACAACTTTAGTCTTAAATACCTAGTTATTGTTACGTTTTACGTTTCTCTTTTCGTATAATCATATCTATATATTCTAAGCTATTCTTATTATTTTTTTATAAAAAAAACAACGATCAAACCTACCAAACGTAACAGTTTTATTTTAAATCAAAAATGAATTTAACAAACGGAAAATAACTGATAACTACTGGAAATTAACAAATGACTGCAATAATTATTCGAGAGAATCTATGTCTGTCCGTATCGAGCGACATCGGCCATCCTGTACCCAACTTAAACACGGACTTAGACAGATCTTTTCTGAATCATTCCGATGCCCAACTTTTATTATTGAGGCTAATACGGACCTTTTTTCAGTCACTCCGTACCGTAAGTTAAAATGGACTTATATAGATCTTTTCCAAGTCACTCCGATGCTCGTATCTTAAATAGAGACTGACACAGATCTTTTCTTGGTCACCCCATACCAATTACACACATCTAAGGACATCTAAAACAACGATTACTAGGTAACCTACAAAATGGAAACACAAAAAGTTATCTTGAATACGTTATACGTGAGTAAGTGTATATATCAGCGTCAACTTACTCTCAAAAAATACTGCGCACGCGTCAGGAGTCCATTCGCCGCTCCAAGGGACTAGGTACTCTGCGGATGCCTGGGTTACCTTGCCGTAAGAGTTGGACAACAAGGTGAGCTCGTAGCGATTGTTTGCCAGCTCCTTGGTGACGCGGTACGGACCCCGCATGCCGCTATCTAATTTCCCTGTACTTTGCGAACGCTTTATGACGTAGACAAAATCATCAGTATTGAACTTTCTAGGAGCATTACGATGCTTGTTTACGTATGCATCTTGAGCGAGTCGATTTTTATCGAGATTGACTTCGACTCGCTGTCTACGTAATTCGCGCCACGCTTCCCGGTTAGGTGTCGAACCTTCTATAGTTATGTCTCTAATTAAGGAATTTATTAACGGTGTCGTGGTCTCCGTGCCAATAAGTAGGTTTAACGCAGAACAGGAAGTCGACGCATGTTTAGTTATGTTCAACGTCAATTGAACCTTCCATAATACTTGCGACCAGGACTCTGACTTCAATTTGACTTCTAATCGAATCATATTTAACACGGTACGACAGTACCGTTCAACCTGACCATTTGACTGATGCATTTCGGGTGTTATGAAATGCATCTCGATGCCATACTCTGCAGCGAGAGAAGTGAATACCGCGCTGTCGAACATACGACCCCTATCACATACAAGTAACCGTGGTGTACCGATGGTACCTATGGCGTTAGATATTACACGTTTTAGTTCTGAGGCGTCTTGTTTACACATGGGAAATAATAGGCAAAATTTTGTAAATGCATCTACTAAAATCAAAACGTATTTATGGCTATCTGACTCCGGCAAAGGGCCTAAGGAGTCAACATGTACTGTATCAAAAGGGACAGAGGGTTTTTGCCACGATGTTATTGGTTGCAATGGTGCACGTGGCACCTTTTTATAGGTTAAGCAATTTACACAGTGCGAGATATACTTCTTAGTAAAACTACGCAAACCTGGGAACCAAAAGTGTTTTAAAATCAAGTCTATTGTCTTTTCATAACTCAAATGCTCGTGTTCATCGTGAAACACGCGGAGGAGGCTAAGCCTGTAACCCTTAGGTACATAATATAACAGCCGGGATTGCTCACCTACCGTGTTATACTTATAATACAACATATCGTTCTTCTTTATATACCTAGTGTCGTCTAACTGACCATCGTTTAATTTTTCTAATAATGTAGCTACCTCAGAGTCCGCGGATTGTGCTATTTGAGCCCATGTGTTTGGTTTGACGGATGTGCACGCATTAACGGGGTTCCTGCTAAGATAATCCGCGTGAGACATTGATGTGCCTTTGCGATATTCCAAGGTGAAGTCGTAATCTTGAAGGAACATCCACCAACGTGCTACTCTCGGCTGGAGATCCTTTTTATTTTGCGTTAACTTAAGGGCATTGCAATCTGTTATTATTTTAAAGGGCTTACCAACGAGATACTGACGGAAGTGTTGCAATGCTCGAACAACCGCGAGGGTTTCCAGCTCGTATGAGTGGTACTTTGGCTCCGCTCCCGCCGTAACCTTGCTAAAATAGGCAATAACTCGCTTACGCTTCTCGGAGTCTATCTGTAACAGGACAGCCCCGTAGCCCAGGGCGCTGGCGTCAGTATGGAGCTCTGTATCCAAGTGTGGATCAAAAATCATTAGAATCGGCTCACTAGTTAAGATTTTAATAATTTCCTGTCTAGCTGATTCTTGATCGCTACCCCAGTTGAACTTGACGTTTTTGCGGGTGAGTGCTGCAATACAAGCAGTTTTAGAAGCGTAACCACAAATGTATCTGCGAAAATAACCTGCCAGGCCCAAAAATTGGCGAATTTGCTTGACGTTTTGTGGTGCAGGCGACTGAACTAGAGCTTTTATTTTGTTCTCGCTCGGTCTAACCTGACCATTACTTATTATTCGTCCTAAATACTCTACTTCCGGTGTAAGGAACGTGCATTTTCGAAGATTTATAGAAAACCCGGCATTAGTGAGAGTCTTTAGGACGGAATCTAGTAATTTTAAGCCATCATCCACAGAATCGTGTTTTAGGATTACATCATCAAAATACACAAGTACCTGTCCAGATTCTATATACGATTTTAGTGTTTCAGTCATTAATCTTTGATACACAACCGGTGCATTCGCGAGACCATAAGGCATTTTGAGATACTCATAATGGCCCTCCGGCGTCACAAACGCAGTTTTGTCCACCGAATCGTCGTGAAGACGAATTTGATGAAATCCGGTCGTCATGTCGCAAACCGTGAATAATTTACTATCCCCTAGCCTATCTATGTGATCATTGATCAATGGGAGAGGAAATCTTTCTTTAATAGTCAAATTATTTAATGCCCTATAATCTACAACCATCCTATCGGATCCGTCCTTCTTTTTAACTAGTAAAACGGGGCTGGCATAAGCCGATTGAGACTTACGTATGATTTTCTTATCTAATAACTCACGAGTTATCTCTCGGACGCGCAACTTTTCATCGTGCGACATTTTGTACGGCCGATAACACACAGGTACATTACTGTTTAATCGAATATGCATTTCGCCTGTCGTCACAGTTGTAGTGGCCGTGCCACTTAAAAAGAATTGCTTGTACTTACTAAGTACATTAATTAGCCTATTTTTATCATTACTACCTAAAGATGTTTTAATAGAATCAAAACAAATATCTACAGAACAATCAGAAATCGTATTTACAGTTAATGAATTAATATTATCCGATCTCATAATACGTTGGGAAGTTGCAGTACGAACATACGAAACCCCTTGTCTATTTAAAACATCTGTACCTACAATGATAGGAATGTTCAAAAATTTACGCGATACTATATAAAAATCAACCTCCAGCGTTATATCGCTAAATTCTATCGGTAAGGTGATAAAAGTAGTTGTTTTTATTTCTACCCCACCAAAACCGCGCAGTAATTGAAAACCTTGGTTTAATTTACACGAAAAATGCTTAGCTAAATCAGCAGTAATCAAAGATATGTACGAACCACTATCTATCAGTACATCTGTCGGGATACCGCCCAAAACGGCAGTAATTACGTCACGATTTTTATTTTCGACTACTATTTCGCGACAAAAATTAACGTTACCCGAGTTGCGAGATTCCGACCGTTCTTTGGCAAAACACACAGATTCACTATGACCTACCTTTTTACAAAAATTACAAACTACTGTCTTTGACGAACCCGGATTTGGTTTTGTACTGTTTTGGGATGAGGTTTGTGATTGATTTTTATCATTAACTTCGACCTTAGGCTTTTTATTGGGACACGATATACCTATATGACCCCATTTGTTACATACATAGCACCGAGACTCGCTAGCTTTTCTTTTAGTCTTTTTCTCGAATTACTATTCTGATTACGTTGAAAATTTTCATTCGATTTGTAAGGTAGTTTTGAAAAAGTTCTCCTAAACGATCGATCACCAGTATTTGAATTATTACGATTGGTACGATGTGGCTTGATGTAAATAGACAAAAAATCGACTAAGTTGGATATCTGCACCTTTGAATTAGTTGCCGCAGCTCGTATTTGCGGGTCTTTTATACCACGTAACACAATTGCAACAATTAACTCGCTACTTAAGCCCTTAACAATTTTTAGTCGCAGCAATGCCCTACGAGCGTACTCGGCGTATGTCGGGTAGTCATCACTGCTAGTACACATTACTTCGTATAAAATGTTAGCTATGTCTATATGTTTGGGGCACAAAGATATTAATTCATGTTTGAAATTAGACCAAGTTCTATCATTACTAGACCACTCGGTAAGCAAAATGCTAGCGTCCCCTTTTAAACAATGAGCTATACGGGCTAGACACTCCGTGTCGTCCCACCTATTACGCAAACGGGCCCTATCTACTTCGTCACACCACAGGGTTACATCATGCAATTTAGGATCGAAGTTCGAAACGAAATAATGGTTCGGTCTCACCGTGTTTATGGAGTTCAATGCTTCAAGGAACTTCTCGGCTACTGTCGTACTGTCCAGGGTTGAAGGTGGCAACGGAGTTGGTTCGGGAGTTGGCGCGGGAAGTGGCAGCGGTCCGCGTTGCGTGTCCCCGCTCGTGGAGCTCGTTTCCGAAGTCGAGGCACGCATCATGCCGGTCTCCGCAGGAATCGATCGCTGCTCCAGCGCCGACAGACGACCCAGGATAGTCTCCAGCTGCTGACCTATACTGTTGGACGGAGGGCTTTCTCCCCTACGCCGTTGTCGTCCTCGATTCGATCGAGCAGGCATATTTTCTTACTTTTTATTTAAAACTAACGGTAAAATATGCACCGATTTCTTCAAAATTGAATAAACACGAAAAATAAACCAAAGCGGTTACCGAGGCGTTCTATCCCACTTCTGATCTAAGCTATTCTTATTATTTTTCTATAAAAAAAACAACGATCAAACCTACCAAACGTAACAGTTTTATTTTAAATCAAAAATGAATTTAACAAACGGAAAATAACTGATAACTACTGGAAATTAACAAATGACTGCAATAATTATTCGAGAGAATCTATGTCTGTCCGTATCGAGCGACATCGGCGGGAAAAATGAGAGCCCCTGCACGGCTCGCATCGTCTTTTATAGGCTCGGCGTGGTGGGAGACTTCGAGTAGGGGATGATCGCTAACAATATATTAAATTCAAAATCCTAACTGATCTATATATCAACGCAGACCCAGACCGCTGGTCCTAGAAATATGAAATTTGGAGAGTGTATTCTTTGTTTTGTGGTGTGTAGGGATCCACTAAGAAAGGATTTTTGGAAAATCCTGCGGGATCGGGACTTACGCGGTTGAAACCGCAGGACGCAGCTAGTAATTAAGTAATAAAGAAAACCTCACTTGGGTTTATATCCATTTCATTATCTCCAAAACCTAATTTACCTTAGCGTACCTACATCTCTCATTTACAAGGGTGCAACGGGATAAAACAATTTTTAATTATTGAATTCAATTAAAAAACAGTATTACAGCCAAATGCAGAAACGCCACTTAAAATTTGAGGCGTACTTAAATAATTGAGCAGCTTCTAAATTAAATATCCGTATGGGAATTTTTGAATTTGAGGGATGCTTAGTTGATTAAGTAGAACTCAAATTTTAAGTTGCGTTTCTGTTTTCGGCCGTTAGTCACTGTAAAGAACGTGTTTAAAATTGAGTGGTGTCGGTTGCGGTCGACATCAAAATTCCATCAAGGGTAGAAAGGGGGGTGTTATAGTTGATTTGAATTCAATGTGCGTGCGGTGTCCGTGTATGGTTTTATGCGCATAATATACATTTGAATGCACATTGCCTCCGAACTGCGGTGAGTTCCATACGTTTTATGTGATGTTTTCGTTCACCCGATAGTTTCCAAGAGTCCTATTTGGAGAATAAACAAAAATACAGGTTTTGAATCTACTTCATAATGACAGCAAGATGTTTTTTTTCTTATTTATTTTCTTGTTGATAGCTCAAGACTTAGTTATCTTGAAAAAAAATAAGGAAAAATACGCATTCAACATTTTTTACTTTTTCACTCGCGTCTTTGGGTTGGTACCCCAACGTCTATACCAACTAAGGAACTTTTTAGGGACTTGCGTGGTCTAATTGGTATAGACGTTCGGGTACCGACCCAAAGACGCGAGTTCAAGCCTCGCCGCCAGTGAAATTTATTGAAATGTGTAAATTTTCCTTAAAAAAATCTAGCAAGATGGTTGCTTTTAATCTATAGATCTGTAGGTGCCTCGCGAACATGGGTAAAAAACGGCACAAATTATTTTTATGCCGTAGATATTTTCATCGGAGAATAGAGTAAAGTCTGGATCCCTCGAGACGTAAACGTCGTAAACGAAGTAGACGCAAGGAACGTTGATCTCAATGCATTTGACTTAGAGAGGTTATAAACAGCTGGAGGTCCCGATGAATGGATGGAAATGGGGGAAGCCTTTACCCAGCAGTGGGCAGCACGTCAATATTATAAATGTGAAAATGCAATGTATGTGCCAGTAAACGAGTATTGTAACACGACGTATTACTTAAGAAATGTAGTTCATGAACTCTACCAACAGATGGCGCTGCTAAAGAAACAAAGCCCAAGCTAGATCGCGCTATCGTTGCGTTTAGCTGATCTATAGACCTCGGACGTGAACTTTGTCCATTGTATCCTCAGATCCTCAGATCCTCAGATCCTCAGATCCTCAGATCCTCAGATCCTCAGATCCTCAGATCCTCAGATCCTCAGATCCTCAGATCCTCAGATCACCTGCAGGCTACCTTGGTACGCATCGGGCCTCTGCATCCTTCTTGGAACAGAGCACCTGAACCTCCTCGGTCTATACGCTGAAAGCGTGACAGCCTGAAATCCCCCCCCCCCCCCCCCCTCGTACTACACCGTGCGCCGCACCTCTGTAACAGTGCATCCGCCTGTGCATCCTAATTGGAACACGGTGTGGGACCTGTCCGCGTTAAGGCTGTTCTCCTGAAAGCCCTGAAACTGTAACCGCCGACCTGAAAACCGTGTAATATACTCGTATAGACTTGAACCTGCGTTTTCTATAACCTCCACCGACTCCACTCCCCTACAGTATGTTTTTTACACCTTCACACAAAAACTACTGATTCTGTGATGAAACTTGGTATGCTAGTCCAGCTTGGAAGCTGGACTAGGACATTGGCATTTGCACACTGACAATGTCACACATTTTAATTCCCATATTCCTTCGAGATAGTTTTTAAATATATGTTTTCAAATTCAAATAATTAATTCGTAACGATCCGCAATTTCATATGTAAAGTTTAATAATTATCGCCCTTACTTATAAACGATGACTAACTTTATGTAACGTTTGTCTTTTACTGTGACATGAAGGTTTAAAATTAACAAACGTTACATAAACTTAGCCATAGCTTATAAGTAAGGGGGTATTTATACCTCAAAAATTTTAATAATTAAGAACAGAAACGCAAAAGTAACAAAAGCGACAATCAGCTCCATTCAAGGATTACTTATTATTCAATCCAGATTGGATGTCAAGCAACAAAATTACTATTCATCTAAACAATTGTTCTCATTAACAATGCAGCGAAGATAACAATCTTCCGAAGATCGCTTTGAAGTTCCAAAGATTGA
Source organism: Idaea biselata (assembly GCA_958496205.1). Classification (NCBI taxonomy): domain Eukaryota; kingdom Metazoa; phylum Arthropoda; class Insecta; order Lepidoptera; family Geometridae; genus Idaea; species Idaea biselata. The sequence goes on from OY292395.1 coordinate 7,761,840, forward strand.
TAGGAAGAGACAAAGAGTATTGTTCTAGAGTTCCAAATGTTGAATGTAGACTAGAGGTTTTCATAAACCGATAGATTGATTTAAGGTGTTTACAAATTGCTTTATTATTATAAATTTAATTTGCTTTATTATGTCGAAAGAAGATCGGTGTTATCAGTGTGGTTGAGTTTCTGTAAGAGACACGAATGAAATTTTTTTTTAAATGAAATAATGTATATAGGTAGTGTAATTGTATTATTTGACTACCCATATTTTTTTACATGTGCCATATATTTGGAGAACTTAATAGTGCCTTCTGTTCACAGGTAGACCATCAATTCAGGAGTTCTAGATGGTCCACTGAAACACTGAAAAATGGTCCAACTAACACGACCACCATAATGATACAGGCCCTACTTTATTTCGTCATTTAGGAATTATCGGTCGATCCGACCGGTAATTTTTTTCAGCAGTTTCAAACTTTGAATTTCGAAGGTCAGAAATTAACGCAGTAGCCCTGGTTAATAGGTACCTAGGTATTGTCTGTTTTGTAAGTTTTGTTATATGATTAAATATATAGCTTTTTAAGGAATCGGCCGATACGAAAATCTACAAACTGATCCTATTCCTAGTTAGTATCCCAAGGAATTGTTGTGTAAACACGGCGAAGAGTCGGCAAACTCGATAGATTCTCTCTAAACGTTATTACTTTCTGAGCGCACTTCATTCATTATCTTTCGACTTAGCCTTCGAGTTTCAAGGATCGTGGTAACTAGCTTTTGGTACTTATACCTATTTGATTAAGAGTTTTATCTGTACGTGGTTAGCTTGACTGGTAAATACTACGCAAATATGTTTGTGGGCTTGGGAAAAGGATCTTACTCGTACATTATTTTAGTTGGTACATAAATTCTTTTGGTAGCAATATGACAGTAAATATTTTATTTTGGTAACTGATTACGGATAATGACACATTTTACATAATGATATATTTTAATAATATTTGTTATGAAAACAGGCACGTTTGTTTATACGAAATAATTCAGTAGTATAGCTATACATTACTGAAATATAATATGTAGGTAGATCAAATTATATAAATTTGATACGATGTTTACTTCTATGAAGTTCATTATTTTTGACTATTTATAAATTGAATTTGTGAAATGATTTTAGAAATCAATAGACTTACTTTGATGATACAATTCGTTAACGTATTATACCTAACTTGTCTTATTTTTGAACGAAATTTCATATCTGCTAAGTAGGTACTCATATTCCAAGTCGAGATGTTTCAATTAAAATAAATAAGCTTGTCAACGAAATAAACTGGTAATATTCCCTACGACAAAACCATGTTCCACCCCAACCCCAAGGTATAAAAAGATCGCAAAATAAACCGTAAAATGTATATTTAAGAAACTAATAAAGAAAGTAGGCAAGTATCAGTAAAAAAGGGTTGGCTTGTACTAAATAAAACAAGTCCGGTAAGTAAATATTGCAAAAGGCATCGGCACAAAGTTCATGGAATACCCGAGAGAACAACAGAATATTCGCAAATTTCTAAAAAAGAAAATAAAAATGTTCGTCTCAGAAGTTGCTCTAAATAACTTGTTGGTTGAAAGCTCTTATAGGAACATGAACGAAATACAATAAGTCGGTCGGTCCTTTACGAGCAAAGGGATAAAAACTTTATACAAATGATATCGAAGTCAAATGAAATGTTACATTTTTCTTTGACACAAAAAATAATCTTTGCGTTAAAGATTTCTGTCGGAGAACTGTTTGTTTACCTAAAAATTCTTCTTACCCATCTTACTTCTATACGTTTTTAGAATCCAGTCTAGCTAGACCCTTTTTATTGTGCGACGTGCGTTGATTTTGACTGTCTCTGTTAATGTTTTCATAAAATCTTTATACAACTGATATACAATTCAAATGAAATGATGACTATAATCCTTTTTACCAGGAATATTAAAACAAAAAAATCGCCGTTGACGAGATTTAAACTAGCGTCTTCACTTGGCGGGCGAGGCTCCATACCAACTAGCCCACACAGGACCACTCACGCACTCGCTTTAGTAAATTTAAGAATTGTGTAATGTTTTCAATTTTTCTGTTTTTTTACTTTATAAGTAGTTATGTATTTTTAACTTAGAACATCCCACAAATACCAAAAAGTTAAAGTTTGTAGGTATGTACCTATGTTTCTTGCTTCTTTACGGAAAAACCGCTAAACCAATTGCGATATATAGACCATGAAGATGTCATCGCAATCAGTTGAGCTGTGTTTGCGTGACGGAGCAACACGCACACAAACCCATACCACACATACTCACAAACTGTCACATATAAAAGATATAAAATAAATTTCGCCATTTCGCTTTGATTATAGTTAAAGGTCTTGTGGTTCATTATAAAGCTTTAATCATAATTATTGAAGTTACACGGTAAGTTTAGTTGGTAATGTGAAACTAAATACAGTGTGCCAAGATTGTAAAGGGCACCCAAATGAGGTTATGGCGTGATACTATACGATCATATTAATATTAGGGATTAAAAACTAGGGGTTTGCTGTTAAAATATTTGTAGATTGGGATATTAAAACTATATTATCAATATTAAGATATAAACTTTAATTAGCTACTAACAACGGCTAGACGTCGCACGCAAGCCAAGTATTCGTGACTAAAATAATAAAACTTTTGTTTAATTATTGTGGTTTGTTTAAACTATATAATATTATACGTACCTAATATATGCGCGGTGAAACACTTTGCATTATATCTTAATCCCAAAATAAATATCAACACTAATTACACAAAAAAATATGTAGGTTTAAGAGGACGACTAGAAGAATTTGTAGAATGTATGTCAACATATCTCAGTAATTGCAACCATATTTTGGTATTTTGATTATCCTTCTTTTGCCTTCATTTTGGCCGTTTTGTTTACACAATTAGTTAACTTTTACATCATCATCATCCGAGCGTTGTTCCCGGTTGCATCTCTCTCGAGAGCCCGGGGTCCGCTTTCCTACTTTTACGTCTCCACTTCGCACGATCTTCGGCATCCCGTGTAGTGAGGCCATTAGCACGCTTATCCGATCTTACAACGTCAAGCCAGCACTTCTTGGGTCTTCCCAATCTGCCGCGGCCGGGCGGAGGCGCCATAGCAAGACATTTGTTTCCCACGTAACTAGCCGGTTTTCGTAGAACGTGGCCGTACCACCGTAAGCGGCATTCTTGCAGTTTGTCTGCAATGTCTCGGACATGAAGGCTGCCCCTGATGCGGGAGTTTCTGACGCGGTCTTTTCGCGTCACTCCACACATCCAGCGCAGCATCTTCACCTCTGTGACACGCAGCTCCTGGTTATGTCGCTCAAGCAATGGCCACGCCTCACTACCATACAAAAGGGCAGGTCTAATGATCGTTTTATAGACCTGTCCCTTCAGTTTAACCGGCATTTTCTGGTCACAGATGACACCAGTTACCTCTCGCCACTTGGCCCAAGCTGCCGAAATGCGGGACTTGACGTCACAATCGATGTCGCCGGACTCGTGAAGCACAGATCCCAAGTACTTAAACTGGTCTGTCCGCTCGACCATGTGACCGTCTACGCAGACAGGTGTGGGATCTGTGGTATTGCTAGCCAAGTATTCGGTCTTCGCTACGTTGAGTTGCAAACCGCTGTTCTCAAGTGACTCTTTCCACGCATTTACACGCCTTCCAAGCCGTCCCTTATTCGAGTCCGCTAGCGCAATATCATCAGCATACATGAGCATCCACGGGGGCTGCTCGTGTGCGTCTCGGATGATAACGGACAGTGCGTCCAGTATTACGCTAAACAGAAACGGAGTTAGGACGGATCCTTGGTGGACTCCGACTGTAATGGGGAAAGATTTAGTGTCACCAACAGCAGTTCGCACCACTGAACTTTTATAGTTAACTTTTACAACACAAAAAAATAAAAAATAAAACAACTCGTTTAAAACCTTAGATGAAAACAAAAATAGTAGATACGGTATATTCTAACATTGCGTATTCGAAAAATTAGCTAAAACACTGACATCCATTTTCATAAAATTAGTGTAGATCATGGGAGGATTTTTGATGATGTATTTCTCCTTGTAAAAAATATTTTCTAGTAAAAATGCCTTGAGCAATAAAAACATAAGAAATATTAAATTAGTGTATTTAAAAACATTTGTCTTTAAGAATGATTCAGGCATTTGTAAAATGAGCAAAAATAAATTCTTATGGATTTCAAAAAGACAATCGCAGTGTGACGCATTTTCCGAGACTAGGTAACGTATCTGCTGTTTTTTGTTTTCATCTAAGTTTAAAACAGAGATTTTTATTTGACAACGAAACGGGATATATTTGAACATTAGCTTTTCCTGTATTGATTAATATTAATAGTAATCTGCACATCATATTGGTAATACAGGTTGACCTAATTAGCTATACGAGAAATACTGTTTTGGCGCTTACGACACGGCGAACGTCCTAACTCGAGCTACGCTACCATACGGTTATGATTTTTAGTTTATCAATGCTTCACCTTAACATTGTATTTTGCTAAGTTATATTGTTGCTAAGTTGCTAAGTTATGTAAGTTGCTAAGTCCTAACTCGAGCGTAGCTCGAGTTAGGACTTAGCAACAGCTCGAGTTAGGACTCAGAGCAGCAGCTATGCTCACTTGTATGAAAAACTGCGACTAACTTAGTTCAGTTAGCGGCGGACGTTCGGAACCAACCACCCACTCCCACCGGTCCATAGATACGTAGTCCTAAGTAATATACTATTTTTCTAACCTTAAAACATTTCCAAAGTGTTGTAACTTTAAAAGGAAATTGTTTAAGGGGAAAGGAAATTAATCTTTCTCTTAATTAGTAAAGTTGGACCGAACGGTACGGCGCGTAGAATTCAAGGCCAATAAATTAAGGTGCTACTCTGGCACAATAGTGTAGGAAGCCAGTTTTTGCTTTTAAGTCTCTCAATTTTTAAGATTTCACTTTCGGTTTTTCTACTCTTGTTTTAGATTTTCTTCTGTTCTCACGATGTTGGATACCTAGTCAATCCTGATGAAGAGACCTGTAAAGGTTTCGAAACGGTGAGCATTGAAACAATGCTAAAAGTAATAATTTACTACCCTACTAAAAATAATATATCTACCTACTCTTGCTTTTACATCACAACCACAACCAATTAAACTTGTTTTTGTAGAAAAATCTTACAAGTTGTCGCAGTAGTTACAAAACTTCTTTTAATTGAAACTTCTTAAAAAAAAAGTTGTAGCTAATTGAAACTTTTATTGAAAAAAGTTGGAACTGTTTTAAATGTTCACTTCATTTCAATTATTACGTGCGAGTCTGATGTATTAAATTGGAGTTGAGCAAGCCGAGCTACTGGTGTTTAAGTACTGCTGTCTAGGCAGCAGCTCGCACGCCAGCTCGCACTATGTAAACGAATTATAAGCAGTAATTAAGACGGGGATAGATGATAATTGTCTGTCCTTTTTCGGTTGCATAGGATTGAGTGAGATAGAATTGTATGAAAAAAAAACGATAATTTCTCGTAAAATGTACACTATTTCATCAAATCACGATGAAGAGTACTTGAGTAATAAAGTTTTATACTTTGTATTAAAATATTGACTCGGTTATACTCAAAGATTTGGATTTACATTGATTTTAGTTGAAAATTAGACGTTGTGATTATTTTTTATTGTTTAAAATGTAAAATTTTATAATTTCCTTATGACGAGCACAATCAAAGTGTGATGGTAATCTATAAATATAAAAAAACAGGTTATATGTGGCTTGTTTCGGCGTCAAAAAATTGTATCTAAAATCGTCATTTCACATAGGTCACGCCCTTAAGCGCAAATATCGTGCCTTTCTCATTCAACAAATCTCTTTCCTGTTAATTATTCACAAGATGTTAAAACTCTGAATATATGGAAACGCACAACGCACTCTAACGAGAATTCTTAGTGACCCTTCGGATTCAATGAATTACTGGTTAGCCCTGTCAAGGGTTCAGACCCTGAGATCCCCTAGAGTGTTTGAGACTTAGAGCCTCGAGCGTTTGACATTTCACGAGGGGAACAGAAACAAATTTTACGTTTCTGTGAACGCAGGAAGAATTTTAAGTGATAATTCAAGGGTGATACGATTGTCAAGTTCAATGGAGTGATAGTGAAGAAGGTTTTTTATATACATACATACCTATGTACTTACTTCATTTGAACGTTTAAGATAGAGACAAATCTAAAAAAAAATAAGGTGTCGCTTATAAATCTTTATTTTTACCTACCATAAAACAACATATTTCTGAATATCGCAAATATTTGCTTTATCTACAATAAAGATATAGGGGGCTAAAAGTACCCCGAGTTGGTTGGAGAAAAGGATGGTACGACAGTGCTTGCTTAACTTAACTTGGTGTAAATTATAAACTTACACTTGTTCCTATGTAGTTTAGTGTATTGTTTATTTTAGTTCGGTAGTTTATGTACACGTAGCTCAGTCGGCTAAGCGGCTGAGTAAAGGTTTGCGGGGAGGATTCATAATATCCTATCTGCTAGCAAATAATTTTAAACCAGATTTTTTTTTTACCATTATTAAAAAAAAAACTTTAATACTAACTTTAACTTTAATTCACAATAGTAAATTTCTCTTAGTCCTACTTGAACAAACCTGGAAGTAAAGTATTTGACCTAGTCCAACTGATGCAAGTCCAATGTGTTGAGAAGTTTTTATTTTTGTTTTACTATTATAAAACCTTACTGGAACTACAAGATATACTGGCTACCGATAGTTATTTACCTAACAGCCAAAACCAACGGCTAAAATCGTCTCTTACTACGAAGAACTCATCGAAATACCAATTACATCCCCCTATCAAGCTATTAAGATCACTCTCCAGCATACTAGTGCCACTTAAAACTAAAACCGAGTATCTATAAGGAACTATTGCGGTCTCCATAGTTATTATAATCTGAGACAGACAAATTTATATAGTAGGGTTCCCGCCGCGGGCAAACTTTCTGATGCGTAATTGAAATTGTGATACTGGTCGGATTTGTACTATAATCACCCTATTTTAAGGCTCAGAGTAAATTTAAGTGTGAATTCTTGTATTTCTATTTGAGGATGGGAATTAGTAAATGAGGAAAAGGGATTTAAGGAAGATTTGGGGGATAATAGATTGGGTGGATGGATTGGTTGTTATTTTATTAAAATTAGGCGTATCATTTCGGTTTTAGGTAAGTGACTGAGGCTGAAGACTATCCAGCCGTGTTCCCACCACCACCATTTTGTATTTTTGATATTTTTGGAGACTCTTTTGTAATTTTATTGTTTTACGACTATTTCGCGCTATGAAAACGATCGTAGTATGTTTTGATGCCCTACAGAGGTGAAACAATAATTTCTTTTTGGCAGTTGAAACGCTACTTTTCATTAATAAATCTATTTAAAAATAAATAGCTACGAAATAATGACGAGGAGTGTAAATTTAGGTTACGTACAAACATGAGTAGTTCAGACGATTACCTAAATATACACTCTTACAAGCTTAGTCTTCGTATTAACTCACCCCAATTTTAATGTACCTATTAAAATTAATGGAAAAACTGCTCATACGACGGATAAATTGCCCATAAAACGTTGAAATTACTGTTTTTCTTCCATCAAACAATTGTTGTACGATGAAAATGACATAATCACTGATCGTTTAGAGACAAATGACACCATTAGCTTAAGTTTATGAATCAGTTAAATGTAGCACTTCGGATTAATAAAAATTCTATATGTATCTACCTAGGGTACATATAGAATTTTTACCTACCTAACCTACCTAGGGTACAACAGCAGAAGTGACATTATGTCTTACCATAATCAATAAATCAGACCACATCGTGAATTTTGCATGGATGCATGGATGTCTTCCGAACCAATATCACAAAAGAAACACATGTATTGTATGGGAGCGCCACTACTACTATGTTTATTTGTTTTTATACCAGCAACAGAAATACGTCATCTGTAAAAAAAACAATTGTCTAGCTATCACGGTTCAAGAGACACAGCCTGATGACAGACAGACTGATAGTGCGAAGTCTTAACAAAAGGATCCCAGTTTTACCCTTTGGGTACGGAACCCTAAAGATATCACAATATAATATCACGAATTCACAGGTAGAGTTTTTTTTATAGAGAATATACCTAGTAATAATTTAGGCTTACAACAAGGGCAAATGATGTCCACAGATTCTATTCCACACGATAGGAGAACTTCTTGATCCTTATTTACGCTTAATATTTTATCAAACTTACTCATTATAAATGTCATTTACCGACATATCAGTAAGGTAAACGTTATTATAATAACGAACGCCTTGTTTGATTGAACGTGGTTCTATACTGTTTGCAGTAGTTTTAATATATATAATAATTCTACTTATTCACGGTACCATTCCAACTGAATACTCAACAGCAAAGACATTACTCATTAAGTACAATAAATCTTTCACAAACACGGAACAATTCATTATAATTTCTTCAAACGTGCGTGCGATAAACCAATAGGAAATACCTTCGTTGTCGAAACTTCTACTTATCTCTCTCACGTAGTAGGTCGTTAGGATAAAATGATTACCGTGGTTAAACACATGCTACATTTACTTGAAAGTTCATGTTCTGCTTGAGTAACTAAAGGGTTCGTTTGCGCAAAAACGAGCGTTTTCGGAAACGGGCGTCAAGCCGAAATGGGATACGTATCAGTGATCATACCACGCACTATCTTAGTATAATCAGACCGTAACCGCATATCACACGCCTCATGTCAACTTGTCTTTTTCGATTTACTAAACTGGGAACCTAGCCTTTACGGGCCTGTAAGGATGAAAACAGACTACTGACGTCGCTATCGTCCGACATAAAAGTACACATCGTAGGCGAAGAAAAAGCCGAGCGGTTAGTGTACCATAGACTAAAATAGCGATAGGTGACTTTTTGTACTAAATTTAGTCTCTTAGAGTAGGCTTCCTTGGTGTCTTACCAAGGAAGCCTTCTCCAGATTGGCGAATATCTCATGCCTTCGAACCGCGATGAGTACCTACCAGGAGTTGTTAGTTTTCTCACTATGGTTTTATCATAGTCAAAGTCAAAATTAATTTATTCACTGAGGGCAATGAATACAAATGATCTTTTTGAAATGTCGACTTGAGACTATGATTATAGTGTAGGTAGTTTCGGAACGCGCCCTCCGATGAGAAGAAACAACAAGAAATTAATGGTGGTTTTCTTTTTTGTGATCATGTGGTAAATAACAATCGTCCTACTACAGATATCTGTAATTTGAACAGGACCAGTTAGTTAACCTACATGTCCATAGATTATTTTCATCAGGTAGGTATAGGTACTACAGTTTATTAATTGCATTATGACGGAGCGCGCTTTTTTCAATATTTTGTAGCAACAACAGAACCGATCGCTGCGCGTGGCCACACACGCTAGCCCACCTATTTTATTTGTTTAACATGAAATGCAAATACTCGATGAGCAATCGGCATACAAAAAATCAGCAGTCAGTTCTTCCTAACTGGCGTTACAGTAAAATTTAAGAGGGTAACCTTTATATAAATGTGTTGGAAGTTTTCTAACGTGCCCACATTTTGTGTTAGATACGTTTTCGTGTTTAACTGTGTAGAGTAAGTGCAGTTTTTGTTTGGTAAAAGTAAAAAGTTAATTTGACTTTTGTAGTTTATTATCAGTTTGATAAAAAAGTAATCGTAAGGTGTTTTGAATATTTCCGATATCAATCAATCGAATAACAATTTAATGTGTGAGTATTATTAACTTATAAGAAATAAAACTTCTACATATTTTTTTAATACACACGTTTAATTAACATAGTTTAACATTTTCTCAGCTATTAATCGCGTATAAATATTTATTTTATAACTCGATTAAACCCGGCAAAATGTAATAGGTTCATTTTGCCTTTACACACTTTACTATTTCTCATAGTTTTGACTGATATGATTATTAAATATAGCAGAACATTGTGCAAAACGCCATCAAAACAACAAACCTAAGCTAATCTGGCCATTATTCCATACTTATCTAGCAAGGCTTAGTACATACTTATCTAGCAAGTACTAAGCCTTGCTAGATAAGTATGGAATAATCAATATTAGGTACTATTTTGAATTCTAATCTATAACTAAATCGACTCTTAAAGTCAATAAACAAGTAATAAAGACTCCGATTATTTCGTACAACATTGAATTCTATACCCAAACAATAACTAGGTAATAATATCAACACAATGAACGGAAATGAACAGACCGCATTGCATTCCGTAATGCTTGTAATTAACGAAATAATACTACTGTGTCAGGATATTCATTTAACAGAAGTGAAATATTGGCCGTTCAATCGAATGATGCCTTTAATTACAGTATTTAATGCTACGTGTACGTATAATCATAATTAGTTTAAAGGAATCTATTTAAATGATTCATTTATTTCCTCGGCACAGATAAATTAAACTGTGCACAGTAAGTAACAGGGCTCAGAAACAAAACAGGGCAATCAATCAAAAAATCAATCAATCAAAAAAATTGATAATATGTATTTAGTAGTAGTAGCTTACTTACCGATATGAAGCTTTCCAGACAATTTTAGAAAAAGCGAAGTGATGTGGAGGTTGTTAAGGGGGCAGTCTACCTACTCTTTTCTCCATACAAACATAACAAACGTAGGCGACTGTTTCCTCGCTTGATAAAGATATTAGGAAAAAATGTTTATGCCACAAGTCCTATATCAGCCATGGCCCATGACTATGCCCCTACGGTTTGAATTTTTTTAGTTTCTAATTTTTCTGATTTTTATTATTTCTATTCTAATTAGAAAATGAAAAACAAAACAAAACGTAGGGGCATGGTAATGGCTGATATAGGTTTAATGGGAAAAACATATTTGCTCTAACGTCTTTATCCAGGGAGGAAACAGTCGACAACGTTTGTATGGAGAAAGAGGTAGATTGTCCTCTTAATGTTAAGGAAATCCCGTGTGCGGTGAGCAAACACGCATGACATTAAAAATGCCCTTTTACTAAGTATTCTTATACATGTGTGTCATAATCATATATATACACAATTGTGTATAGAACGAACGAACCATCGTCATTTCCTACTGCAGTTTGAAACTTGAACGTCGATATTTGCAAAATTTTTTGAATAGTTATCAATCCTTCGTTCGTAAAAAGCTAAGTAAGATTTAAAAATTGCCATGCGTTTTCATTTTCGCGTATTTTTTCACGGCGGGAATTGAACTTGTAACATTGCTACTCAACACAGCCCAGCAACGTTCAAATACCTATCCATAGTCAATTAGTATTATAATGGCTATGGCATGGTAGGTATTAGAATTATTAATTACAAATTCCAATAGCAATTTACCAATCTACTGGAAAAAACCACACATACAATATTTTATTTCTCATTGATTAGAATCCACATTCCTTTGATCAGCATCGACCACTCAACTCATGACAAAAACCACTTTGTCGATTAGTTTCTATGAAACATCGGTCTAATGAATATTTTATCCATTCAAACTTTGTCGCAGAAATAAGTTTTACCTTTTGGGTGCTGAAGTAATGATTTAAATGCTCATTACCTATTCTGAAAAGGGATTATTTGAATGGAACACGAAACTTTTTTTATTAGTAAGATAAAAGTTAACTGGGTAAGTACTTTATTCTTAGCTGTATTTATACTTAGACTTCAATTCAATAAGCTAGCTAATTATAATAGCTGAGATACAGCGCCGGGTCTCTACAATGCTGCGAATACACGCATGAATCGTGTACCTAGTAGCTGTAGTACACATAAGTGTACAAGCGCCATTGATTTGATGTCGGAGTAGATACTCCGACATCAAACCCTTATAGCCTAAAAAAACGTCATAACAGCGCCAAGGCGCATCAATTATTAGGTAAGCTGTGGTCACGCTTTGGATGTCGAAAAATCATCATCATCATCCAAGCGATACTCCCGGTTGCATCCTACTTGGGAGCCAGGGGTCAGGGTGGGTTTGGGTGTCGGAAGATGCACGTCGGAATTGAGGAAGATCCTGTTAATGATAACGTGATCATCTCAACAGAGATTTACCAAAGGCCTATAACCGAACTGCTACGATATGAATTAGGCCTGTAAAAGATAATATGAGTCTAGCAGAGCCCTTGATTTAATACATAGACAGAGGAACAGACTTAAAACACATTTTATAGTCTATATTTGTGAAATTGAAATAAGGAACTTGATGCTACCTGTATTTTTTTCAATGACGCAGACTTTAAACCCATCTCAGACCGAGATATCTGTTTGATTTACTCGAATCTTAGACCTGTGGGCAGTAACAAACCTCAGCTAAAGTCTCTCTACGGCTTCAGTCGTGCGAAAAACGTTACGTAAATAAAAACCAACAAGTTATTTTCCCAACTAGGACAAACTATAAATAACCTCACCCTATTTCGATTAAAAATGCACGTAAGAAAAGTTACAGTTGAACACCACCGCGCATTTCAATTTACGATTCAAACAAAAATACTAAAAGTACTAAATCCTATATTCTCAACACAGGTGCACTTTTCGAATGGGATGTGGGAACAAAATTGATTGTAGGGCCGTTTTCCATTTAGATATGGAAATTTCGACACTGTGTTTGACACGGAACGGATCGTTACTAGGAAATATTCTGGTAACTATGGTTTTTCTGTTACATTTAATGATTGGGTAAATATATTTTCTTTGAAAAAAAGAAGTAATATAACAAGAACATTCTTTTCTTTGATAATTGACCTCCATATCATGAGAAAATTATTTCAATTTTCGAATTGATTTCTTTTCTACAAGTCTTGAATATATTCCAGGTTAGCGCGCCACATCGTCGACCTTGTCTTCGGATAAGTTCAGATAGATAGATGGATGATACCTTTATTCGTACAACTTAAGGTACAATGCAACGCCCAAAGCTCAACGTCCACTGTTTAGCCTAGCTTCGCATAGTCAAGCCAGTTATTAATACATGTGCGTCCACCGCAAAGCCAGCTATGTTCAGTTGTTTGAAAAATAGCTAGTTTAGCTGAACTACCATTGTTTAGTTGACGGTAGACAAAAGGCTAAAATCTATCTAAATAAAAACTACTTAAAGAGTTATATATATCCCACTAATATGTTAAATGAGAAAGTTTAAATGTTTGTTTGTGTAGTTTTTTGGGTATTTCCAAACCCGGTATTTCCACGGGAACGGAAACAACACTGGTAAACCCGTGGTGCACAGTTAGTATAAAATATGTATAACAAATAATAAGTACATTTGTATCTCACTTAGTGTGAGGCTAGATGGCAGTGTGATCTCCAATGCTTTTATTTAAGTGTAGGTATAAGTTTTTAAATTTTATTTACCAACAAAACAGAATTTTAGGTCATCTGATTCTGTGTCTTCTCTATATGTAAAATATGTATGTATACTTACAGGAAACACTAATAGCTGCGTCCCGCGGTTTCACCCGCGTAAGTCCCCATCCCGTGGAAATATGGGAATCAAAAGTAGCCTATGTTACTCAAGGTGAATGTAGCTTTCTAATGGTGGAATTTTTTTGAAATCGGTCTAGCAGTTTTTGAGTTTATTCATTACAAAACATACGACACACACACAACAAATACAACACTTTCCTCTTTATAATATTAGTGTAGATCTATAAATAATATATCCGCTGTCTAGTCATCATAACGCAAGTTTATTAGCTTACCATGGGGCGAGATGTTCGGAAAAAATATTTTATTTTATTTTATTATTATTTATTTACATCAGTAAGTAGGCACTTATTTGCAATTATTGTAAAGCCCTAAGCTTTTACTGCTTATATTCTAAACAGCCGCAGCATTAATGAGAAGCACTTAGGTTAAGTTAAGCGATCAATTGATATGCTAATATTGACCTGCATAATAAGTAATTAGCTGTACATTTAGAGAGATCTGTTTGGGTTGAGAGGAACGAACAACATCGGGCTTAAAATGGTTATATTGGACAAAGTAGGTAGTATATAGTTATATTAGGCATTCTACTAGAAATATATTACAAGAAGAAATGCATCATAAAAAATCACGGGTCACGGGGGGATTTTTGATGATGAATTTCTTCAGGAATTTCAGAAATATAACCATATTCCTGTCATCAATCATCATCAAAAATCCCCTGATTTTAACCAGTGGTATAAAATTGTTGTCACCTATACGTCCAGTATCACACCCTAAAAAAAGTCCCGGGGGCTCCATAGCCCCTGGGTCTTTTTTTATTTTACCTATTGTCACTATTATTAGGTTGAGGCTGCACTGGAGCTAAAGTGCCGCAGTAGGAATCTACTTATAAGGCGTGAGCCTCAATCAAAAACCGAGCTAAAAATATTTTAGGTCCTATCGGTACCATTGAAAAGGAACCGCAGAATAAACAATAGTTACAAAGGGTTTTTGAACCACACCTCTGCTCCATTCTAGAGCGAGCTTTTCGCAAGGAATCTAATATAAATGACCGCACTTGCGGTTTATGCTTGCTCCCAAAAAACCATAGCCGAATTTTTGTTATAAAAGAAAACCGTGTGGTTCCCGTACCCTTAGGAATATTGGGATAGAAATTATCCCCTGTGTTAATTCAGATTATAAACTATGTAGGTACCAGTGTGCCAAATTACTTAGGACAAACATTTAAACTTTCACATTTATATTTAGTGGGCTTGCAAAAACTTAGCACAAAAGAGGAAAATATAGATGAAAACGGCTTTGCATATTTTTCCGTCGTCGGCGGCTTCTTATGAATCCTGTGCAAAGGCTTAAAATATTAAATTAGTAGTAGGTACGACATTCTATCGACCGATAATAAAATTTGTCGTCTGTTTCCAACTTTAATTATTTCATCAGATAATTCAGTTTGCAACGCTCGTTACGCCAACGAACTGAACGAGCTAATGCAGCCTGAACGTGTATATCAAAATGACGGGTGTACGTCAAAATATATTGATTCTATGCACATGAAAGCAATGTTCTAGCAATGTGAGGAATGTGCGTAAAGTTTGAAGCAATGTGCTTATAAAAAACAAGGGTTATCGCAAAAAGTTAATGAGCCGCCAGCCTGATATCAGAATGACGGGTGTATTTTTAATATCAGCAAATTACTTGATATCTAAGGATGAAAATATTGCCATAGCAATGTTCCGGCAATGTGCTCGAACATACCAAAAGTACGATCGGAAGCGATGGAAGCTTTAAAAGAAATTTCGATAATAAAGTTTTAAATATCAGCGCCTGCTAATTTCATAAAGGCAATCCGTCGAATAGTGTAAAGGAACATTTTAAACTAAGGGGTTCATTTCATCATTTATTTATGTAATACTCGTATAATTATAAACGCAATCACAGTTTACATTAGAAATTATACATTAATCATTAAATAACGTATAAATTAAATAATCACACCACAATCATACATGATACATAAATAAATTCAGCATTCTGTAATTGAAGCCTGTATACCATAACAGTAAATGGTATAGGTACCTACTTACTACAAAAGAGTTAACATTTTTTTATGTAGGTACTCATTAACAACTATTGCCAAGATTATCATTATTGTTACTATTCATTGAAAGTCAGGTAACATAAATGTAATGTAAGTAACACCTGTAACTTCAGAAGTTTTTAACACTATTCCGTCGGATTGCCTTTATTAAATTAGCAGGCGCTGATATTTAAAACTTTATTATCGAAATTTCTTTTAAAGCTTCCATCGCTTCCGATAGTACTTTTGGTATGTTCGAGCACATTGCCGGAACATTGCTATGGCAATATTTTCATCCTTAGATATCAAGTAATTTGCTGATATTAAAAATACACCCGTCATTCTGATATCAGGCTGGCGGCTCATTAACTTTTTGCGATAACCCTTGTTTTTTATAAGCACATTGCTTCAAACTTTACGCACATTCCTCACATTGCTAGAACATTGCTTTCATGTGCATAGAATCAATATATTTTGACGTACACCCGTCATTTTGATATACACGCCTGAACTTATAATCAAATTAACTGATGAGACAAATACAAATTAGTAGGTAGGTACGGTAATTTTACCTGTTCCTGTTTGTAACATTTTTAGTACGAAAACTGTTATCTAAAAATCGCTATTGTGTTCCCTGTAATATTTTTAAGTAAGCTTGCGCAGATAGGTCGTACCAAATACATAGCGATTTCGTAGTGGTTTCGTAGCAGACTAGTAGCTTGCTACGAACTTCCCAAAAATATACCCTTGGCAGTAAGGCAGCAACTAAGGAAGACGGGTAGGATCTTATTCCATTGCCGTCTTCCTTCTTCTAGGTGAGCGTGTTACATCTTAGACCTATAATCACTTATCGCCAGGTGAGATAATGATTAAACGCTCATCTATCGTGTGTAAAATAAGTCTTTTAGGGACCCCCAGAGTTGAAATTCCCATACAAATATTATAAAATAAAATATAACGAAGATGAAAACACCACAATATTTTGTAAATTATGGTGGTCTTACGTTTGAATAAAAAAATCAACTTATCTGTAAAAAGAATGATAAAATAAAATCATCAGCAGTATTTTAGAAATGACTTTAATCTTCCACGTGCCTGGAAATAGTTACAGACTTTAAAAATCTTATTCTATAATTTATTTACATCTTGATAGTTACACGTTAGTTACAATTTTACAATGCAAGTCTTTACACAAACAGAAACCGTCTAGTTACATTACATTACTTAATTACTATAAACTCTTAACTACTATTTTACAACCTATATCACATTTTTGATTAATATCTATAGATAGTACTTTATGGGTAGTTGTTATCAGAGATATTGACTAGACGATGGGCTAAGGGAGATCACTCATAGATGACATTTGGCGTGAAAAACCTGTACAACAGAGTAGATAATAGTTATATACAGTGGTAATGTATTTCACAGGTCAATTCAGAGTGCATCGAAGCGTCATTCTAAAAGTTAACATCAAATTATACAAGGGCCTCTACTTTAATTCTACGAACAAAAAACGAGACGAAAGGGCATAAAAAAACGACAGATTTTCTTCTGGAATTTTCGTTTTCGGTCGTAGAAATAAAGTAGAGGCCGTTATCTTGACAGAGCACATTTGCACGAATGCGCTGGTCACTCGGACAAGCGCAAATTCGCGCGAGATTTTATTTATCAAAAGAAATATGTGCCTTATTGTGAAGGAGGTAGAGTTGGATTCGCTTTGTTAATTTTGGGATTGACATTTCGCTATGCTTTGATTTTTTTGATCATACAAAATCATATTTAGAGCCGCCATAGGCGAAAGAAGTAACCCGATTCGAATAATTATATTTTAAGTATTTACAACGCACATTGACGAAAAAAAAAGTGTACACATCTTTTACATTTCACATTTTCTTTCGGTGTGTATCTACTGTCTATGTGGACTTCGATTCGGCAATTTCGGATTTTTACGTCTGTGGCGGGTCTAAAGGTCTTGTTTTCTTATCTTTTATGAAAAACCTTGTCTAAGGTATCTTACAAGTGCTACATTTTACCATATGGCCGCCTGTGCAGTCTTGTTTGTGCAGGCCGACAAGTAGATAATTAACAGGGCATTTTCTCGGACCTGTGCAGGCAGTACTGCACAGCATATGTATATGACATATTTTAAAACCATACTTTTCCAGCAAATATTTGTTGTTTGTCCGATCAATAGTTTACCAATGCTTTCTTAATGGGATGATGGGATTTTTTTCGGTTTTAACGATGAATAAATAAAAAAGGTATGTGATTTTACTGTTTTTGAAAAAATGCTTCCAAAAAGAGATCTTGTAGCGAAGCGGTAAATGCACTGGTTCGGATTACCAGTCGCGGATTGGAATCCTGCCGAAAACGAGCTTTTGGAAGCATTTTTAGTAAAACATTATTTCCTAAGTACCGGTTAGCGCAAACATATAGAAATGTTAATACTGTTTATGTATTTGATTTTATACAAAAAGAACCGGCAACTTAAGATTTTTATAAGCCAGGTGTTTACACAACAAAAATGAAATCAGACTGATATAGTCTTATTTTCGTATTTAAATATATCATGATAAAGTACTAATTAACGTCGAAGCTTATATTTGATTGAGATAAATTGCTTTTCCGTTCTCACAACCCTAATCAATTTCACTTAAAATGTCGCACTAAGTTGGTACTTACTACTCCATTGTCCTAAGAATGCATCGAATTAACACTTGGGCAATTTGGTTTTACTGTATTCAGATGTTGTATTTTAGATGTTTCTACTACCTATCTCAGGCAACAGTCTTTTACAATGACTTTAGTTTTGTTCATTTCATAAACAATGTTAGTAAATTAGATTGTAATGCTTTTAGGCTTAGGTTTTTGTGAATAGAAATAAATTAATATTATTATTAATGTGGAGTTTTAAAAAAAATCTTACTAAAATTCTTCACCCGACAGGATTTGAACCTGCAAAGCTTACAAATAAGTTGTTGTCCGTCTACCGCATACACCACAGGTGCCTTTTGTAAGAATTGCATCTTGTTGTGTTTTCTAATGAAAGGTAACATCTACCGGTGATCGTTGGAGATTGGCCGGCTTTCATTACCAGTAATACAAACAAAAGTTGAGATATAGCTTCTAAACATCTAGATGGCTAAGATGGCCAACCTTTTCCAAGTGTGGAAAACACTTTTAAATACAATTCAGAAGAATCAACACTCTCTAATTATAATAACCCGTCTAATTATGCACTATCCAGTTAAAAGTAAACTGCAGTGGTTGGCCTAAATAGCAAAATAACAATGACTAAGTGTGTTGCTGTTTCGAGCAAAATTATTATGAGATAAATGATATCAGGAATGTTTACGACGCCCAAACACATGGTACTGTTCCACTTTAAAATGAACTGGGAAACAATGTGATTTATGCATTATAGCCGACCGGAACTTTTAACTTTATTAACAGTGTTCTGAAACTAAACTTTAGTAATATGATATTAAAATATGTACATCCTTCACTAATATTGTAAATGGAAAGCCTGCTTCTTTGTTAAATGGCGCATATGAATTGAATAAAATACCTTTTCGAAAATGTTTTTGCGAAATGGACTAGAACTTCAAGAAAAAGTGAGTTACTGATATTGATAAGATGTAAAAAATGGACAGATCCACGTTTGAACAGATGTTAAGGCCTGAAATGATATTATTTTACAGGGAACATCGGACATTTAGTATTGTTTTAGGGATTTATAAAAAGCCATTTAAAAATTGCGTTTATAAGCCTTCACAGTGAGTTTACAGATCAGGAGGGGTACCATAATTCTATTAATTAAAGTACCTCTCTAGATAACTACCTGATTTCGAATTGGATGACTGTCCACATTATGTCAATTATTTACATACAAATTTTGTTAATAGAACCTAATTTGTTTTTGACTTTTTACCTTATAGTTGTATTGTCAAGCGTTTTATTTAGGTATTTACATTTTTAGATATGTTAAGTATTTGATGAGATTAAACTTACTGAAATCTGGTTGGTAATAAGTGTCGATTATTCACTAGATTAATGTCTCTTAAAACTTACTATTTACATTAGTACATTTAAAAGGAGTCTTTATTTTGATATCAAATAAAATGTCTAACACTACACACTAAGCAAACATAAGTCGAACATTTGAACATCATGAAAATTGAATTTTGACCAAAAAATACTAAATACGAAAATTTTCGCCGAATTCAGTCTTTGATCTAGGGTACACGAAACACAAAGTACACATGATTTTATGTAACGTTCGGATTAAACCGTCCCAGCTACACTGTTGTCTCTAATAAGTCCGGGGAGGGTCAACAGAAGTTATCCTTAAGGTCCGGGTATCCGAGATCCGGCATCCTTCGAGAGTTAGTACCTCTATTGTCAACACGCATGCCTCGCCCCGCCCGTCCTAAACTCGCGTATCTCGTATCAGCTAACTTATCCCTCTGCGCTACTTCATCATAATACCTAGCATCGTTCAACCCCGCACTGTACTTCTGACTCAAACTGTACTTATCTATCGTCGCGTATTTCTGTACAGTAGCGTACTGACGAGCTGTTTCGGGAACACCATTCGTTTTCGCATGATCGAATGGCCTTTCCTCGGGTGGTAATGCGCCGTCTAATCTCGCTTTAAACTCTTTATCTTTCCTCCGACGGCGTTTACACGTACAAAGAGCGACAAATACAGCGCATAAAAGAAGTCCGGCTCCAGCAGCAGCGGCTACATAAGGGGGCGGAAGATTTATTCTAAATGAGCAATTCGTGTCGTCTTCGTCGTATCCAGAAGGGCAGTGTGCACTTCCATCGCACCATAAAGCGATTGGAATACATGCGTTAAGCTCCGGACACCTAAACGAAAAGAATTTCTTATTAGAAGTTTTCCAAGAATTAACCAAACAAGTCTTAAAGAAATAAACTTACCTATATCGGCAGTCTGCAACAGCTGCAGGTAGGATATTGGAATCCGGGTCGTGCTCAAAGGAGGGTTTCTTCATAATTTCAATCCATTTTATCGAATAGTCAGCTTGCTCGTGTTGAAGGAAGTCTATAACGTAACTTTTGGCGTGTGGTTTTAGTGACGTTTCTAATGCGGTGTCGGACTTCCAGCCTGGGGAATATAGTTCGATTACGTTCGAACCATCTGGACAGATTTCTCGGTGTTTCGAAGTATCGCGAGCTTGGTAGATATACAATCGATTCAGGGTAGAACAAAATGGTGACGAGTTAGACACTACGTAGCCAGGTATTTTGACGTATAAGTACCGTCCTTGGATTGGGTCGACTTCGTCACCGCCAGGTTCGATTAACCAAGGTCTGTGAACGCAAGCGACTTCAGCCCGTACGCTTTCCGAAATCACGTTTCTGTCGCCAACTATTTCTGGTGCGATTGAGGTGTGACGTTTATCGTATAATCTTATTTCCCCGCTACTTCCTCTAAGTCGTCTTTCACCCCATCCAGTGGAACAAACAGTTTCATCACCTGGCCCGGTCGGTACAAATTTGTACTCCCCATCAAAGGCAAAATCTTCGTAGTCCTCTGTAATATTCATCATTGTTACGGTAAAGTTTACCTCAACAACGGGGGCTGTAAATGTGTGTAAATTCAATGGCTCTGATCGATTGGTGCAAATACAATCCCTTTGTATTGGCACTCCATCCCAAGGATACTCGGTAATAATGATTTGGGCGAGCCCTTCCCCGCCGATGGTCCTTTTCGCGGGTCTATCACATTTCCACCTACTCGTTCGAGAATCTTTGTGTGTACTACAATGCTTGTTACCGAAATAAGTATTTGTGAATGTCAATTGTACTCGTTCCCCTTGTTTGGCTTCAAACCTACAACGGAGAAATTCAATTAGATACGTACATATTCTTGCCATTTAATCTAACACACAAACAAACCAAGTAGTTTTTAGAAGAAGAAAAAAACATAATTATGGACGAAAAGAAAAAATAAAGTTTACATTTGAATAATGAAAAATACCTTAAAACACAAGTAAGATTCTGTGCTCCACCTCTCCCGTAGTAAAATATAGCTCTCGGTGCCTGGAACCTTCCGGAATAAGTCTGGGCTGACTTAAATACTCTGTCACAGGCGGACGAAGAGTCCAACAAAGGTTGTCCTTGTTCGCTCACGTCGACGAATTCGTATCGCAGAACGAAAGAGACCGGGTACAGTGCCGAACCCTGTCGTAGTTCCTGTCAAAAAAATAAATGTTTAGTTTTGCGGAAACATAGCAAAGAGCTTGTTAGTTACCATTAATTATTAATATATAATTTTATAAAATAATAATATAATATTATAATTTCTTAATACTAAAAATCTATTTAACACAGGGTTTAGAATAGGAGTCTTGGTAGACAAGAATAAATCGCAGCTTGTCACCGCTTACTCGATGTTATCGCCAGTAAAAAACTACAGACAAAAGCTACATCTTAGACCACATCAACTAATGATACGTTGGTTAACCCACAGTAGAGAGAACAAGCGCGTGGTAAACTGTCTATCAATTTATGCAAGAAAATCGTTTTCCTACTTTCCTGTCCGTGGTCTATTTTAAATCAGGATACGAATGCTTTGTTGCTCAACCAATTGTAAAAGTTTACTCTGTATGCAGATGTAGTATTTAATAAAAAATATACTTCATGCATAACATAGGTATCTACGGTTCAAGCATAGTCACGGTACCAAGAACAGTTTCATACTTCAGTGAATTTAAAAATTAAGGTAACTTCGTTCTTTCCGGCAAGCCTCATAATGGATTTTACAAGTGTATCTCAAAGGTCGGCTTTACACGGAACAAGACGTGGTATAGTAAAACTTCAAATATTTAGTTAGAAACTTGCTTCGGTCCTTCCTCCGTTGAATTTAATATTGAATAATAAAGCAGTTCTCAACTAGTGACTTTAACAACTTGCTTAAGACCAGGTTTCCTACATTAACTGAAGCGTATTTTACTTCCAAAACAGCCGACTGGAATATTAATGTATTGTTCTTGTGTGTTTTATTTGACATTTTGATTTGATTGCTTTTATCATTGGTACCAAAAGGGATCCGTCCACGAACGTCTAGGTTAGAACTTATTCTGGTTTTTATTTTGATTTATGAAATTAATTAGCGATTTAAATAGATTGTGATTTTTCGTTGAATATGGTTATTACTTTAAATAAATCATAAAAGCTACTTATATGACAAATAGTCATTTTATTATACAAGGCAAAGGCAGTTAGTCGTCTTAAAATCTTAGTGAGAACCTTTGACAAAAAAAAACAATATTTTTTACAAACGTAGGTACTATTGTTTTTCATAAACCATTGCCACTTTAAAACAAAGCTCAGTAACAAGAACAAGTTTAAAATCTTCGACATATTCAAAAGCTAAAATACCATCCCGATTTTAATCAAAAAGCCAACATTTTTCAACAGAGGAAACCTCTCCACAATTTATTAGGTCACCAATAAATCTCTGAACAAAATTCAGGAGCGTGCGTTCTCCCGCCTCAGGCATTCCCTCACACTCACGTCCCACTTGCATTATTCACACTGGCAAATGCAACAGCGACGCGTGAGTCGAGACTTCGTGACTTATCTTTTGAAATGTGTCGCGAAGAAAGGGCGAGTGGCAATAGACATGCCTTAGTCTCTTGGGTCGATCCTGCCTCTTAGTTTGCCTTTTCCCGTGCCCACTTAAGTGATTTGCTTTGTCTTGACTTTTTAAATTTTTCATTCAAAAATCGAACATTACCCATCGGCTTGCGTAAAATTTAACACCGTCGACTGTAGCGCAATGATTTTTTCATATGGCTTACCAATAATTTTCAACTCGATAGTGTGTGTTCACATAAATTAAGTTAATCAGGTCGCTCCGACAGTAAAGCGAAGGGCATGGATTTAAATCCCAGCGTTAGCAGTTTTCGAAAAATATACATACATTGGATAGGTATACTAAATTATTAAGTTAATGAATTATTATCGTTTATATTTTAGATTCTTCTTCTGTTTTCGCGATGTTATATTGAAATTAAAGACATTTTTCGGTTTATATTTTATCTCAGTAGAGTAGTGGGAAAAGAGTAATACTCATAATTCATTAACTATGATAAATGCTCTTCCTCTGAGTAGCATTTATAAAGTACCTAAGTTGATAAAGAACTTGTTAGGTAGTTGATAATACACATAAGTAACTCTACATACTAACTCAGTAACAGAAATGCACAAGAACTTTCATAATAAATATCAATGTTGCCACATTTCATGCAGCGCAGTCGGCAAGGCAACGCGGCGAGACAACCGTGAAATTTCGCCCAAGACAGTCAGTTTCAGTTATTAGCTACCAAGTCGTTGTACGTGATGTGTTTACTACGTCCTTTATAATATTCATGAATTCATGACTCTTTGGATGTTTCTATGTCACTTTGAGAAGCCTCCGGTACAATTAAAATCAGCTTCAGCCCGAAGCATAAACTGTGTAATATGCATAAATTATATTATCTAGGTATGGCGCGAATGATTACAATTCAGCTATTTTCGTCTGCCGCTTGAAGAGAGTCCAATGCCTGAATCAAGCTCAAGTCTGATGCCAAGTTTGTTAAGTAACAAGCCTGTATAAATCGTCAGATATTTCACCAGTACGCTTGCAGTATGAGTTTGATGATCTGGTCGTTTATTATTCATACATAACAGAGAAGTCACTTTTAGAGGTTATATTGCCGTGTTGAAAAATACCACGGGTGGTGTCGCTGCCAGTTTCTCTCTGCATACGTGAGTTCACGTTGAAAATGGAAGCTAAATATTTGCCACTGTAATTAGCTCAGCTTTGACAGAGATTGTTTGAACGTAGCGAGCACGAAAGTAGTTTGTAAATCTTTAAAGAGGTTTTAGAGCTGCACGTTTGAATGAGAGTGTGTTAAATGTAATGCTTGTAGTTGTTTGTTTCTTCCCTTTTTGTTTAAAGTTTAATAGTTTAACTAAGACGGATTGTTTTTAACGTTGGTAAATTATTTAGTTGCAGAAGAACAATAAAAGTAACAGTCTCATCCGATCTTCAATTTAAAGATAAGTATAGTCTAAATTTATTTATAATAACATTAATAGCCGAAGTTATAATCAACAATCAATGTGGCTTAACACATATGAAGGCCGGTGCAGTAACTATTTAAGACGGGTTGTTACTCATTCCACTGCCTTTTTAACCCCCGACGGAAAAAGAGGGGTGTTATAAGTTTGACGTGTCTGTGTGTCTGTCTGTCTGTCTGTCTGTCTGTCTGTCTATCTGTCTGTGTATCTGTCTGTGGCATCGTAGCTCACGAACGGATGAACCGATTTGAATGTAGTTTTTTTTGTTTAATAGGTGTCTTTTGCGCGAGTGTTCTTAGCTATGTTTGTTAGTCAAGTTGATCAAATTGATCAAATATCCAAACATCAATTATTTTGAAAATGAAAAACTCATTTTTGGTTTTTAAATCAGATTAAAGTTAACGTGTTCATACTTTTTTACATTTAATATATCTATTTCAATTAAAAACCTCATATCATAAAACGTGCCAGTGAAATAACATATTCAATTAATTTTGGGCACCAAGTTGCTATGAATTTTAAACAGTATAATACATCTGATGAAATATACACGGTACACGGCATTGTCGACGTGGCACCACAAACATTACTATAAATATTAAAAATGAGATATCTACATGAATTTGTAAATATTATTCTGTGAAGCCTACATTTGTATGAAATTGTAGACACTCGTATGAAATGTAGGTTATGTTGTACAGCGATAACGGTATGTATTCAAATTAGTTCATAAATAAGGGTTTGGTGTATGTCGATTGTGTTCGTTGTATCGAGGGTCAAGTCAGTCCTTCGGGTGCGCACTGTATTTGGGTACGTATTTTGATCTGAAATTATGTTGGTTGGTAGGTACGTGGTAGGTTCCTTCTTTTAGGAAATATTTTCGGACAATGAAAATAAAATTAAAAAGTAATACAATTGCGTGGTAGAGGATAATCATGCCAAGTTTTTAGTGTTTAAAAGTGTTTCCTACACTTAAGCATATTGTTTATTTTTTCAAAAATGAATTGGTTTTTGTCTAGACGTTGCAAGTTCAAATCTTGTTGTGTGCAGAATTTTGGCAACCATTTATTAAAATAAGATACTCATATCACCAGGAGAATACAAAGTTTGAAAGTAATTGGGCGCAGAGTAAAAGGGAGGCCAAAGTGTAAATTAAGCGACTTTCTTATAGATGGATATGGATATGCGAGAAAGAACAGTAATTATACGAGACTGGAAACACATTAGAATGGAGAAGTTTGACATTCTGTGCCATTTGAACCGAGAAGGCAACAACAAACATTATTTTGTAATCACTTAGTTAACTTTATTGTCCGTGGACTCATCCAAAAACACAAGTTTTCATAAATCTTACCTGTAAAATAGTCAATGCAGGTCCACTAGTGATGTAACTTTCAGACGGGGCACACGGTCTCGTAGCTCTTGTCGCATTGGAGAGAAGAGCATGGTCACATAACCGCGGCGATTCTTCGCGGCAGAAAGAACCGAGGAGTGACTTCTTGTCTTTCATTTCCAACTGTCAAATTAAAATAAACTATAAATTGATGTACCTTTCTAGATAATATTAAGAAAGTAGTAGTAGGTATTTTGCACATGAACTCATATGCGATTTTGTTTTGTCTAAATTTCCGCAAAATTTAACCGTCCATCTTTATATGGCAAATCGCAATTAAGACCGGCGAAAAGTACTGAATTACCTCGACTCGGGTCTACAACTGAGACATGCAGCCTCATTAGTATAATCCCCATGTGTACAAGTGATATAATTGTTCACCCGTACATCTAGGTATACAAGTCAGGTACCTATACTAGTAACTGTAGGAAGATCATACTAGCCGTGTAATAATAATTTAAGCTACCTTAAGAATATATGTATCTCACATCACATTAGTTAGGTGTCACCTCAGGATAATATTAGTTACAAGTAATCATGATTCATAACTTAGTAATGAATCGTTTCACGGTTTCCTTTCCTCCGACTGCCGGCACCGTAATTCACGGACCAAAACGAAAGATAATTAATACAAGAAAGAAAATACACAGTATTATAACCACGAACCTGAAATACGGGATATAATAGCAGTTTATATGAGGTGTGACATAAATTTCTGCTTTTATTCTGTGATGCCTACATACAAATATTCGTTTATAAAGGTAACCTAACGTAATATCTAATATCAGTTACAATTCTGGAAATAGCAAGAACAATCCAACTTCATTGTGATAAAATAAAGTGGCTAAAAGAATAGCCTACCTTTCAAATTTCTACCCACCCCAAAATGTAACCACCCGTAAAACAAATAAGCATTTCGGTGAAGGTGTACTATATCAGGAAATCCCTAAAACTTCGTATCGTCACCCACACTCGCGTAATAAGATTTTTCTTTTGAATAAAAAATACCAAACTTTTTTCCACAAGGCTCAGCTATGATGTACCTTCTAAGCATTTTTCGTAGCCGCCAGCACATAATTTTGGCCTTTACGAGATGTTTTATACAGCCCAAGAAACTTATGAAACTGTTAAATGTTATAATACCTACAACGTAATTATTTGTCTATGGGTAAGTAGGCTCATACTAAAGAATTCTGACGAACTAGCGACGCAAATACAACGTCTTGAAGACAATACTAATGGTATTGTATAAATAATTCATTCAATTCAAATACACTACTTACAGATAGTATCTGAATGGCTAACAGGAAAACTTTTCTGATTAAAGTGCCAACAAAAAAATAAAATAGAACCGCTTATCCATTCTTAATGCAAACTGAAGTCCGAATGAATGAAACGAAACACCGCAGTGCAGTGGAGAACTCGGTAAGAGTGCTCAGACACATTAAAGAAAATTAATGTTTGGCTGCGAACGTCAAGTGGGAAGGTTCGAGGTACTTGGCAAAGTGAAATGGCACGGATAAAGGCGGTGTGAACGCGCCTGATCCTATATCGTTTCCTACTTGTATCATCACATTAGTCTTGCCGCGGTTAAGTTCTAAACTGAATACACGTACCATTACCATTTCAGATTTGGAGTTGGTTCAAACTCCTTCGTCGTCATCTGATTCTACTCTCGTTTGAAAATTAAACATTTTATTGTTATTGGCTCCATGATGAGACCGTTAACCTTCCGAATAACAGAAAAATATTTTTAGGAGTAATTTCAACCATTGCGGAATTTCTTTGCGAATCTACGCAAACTTACTCGCTCTTGTTATTTGAAGGCTATTTTAAACCGTTCGGAGGATGCAAACTAAGACAAAATTAATTATTGACGCAATAATATTGTTATAATCTTCAATTGCTTTGGCGAACTAACTCTTCTGATGAAATTCAAATGTTACAACTGCAAACTTTAACTTAATAAATCAACATGGCCGATGAACTAGATCTGGTTCGCCTTTTGAGAAATGCAAATGTACTTATTTGGGAATAACTTAGATTTATTTGAAGAGCTCTCTGTGCAATGCCAGTTAAAATTCAAATTGAATTACTTACTTACATTAATATATTTAACAAAGTTGAATATATTTAACTACCAGTAGCAGTTTTTCCATACAAGAAGTTTCTAAGCGAGACATTTTAATACATAGGGATAATTCGATCTTAGGTTCAAGCCTAGCCAAGCGCCCGGGCGTAAAAATATTGAGTATGGCAAATTCCATCTCAGTCTACCCGTGAACAAGAGGTATGTTAAGACCTCAAAACGTCAAACGTTTAAAAATACATTTGAATAGTATCGCTATAAAAATAGAAAAAAAATATAGATTATATCTATCAGCATCATGAAAACCGAAGAAAAATCTATCTATATATAAAAATTTCAATGTCCTGGCTGTTTGGTTCAACTATATAACAACGCAAGCCCAAGCTGCTCGTCCTAGAGACATGAAATTCGGAGAGAAATTTCATGTCTCTAGGACGAGCAGCTGTATTTGAAATATATATTATTTGTGGTGTGTAGGTAACTAAGATAAGGTTTGAAGCAGGTGAAACCGCGGGACACTGCTAGTAAAGTAATATAAATTAAAATACAAAATTAATTACCTTTCTGTCAAGATCAGCATCCGGTGCGGGTCCGTCCCATATCGTGAGCTGTGACGAGCAATCCTTCTGTTGATCAAATCCAGCAGGTTCTATCCCAGCCGAATGGTACTTCACGAATGATACCCAAACAATTTCATTTTTCCGACCCTAAAACAATAAATTAATCTAATTAAAAGCTTATAAAAGGTAGATACCTGAATGAATTGAGTTTCAAAGTGTAATCCGAATTCGGAAGTGGTTTTTCGTTTGAGTATTGTTAAGGGGTTTTAAATTGGATGTTTGTTAAATTTCTGTTGCTACCTATTTTATAAGCAGTTGTTATTAGTTACCTTTTGTGATAACGGACTTATGTTTAAATTATAGATACTACTACAGTTTGTTAGAGTTCATTCAACACACTGGCACAGAAAGTGACTCTAATAGCACCGCACTATGGATAAAATGGTACTTGTACTTGTAACCAAACAGCGATATTTTGATTACCATTACGCACTAGTGCGATAATAGAGTAGAATTTTTTTGTTAAACTACTTATTGTATCTTTAATAATTGATTTTTCTATTATTTTTCTGCACAAGTATGTTGAAAAACGTTGTATGGTACACGTGAGTATTGGTGATTGCCGTCCTTGGCTCCTCGCTTTCAGCTTGGGTCCAAATACCTTCTCAGCGGTAATTACCAACATTACGCACTTATAGCATAACGTCAACCTCACCTTTTGCTATTGGATTTTACTGAGTAATATTTGTGATACAAAAAGTTACTGTGGTGTGGATAATAACGAAAAGAAGAAATTACTTCTTCTTCTCGTCTAGTGTTGTGGCTCACCTAGTGTTTGAATTTCAGGTCGCCCTACGGCCTTTACTTTGACCAAACGAATGCTATCAGAGATAACAACCGGGAACACCTTAACGTCTCTTAAAGCACGGAGGAGCTGGAAAAAATGTTTTTTTGCTACACACAATTACTTACTTGGAAGTAGTAAACGCACGATGTATTAGGTGGTAGCGAATGTCGTGGATTCCGAAGTACGCCACTCGTTTTGTCCGACGAACGTAGGACAAAACGACATCGTCCGTCCGAACGTACGTACGAATGAGAATCTTTTTCTACGTACAAAACCTAAGAACAAAAAACACTTTGAAAGGAACAGTAAAAATCTTATACATTTTGAGACATTTTGCGGTGGTAAATGAAAAAAATTGAAGGTGTTTTCGATTTTGAAGCTGTATCCAGCTTGTCGCCAAGGACACGTTGCTATTGACAGCTATGAGGCTTGATGTACCCATCGACCGATCCCTAACATTTTTCGAAGTCAACTAATGACTAACTCAATCCCAATCGAATCACAATCGACTTCGAAGCGTGCTACATCTCAGACTGCATCGTCACTGATCATCTGATGAGGTACCCCTTTACTTATTAAAGATAATTTACAGATGACTAAATTTTGTGAAGTGTCGGCCGGAGACGCCACTCTTGGCTGAAGAACCTAAGAGATTGGTTCGGCTGCAGTACCACCACTCTTTTTAGAGCTGCAGTCTCTAAAATAAAAATTGCCCTGATGTTGTCCAACCTCCGATAGGAGTGGAACAAGAAGAAGAAGAAATTTTGTGAAGATGCGACCTGAAATTGCGAGGCAATGGGGGACAGTGGTCTGACCATCCATGATACTTTATCCTACTAAGTACTACCAGTAAGTAAAAAGTAAGTAAGTAAAAAGTAAGTAAACGAGTATTTTTGTTACTACGTCATGCAAAAACTACTGAACCGATTGCGATGAAACGAAGTACGCAGATAGCTGGAGATACTTTGGATTCCGATATTTCTTCGGGATCGGGGTAAAACCGCTAGTAAACAATATACTTAACCCAATATCATTTATCTACTTCATAACAAAAAGATAGGTATCGAACAAGTTTTCGATGTTATTGAATTTACTCCTCAGATATTATTCGGTAAACAAGTTACATTAAAGTTCATCAATCATTTTCTTTGCAGATAGATAGATAGGGATAAACATTAATAAAGAAAGTCAAGTTTGTTAGACTTTATTCGTTTCGTACCTTAATTTAGTTTTACCTATTTTGGTTTGAAACTAAAATAAGATTACGAAAGAAACTATGAACTTCTTTAAAAACAACTGTCATTAAGCTTTTTAAACTAAAAACAGCAGAGGCGCGTCGCTGTAGCGCCGCGAAACCCCTTTGAGCCTTATTAATAAACCTGGAGCAACGTCGGGGTAATATTACCACTTATTGTTTCTGTCCGTCAACTTTAAAAGTTCTTGTTATAGAAAAAGACAAATCGTATTCGCATTACTCTGAACTTACTCCACGCTTATTAATAAGGCTATTTATGAAAATCGTCTATCCTGTAGTTATGTCAAAAGTATTAGCGACTTACTTCATAATTATTTACAGTAAGTAAATGTCCACTTTGCACAACACAGACAGAGTGAGCGTTTTGATATAATTATTTGTTATCTACTGTTATTTTATTTACAGAGGTAAATTGTAAATAAAAAAAGGCCCCTTTTAAGGGACCTTGGCCACGGAAGAATAGTTTTTCTAAAATTAATCACAGAATAGATAAGAATTACAAAGTTGTACACTGCCACGATTCAACATAGGTGCCTACAACATACCTGAACTTCTAGTTCGAATCCTGGCAAATAGCTCAAAGGGACCGGATGAAAAGGATTGTCATACGGTGACGTATGGAACTCCAGTAGCATATTAGGCCCTCGGCTCACGATGTCCGGTACCGCATCGCCTCCACAAAGACGTACTAGGACTGGAGAATCGCGGTCAGGACCGTCCCATACGGTCAAATAGTCTTGCACTACGTTACATTGGTCCCAGATCCTAAAACGATTTGCTAGAGTTAATAAAAGACTAAGATCTTAAGAGTTTTAAGTAAAGTATAGCCACAACCATAAAATAGGGCTAGTCCATTACTTCTCGTGGATATTGTTAAAGTCGGAGAAGTAATCTGGCGAATCTAGAGTTTATCCCGTGTGGTGGCGGGTAAACAACTTAGTCCGGAGGCAGATTGGTGTTAGACAAGCCGTAATACATAATATATGATCAACGAATACATTACTTATGCCTATGCGACTGGGTTGGATTGGCTAAGCTAAGTTGAATACAGGACATATTATTATTGATAACATAATTTGATAGCTGATTATAATTTACAGACTTACTAGCTGACCCGGCAAACGTTGTTTTGCCTTATAAATTATAGATAGTAGCCGATTCTCAGACCTACTGAATACGTATACAAAATTTCATAAAAATCGGTCAAGCCGCTTCGGAGGAGTATGGTAACTAACACTGTGACATGGAAATTTTATATATTAAAAGAAGAAGAAGATAATCAGCTATCAACTGACTTAGTTTTAAGTTTTTCAATGTATTATTTCTTGTAATTTGTGTTTTTGGTACAATAAAGCGTAAATCTATCTATCTATAATGTAGATACATCTAAGAGCCGATTAAACCAAAATGTATGTATAAAGGATTTCTAATTTCCAAACGAATGTATTTGTCATCCGGAGACACATAATCTTTACCATATTTTCATATGAGATTGAATGCGGTACAACAGTATTTCTATGGTAGCTAGGTTAGGTTAGGTAAGTAGGTACCGATTCCTTTTGCTACAGAACGGACAAAATCTAAATTCTATCCACGGAAATGTTCACCAAAGGTAAGTCTCCGCGTGGTTGCATTTTAGTATGCCACAAAAACCAAAATAGCGAGCTAGATTGACGGTACATCGTATCTCGTGTTGAATTACACGCAATTCTGTAACTTGCATAGTAATTTTGTTTGAAATATGAGCGCATTATGTTCATATAGGTATCTTCTTGAAAACACTAGATTAGCGTCCAATAAACTTACATCAATACATAAGCGCTTACTAGGGTTTTAAATGCCCCCATTTGATTCTTAGATAAGTTAAGTAGAAAATGACAACTTACTTCAAAACCCTTTGACTTCTATCATATTTTACTATTTGATCTTTGATATGTATTTTATGACTGTTTGTCTGTCTGACTGCTAATAGCACATGCTTATCTGATGGTATCTGAAACAAATAACAGAATTAATTTTTTGTCTATAATTTTAACGAAGGACAGGCATCACTAAAATGGAACTATTATTCAATTATTTCAGTCCAAAAAGCATAGAGATATAAAAACATGGACCACTAATTATGGCTAGAGAACACACAAAACTAGTCAAAATAAACAAATAGATCTATTACGATGAATGTGATTTTAATTTTATATTATTCATGATTGAATTGCGTGCATTTTGCAAATCATACAAAACACCGATCCTTATACTCCTTATTCTTATACACCTAGCGGATACAAAAGGTATTATGACGGCGACAGTTTATATGTATGTTTATGGCTCCTTCACACAAAAATCGCTAAACCGATTACTCGGTTTGTAGATAGCTGGAGAACTAAGATAAAACATAGGCTACTTTTAATCTCGATATTCTCACAGAATCGAGACTTACGCGGGTGAAACCGCGGAGCGATGCTAGGATATGAAATAAAAATAAGATTTGAATTCGGATGTTGCGGATAAATTATCAAACATACATGTGCGTGGATGGGCAACATATTCATTTATTATGTACATTTTTGGTGTAAACGTTGCGCTCTTTGGTGAGAATTTTACATTAAATATTAAATGTAATGGGTACATCAACCGCACGAGCGGGAGCTTAGTTCACCTCTTTGTATCCATTACCATGCGATTTATAGTTAATAGACCTTATTTCGGTAATTATTATTTGTTTTGCTATTAGATACTTGAAAAAGATATTTGAAAAAATAAACGAAAAATGTTTGTTTATTATGAATGTTTCAAATAGGTACTCCAAGAGTGAGAAGGTTCTGAACACACGGTGCTGTTATTTTACAAAAGAGAGATCAAGAGGAGTTATCAGTGTTCGTTGGAACCGAGTTTATATAAGTCTCAGATCTATGTAGTACTATCTTATTTATATGTAGAGCTATCTTATCCCATCCGTATTGAATGTTGCTCCGTATCAGACACTGCACTAAAATTATATTTTAGTCAGTCTACACTTCTATACAATTTCTACCTTCGCTAGATCCATTACGAAATTCAAACGTGTGTCAGATTATACATACAGGGTTATAGGAAATTTGTTAAAATCCAGTCAAGGGCTTCTTCGCGTGTCAAAAGCACTTTATAATTATTCCATTATATCTAACTAATCAGGCTACTTTCATTTAACGACTTTTTAGAATTCGGACTTTTATTTGGAGAATTTTGAGGTTTTGATTACTGATAAAATATATGCTGTTTCATAAGGATCTTCCTTTAACCTAACTAATAGTAGTCAAAAGTTAATAAATTATAAAATCAAGTAGCAGCTGTTTGTTTTTCAGAAAACATAACTTAAAAGTTATTCGTTTAGACTGCGCTGAACTAAATTTTAATTAATTTCCTGTAACCCTG
Source organism: Idaea biselata (assembly GCA_958496205.1). Lineage (NCBI taxonomy): Eukaryota > Metazoa > Arthropoda > Insecta > Lepidoptera > Geometridae > Idaea > Idaea biselata. The sequence goes on from OY292395.1 coordinate 7,796,111, forward strand.
TAAAATAGTAGTTACTCACCTTAGTGTGTTCGATGCGGTATGTACAAGTAGCATTTCTAGGATACACTCCCGGAAAGTTAGGCGACTGAATTCTGCAAGCTCTGAGATCGCAATCGCTCAGTATGCGGTCACAGTAGGTGCCTGGTACTCGCTCTCCGCGCCACGCTCCCACGGTTACGTTGCCATACCGCAACCGAGCTTCGCTCCGTCTTAGAAACTTGTACGCTAGCTTGAAGTCGAAATTGTATCCAACACCCTATAAACCAAGACTGAGTTTAATTATGGTCGGAGACATAGTGGAGTAGAGTCTGTGGTAGCTCATGGCTAAGTATCTGATGTACTCTGTCACTTAATGCACTGGTAATGAGAAAACTTTTTAATTAATTTTAACGGATTTATCGCTTTTATTTTGCCCATAGAAAAACCTAGACCTTTCTGCGGAATTTCCAGTCCGTCAGTCTGCCAGTTAGTAGTGTGAATTTTGTGAATCTAAGAAAACGTTAAAAGAGAAAAGGGTATCGTAATGTATTAGTTTCAGTGACTTATCAGCGCTCTACGGGGGGCAATGACAAGTCTATTTTTTATTAAGGAGACAGTCTACCTACTCTTTTCTCCATACGAACTTTACAAACGTAGTCGACTGTTTTCTCCCGGAAGAAAAATATCATAAAAAATTTGTTTAAGCCGTGTCCCTACGTTAAGATTTTTTTCAGTTTCTAATTTTTTAGAATTTGATTTCTATTTTAATTGGTCATGGTCATGGGAGATATAAGGTTTTATGGCATAAACATATTTGCTCTAATGTCTTTATCCAGGGAGGAAACAGTCGACTACGTTTGTATGGAGAAAGAGTAGGTAGACTGTCCTCTTAAGACCGTAAACACAAAATACCAAAATCTTTCCAACAAAACATCAGTCAAGAGTAAAATGTTCCTACTCTAGTATCCATGTATCGCCTGACACCGCACCGTATAATTAGAGTTTTTGCTTAGCGAAGTTAATCTTTATAAATGAACAACGATATTTATCTTCATTAAGAGTCACTTACTAAGCATCCCTTTGTTACACAGACGTTACATAACTAACAACATGTTTTCGCCTCTGACTTGCCTAATATTTCCCCAGGCTTAGCGGTTGGCTGCGCTCCCTTTATCTGGTGTTAGCAGGCATATTATGTGCACAGGGGCCTCAACTTTCTATCAATTAATTAACCGACGATTAAGGGTGCCCCTGAGACCGGATACTGCCTTCCCATTACATTAATTGATGGAATTACCTTTAATGTTTTAATTTTACTTGAAATGTTCTCTTAGGATGAAAATTAATGATTGAAAATTATCGGAATTGGAGACTTAAAGTGCTGGCGATTGTAGCTTTTAAAGAATGAGAATTGACTAAAATCTGTTCGAATAGGTATTTAATTTATACCAAATTTTTGATTAGTAGCTCTTCCAGTTCCATTAACGTTATTAAAATATTGAACGAGTAAGCATTATAAAAAATCCAAATTCAAATTCGATTTTAGAAAGATTAAATTATGCTTTAACATTCTTCAAATAATGTAAATATACAAAAATAATAATCCCGGAATGCCAATCATCCAATTCCAAGTAGGTACTACGTTTAAACGTTTTAACACGTTCGCGTGAACAACTTCTTACGACGTCGTTTTAAATTAATTGTGAATCGGCGCAACGTCACCCGACGTCCTTTAACAGTAATACCTTATTTCGGTGGAACACCTTATGACGTCTAAAAAAAGAACAAAATCCTTTGGCACGTATTTTTTGCGCCGCAACAGAGACGATTCCTGATAATTAATTATGAATATTGCGGCGGAACGTGTTTAGACGTCGCAAAATTTTGTATGGGAAAATGCTGCGCCTGAGCAGTACAAATTATTTTGGAAGCTGCTCACGCGAATGTGTTAATTAATTTGTAACACTAATATGCAATGAATACGGATATTTTTCAGTGCAGTGGTCAGATTGGTGGTCAGACTAAAATTTAACTTACACAGCTCAGTAGAATCTTACCTGCTGACTCAGTCTGTCCAATCTTAATGTCATATTTATAGAATCGGATTCACTAAAGTATACTGTGTAACCCCACGCAGAGCCACACCACTGGCCCAGCGGTGGCGATGGACTTCTTTCAACTATTGTCATATGCCCGTCAGGACATCCGTCTGACGTGAAAGATACAAACTTTCCGACTGTAAACGTGTCGAACGTTAACTGTAACAAAAGCAAAACGTTAGTTAATTAGACACCTATACACACTTCGTTTATTAATTGTAGATTGTGATTTGACATATATACCTGAAGAAAAATGTCAAATACAAAGAACCAAAACGTCTTATCATATTTTAAATAAAAAAAAAAACTAATTAAAAAAAAGCGCGAAGAATTCCAGCGATTTCCAAGATTTTCTTGTTGAGACATTTTTTGTTGGGACTAATTTTATTAGACTTGTGGTTTCACATGTGCAAGTCCAAATTATCAAAGTATTATATTATAATTAATCCTTATAATATTAGTTTAGATTGATGGGCGTTTGATCGCTATTTCACCAAGCGGTAAGTGACTATGTCTAAGAGTTTCACCTAGATTATACTATTCGATCGTTTTCTTAAAATTCCAACGGCGGCGCAGTGGGAAGTGTTAATCACAACGAAAACAAACCTTTGATAAATTTGTATTACTTCGGTATTTTGTAGCAGAATCTTTCGTTGGCTAAAATATCGCATAAACGCGTTATTACCAAAATCATAGACCCAAATTAAAAAAAATAAAAGTGTTTATTTGGCACAAAACAAAATTGTTTATTTTTATTGTTTTATTGACAGACGGAGCGCTATACATATCATAAAGTAGGTACTTAGTAAGTATTTAATAAAATTTATCGTATTTCAATGTTCATTTTCATTTCGTTACAACAGACATTGTTCGATAGACAGGCTGTCTGCCAGTCCATGTCATTGTTTTACATTTGCTGAATTGTTTGTTTAATAGGTTACGCTTTTGGAATTCGACGAACGATTTTCATTAACAACAGTAGCAGGCTTAATAAGCAGGTCGTCACTGCCCCCTATTGTAACAATAAGTTATCCAGACGTGTATGTGACATGTGCATTAATCAGTTTTAAGCTTAAATTGTACAGCAAGCAAGGTATTATGAATCCGTTATAGAAACAATGAGGAATTGAACAAAAGCGATCAATGCATTTGATTACTTCTGTTCAAAGTTAGTGATGTACCTAGGTACCTAATGTTTACAATTCTGTCCTTTCCTACATGTTCCTTAACAAAGAAAATAGTTATTTGCTTTTTAGCAAATTCCACTCTTACTGAGCAGAATCCCATCTACACCACTTCAGCATATATTTAGCACTTTCAGCGATAATTAGTAGGCTGCCCATTTGTGCAATTTATAATTTAAGGTTTGTTTTTACTCTATGTATTTTGTGTTTTATTCTCCTTCACTTGTGTTGTACAAATGATGCCTCTATGAAATATCTATCTCTATCTTGGCTTCTGTTTGCACCTACCTACCTTCTTTTGAATATACTCACGTGCTTTTATGTTACATAATATATGATTAACTTTCTATTTTGGTCTTACAATAATTATTTTTTCTATCTATCTATCTTAATAAAGTTTTATAAATAAATATGAATTTATTTAAACAAAATCCTAAAACAAAAACTAGAACACCTGTGAAAAAAGTGACACAGTCCAACATAAATCAACTCTGATTTACATTAGGAATGATCTGATTTACTTCAGAATTTACGAAGTATGGCGTAGATTTGTTCAACATCATAAGCACTTACTTCTGTCATTATTCCAATCACAATCAGCCCATAGAGCAAAGAAATACACGTACATGCATATTACATATTTTGTACTTTTTCTCAACTACATTGCCAAAAAAATAGGAGATGCGTTGAAAAATTGGTCTTACCTGTATAATATCACCATAGCTGCCACCATTGGCAGTGAAATTAAGATGGCATATGAAAGGCAAGTGGTCTTCTCTAGGTCGACGCACTTCAAGCTCGTATGTTCTTCCTACGTCGCCCATGTACGTTCTATTACATGCTGAAACAAAAATACATGGATAAGGATTGGTCATTCAAAATATTACCCTATCATAAGGACATAGTCAGATCTACCCTACACCCCGGTCCCCGATGTTAGTAAATATGGAAAGAAAAAAATCCATAATCCAATAGCATCTCCTGCGCTAATGCGCAGTAATGCGCAGCTGCGCTGGAAACGGCTTATAGCCGTTTGGACATGTATTACGTATTTACAAAAAATAATTAAATAGTCCAGTCACCTTAACGCAAGCTTAGTAGCTTTCTTTGGGACTAGATGGCGCTGTATGGTGTTCACAAAATGTATTTATTATTGGCATTATCTCTATCCAGAAAAATAAAAAATAACAGCTTAAGTTTTATGTATTTTACTAGTAAAATGTAAAGTTTAATAGGAATATGAAAAAAAACCTTTACTACTATAGGTTTTAAAGTTTTTGTTTCTGTATGAAACTAAAATATTACCGACAAAAATAATGCATGTCACGGTAACGCTAGAGCTACCTGAACCTACTATTGTTAATCCTTTCAACACAAAAATAGGGAAATGAGAAGTAAAAAGATCTGAAAAGCTCGCTCACAATGGGACCGGCCATATTTTTACAATCTTTTTTAAAAAAATCCTCGCCTTTTGTCCGTCCTGACAGGGCATTATATAGCATAAGACAAGTGTTCAGTTTACCGCTGAACATCATTGTTCACGTTATGTCGTTCTATTGTTTTTGTGTGGGTGAACATGACAGCATAACAAATAGCACAAAGATCTCTGAATCAAAGTTCGTGAACTCAATTCTAAATGATTTCGTTATAAGAAGGAAGTTTGAAACGCAATCTCAAAAATAGGTTTATTTAATTAAGATATTCACATGATTGTTTTAAATAGTCAGTAACCTAGAATGTCTTCCGAACGCAACCTCAAATAAGTAGAAGACACAAGAAACTCATGAGGAGTAGGTGCCTAATTGTAATTATCATGTCACAAACACGTATAATTGAGTTTAAAGTAAATTACTTATTTGATTTTCTACTAAAGAGAAGGAGTTTGTCTTTGTTGCTGGGGTTTGAATAGTTACGTATTTACACTAGACCGGGCCGGGTCCGGACCGTGTTCGTGTCGAGCTACTTTTGTATGAAGACAGCTTTGTTGTACACGGACACGGCACGGGTACCTTGCAAAACAAAAACTATCTTCATACAAAAGGAACTCTTCAGTGCCCGACAGACACGATCCGGTCCCGGCCCGGTCTAGCATAAATCGTCACTCAATCTGCAAGACAGAACTTATCTGTATCTATAGAAAAAACACTCAATACAAAATAAGTACATAATCAACTAATATAATGTCCTATTTTAGCTTGGCTGCTACGAGGCTAAGTGTACTAGGCTACAAACCTATATAAATTGAAAAATTAACTGGGACTAATGGAAATATCGCTATGTATTTTTTCGCATTTGCCGCATCGAAGTTGAACATTAGAGAAACAAAGTATTTAGAAACGATTGAAGTACAAATAAAAGATAATCGAAACAGAAACAAAAGACAATCAAAACAGAAGCGAAAGGCGATCGTAATAGAAACAAAAGATGATCGAAATACTGCTTTTAGCCGAAGTAGTTAATTTATAATTAACTAGCTGCGTCCCGCGGTTTCACCCGCGTAAGTCCCGATCCTGTTGGAATATCGGGATCAAAAGTAACCTATGTTTTTCCTCGATAATGTAGCTTTCTTTTGGTAAAAGAATTTATCAAATCGGTTCAGTCGTTATTGAGTTTATTCATTAGAAACATACGATACACACACACAAAAAAAAACAAATCTTTCCTCTATATAATATTTGTGTAGAAGTGAAGATAGTGTAGACTACTTCTGCGGATTTCTACGAGGTACTACTACGACGTAGCTCCTACGCCACAATGCACAGTAGTGCGCGTAACAGTCGGGTACTGTTACGCGCACTACAGTGAATTAAGTATCAAAAAAATCTATAAAAAACGTAAAATTAAAAAAAAAATCATTTTTTTTTAATTTTTGTATGTAGCTCAAGGCTATTTTATTTAGAAAATTTATTTTAAAGGAAAAATAGCATTAAAAAATTTTCACTTGCGGCGAGGCTTGAACTCGCGTCTTTGGGTCGGTACCCCAACGTCTGTTCCAACTAGACTACGCAAGTCCACGCTGCGTTTACTTCACCCACCACACCGGGTCCATATTTAGATATCTCTCAAGTCGGTACGTATGTGGGTACATACGTAATAAGTAACTTATACAATACATTATACTTCACATTATCTCACAACCGATAGAAAAATAAAATTGTAATTCTACTACATCCCTCGTAAACAATTTACGCCGGAAGCAAAACTCTAGAGATTCTAAGCACGACGTCCATATTCTTAATTTGCTGTCTCTATTTTGTAGAGACAGCGAGTTACCATAAAAGTTACCACAATTTGTTCCGAAACTTTTTATAACAACAGCTTGTTTCGAACTTTACGCCTACAAAAACTAGCACGACATTTGACTGACGTAGGTTGCCAAGAATAAATAAGTAGTGCCTATTATCGTAGTAGCTAGTTCTTCCCTTTTATCTTCAACTAGCTGCGCCCCAAGGTTTCACCCATGAAAGTCTCGATCAGGTAGGACTATCGGGATAAAAAGTAGCCTTTGTGTTAATACACATCTTTAGCTGCCTGCTTAAAGAGTTCCATCACAATCGGTTTAGTAGTTTTTGAGTGAAAAATTTACAAACGTATTCGTTTACTTACTTACTAGGATGATAATTTACAGGGGAGGAACACTCAACAGTAGCGCCATCTAACAATGACCCGGGCAATACAGCGCCATAAATAACATGGATTAAAAAGTTGCTTGCGCTGCATACATCATCTAAAAATATATAATAAAAAAAATATTAGCGCCATCTGAAGTAAGCAAAAGTCAGTATTGTGTTTTAAAGTGTAGATTTTCAATATAAGTAGGCGTACACTTTTGTCAGAAAAGATATATCAGCAAAACTTTCGGCTTACAGGAGTATTAAAGTTTTCAGGGCACTATATCCGGAGGGTCTGTCTGAAAGGAACCCTTTTCTGTCACTAAGTTTCCGCCCGTCCGTTCCCAAACTGGAAATCAGTAAATTGTGATTTATACATACCTACCTACCTACCAGCCTATGGTTTTTGCAACTCTCGAAGCAGTATAAAATAATGTTTCCATCTCAATATGGTCTTCAAGTTAGAGTATCTTGCGGAACTGTACACATTTTCAATGCGTACTGTTTCACTGCAAACATTCATAATTGTGCTGCTGTAAATTTGTGCGCTGATGTTGCTTTATTTTCGGTTTTCGCGATGAAAAATGCTTAAAATAATAAAAAGCAACGCTATTCACATCGAAAAATAAGTTCAATTTCATTAAGATAGATAGATAGATTAACGCTTTATTTGCATATCTCAAGAGATAATACAAAATGTTACAATACATTAAGGAAAGAAACACAAAACGCTCAAAAATAGAATGTTGCACAAATGTGCGACCATTTGTGCAACATGTTTTGTTATTTTTATGTTATGTTTTTTTTTGAAGCCTTACATTACATATACTCGCGTATAATATATATATTATGTAAGGCTCGCGTCCATGGCGCTTCATAAGATGCAAGCACTATAACTCACCTTCTTTAAATGTAAGTTATTGGTTCAAAATTTAACAAATTTAATGGCTCTATGATATAATATGCCCGCCCTGGGACTACAGCTGAAACGTTCGCTAAAAGCTTTAACGTATATCTTACTAGTGCTGTGAAATATAAAGTAGCAGTAGTAATAAAAATAGAAGTAACACGGTATTGTATCTAACTTCTCTCATGTAGCTTTAGAATAGAAATGTTGCATCATGAAATCGCTGTCAGACGCCAGACGATTGATGTGTCAAAGAGAATGAAACATCTTCTAATATATAAAATTTCCATGTCACAGTGTTAGTTACCGTACTCCTCCGAAACGGCTTGACCGATTTTTATGAAATTTTGTATGCGTATTCAGTAGGTCTGAGAATCGGCTACTATCTATAATTTATAAGGCAAAACAACGTTTGCCGGGTCAGCTAGTATAAATATATTCCCCAACTCTCTAGGTACCTCTATCAAACAAAAACAGACGGCCAAGCCGGTAATCTTATAAGGGTTTCTTTTAATCCTTTTGAAGTACAGAAACCTAAAACTAGCCATCTAACCTTCTAGTATTTATGAATGTGAAATATTTTAAAAATGTTAATTAGTACACTTTTTGACAAAAACTTCTGAACCGATTCTGCTGAAACTTGGATTTAGATAGCTTGAGACCTAGAATAAACCAAAGAAATTTGTTCCAGTTAGTACTTCTAAACGTTATTTCTTAGAGTTTACGATACTTAGGAATTAATACTTTATGAAAAACTGTTAGTACAGTTTTTCAAAAAGTGTTAATTCCTAATTCCTGGTAGTCCCGGGGCCGAGTACCAGGCTTTATGCCCGCTTTCCACTGCGAGCGGAACGGAGTCATTAATGTATCAGTTTAACATCCAACGATTGTTATCATAGCGCGAAAGAGTTGTATGACTATGAAAACAACCGTTGTATTTTGAACTGACACATTAATGACTCCGTTCCGCTCGCACTGGAAGGCCGGCATTACTGTCATTTGTAAAGGCATTTTTCAGAAAGCAGTTAGTACGTATCTAGTTATTAAAATTAAGAGAAATAATAAGAAGCCCGCCTTAGTAACAAACCTAATTTGAATCATCGTAATAATAAATTGTATTTGCAGCTCCTTTTCTTGCTGAATGGCATGTCAACAAAAAGACAATTATGTTGTCTACGCATTCTCCTATAAATTGAATTCTAAGACATTTCAATGTGAACATAAAGAGCGAATAAAACTGCTTGTTTAGTTCACATAATTGAGAGAGTAAAGACGTTGCTAGCAACATTGTAAATATAAATAAATTTTATAAAAAACTGAAATTGCTCGATTTGAAACAAGTGGATACTTTTAATATCGTTTACACGGTGCCCATTTCCAAACAAAGCCAGTAAAAAAACCTCGTGTGAATGGACTAGCTTACTGGCTTGCCAGGTTTTGCCGATGATTGTGCGAACAGAAACGTAAGAGCAGGAAAGCGGACCCCGAGCTTTCAAGAAGGAGGCAACTTGTAGCTTGCTGACTTGCTTACTGGCTTTCAAAGTGCAATGGCCTGGAATCGAGTAAGCGACGAATCGAATTCATGTCGTCGATTCATGTCGCTGCGACATGTCATCGCCGAATCTTTACCGTGGCGTCTTTTCATGTCGCGGTTCAACGTCGCTAGCGACGTTAGGTATATTATACACATTATACTACACAAAATGTGCATTGACGTTGCAGAGATAACGTTGAATTGGCAATGCATATTTATGTGAAGTTGCCATATGATATCGCCTACGAAACTGTACCATATGCATCCATAAGTCACTCTCCTTAAACAACTTCATCGCTCTATCAATGCGATGCGACTAAAATGAGTCTTACCCGTGGCATAGCGGCTATCGAGCTGGAACGGAATATCAGTAGTCGCGGGTTCGAGTCCCGCCGGGTACTAAAGTTTTTGGAAGCATTTTTTTCAAAAAGCATTAAAATGAGGTTTATAATATGGAAATGACAAATAACGTTTATTTTATTTTTATACAAAAACGACGCAGGGAAAAACAAGAAAGTCTCAGAACTCAACTTCTCAGGTATGAAAATAATCCACTTACACCGGAGACAAAGAGAATGAGAGAGAGAGAGATTGCTTAGGTAAACAAGGTTCATTATGTAGAACATTCAAACATAACAAACGCATTAGCAAATTACACTTATTACGTACGTACATATCTATCAATATTACTGCTACATATTATTAGCATAAACAATGTTTGTCAATCTATTCGTATTCGTTCTATAACAATACAATTGCATTGCATGATGGGCGAATAAACATATATTTATTCGTCAATCATAATTCGTATCGTAATTCCATATGTTTTTATTGATTTTTTTATAGAAAATACCCAGAATTAGGAGCAAACACTGATCGACAAGATAAATTCGGGAATCGAATCCGCAACCTTCTGTGTCGTAATCGGGGATCGCCAGATAGGCTACAGAGATCATCAACTTGTAAAAAATAAAATGATAGTCGGTAATCAATTATAATAATATAATAAATTCTGTGAACAACACACAGCCATCTAGCCCCGTGGTAAGCGACTAAGCTTGTGTTACGGTGACTAGACAACGGATATAATACTTATATTTATTTTTCTTTTGTAAATACACACATCAACACCGTCTAGGGATATTCAGAATTTCTCAATTTACTCAAAAATTGTGTTTACTAACAAGCAACATGTATATATTTTTGTAAAGCCTACTTATCAGACTATGATTTAGAATACAACAAAATATTGTTTTATGCTTAAATATTTTTTATTTAAAAAAACGCAAAAAGTGAAATAATGTTAAATTTAAGATAAAATGTCTATCTAAGGAAAAAAATAAAGTAAAACGAAATGATTAGGTTTTTTTATTTGAAGTTAAAATTAGTAGTCAGTGAAACCACCCATGACGTTAATCACGGCCCTGCAACGGTTTTTTATGCTTTGAATCAGGTTGTCAATATCTTGCTGCGGAATATTGTCCCAGGTCCTGCTAAGATGCAAAAAAAGTTGCTCTTCAGTCGCAACATTTGGAGGCAAATTCCTCAAAGCCCTTCTTTGAAGCATATCCCACGCGTGCTCTATGGGGTTTAGGTCTGGTGACTGCGCGGGCCAGTCTAAGACCGACACGTCGTGCTCCTCTAGCCAGCTGGTCACCACTCGCGCAGTGTGCGGACGGGCGTTGTCGTGCATGAGCGTGAAAACTTGGCCCATTTGCAGTCGATGGGGATAGATTATTGGTGCTAGCACCTGATTACGGTATTTTTCGGCAGTCATAGTGTTTCTGATCCAAACGAGGTCTGTTCTTCCACCAATACGAATTCCCGCCCAAACCATAATTGTTCCGCCATGGTATGGATGGACCTCCTGAGGGTGTTGCAGACGGTTGTCACGACCAGAAGCTCGCCATACGCGTACTCTACTTGAATCAGGATGAAATCCGAATCGGGACTCATCGGTAAACAACACTACCGACCACTCGATATCTTCCCAAGGCAAATGTTCTTTAGCCCACTGTAATCTTCGCCCACGATTTCCTCTGCGTAGTGCTAGAGTACGAAGCGGCCTGCGAGAATGAAGGTTAGCCTCGTGCAGTCTTCTCCTCACAGTTTGGTCACTGTGTAACAATCCAACCTCTTAGTCGTGCCTAAATCTAATCTCTTTTGGGACGCAACGCCTACTAAAAGAGAATGGCAACATAGAAATACCTCAAGTAAAAAATCAATCGGTATAATTAACCTAACTAAAATTCTTTAGGTGATTAAATACATTAACCAAGATTAAGATTAGGTGATTAATTACCTCTCTGATAAGCGGTAAAAATAGGTTAACCCTAGGTTGTGCTACGAAAGATATTTAATATAACGACATCTCTGAGAGAATAGGAGTCGCGTTGAAAGAACCAGGTAAAGTGGGGTCTATTGTCCCACTGCTTGATAATAGATGGCGCTGTAATAGATAAGGGAGGTAAAGAAAACAAGGTTATCTTCAAAATCTATTAAATCTTCGATCCTTTTGTAGTTTGTACATGGAAATATAGTTGTAAATAATTAAAGCGTAGGGATAAACATGTAACCGAACCCGGGAGGAGGACAAGGAACGGCTGATTAAGGAATTCTTCTTTCTAAGCCACAACAAAGGCTGTTGACATTGGCCACCTCAAAGTGCAGACAGCGCCGCGTTTCCGCCGGAAGTTCATGGGAACTCTCTCTATGCATTTATGAATAGTCCGTTTTCAGGGGAACGTTTTCAAGCTTCCCCATTGGCTACTGAGGAAATGAAGGTATAAAGCATGGTTTATGAATAAACCCCTTTCACGCCCATTTTAGAAGGTTTTTCAGTAAGAACTTTTTCAAGGTACCCCATTGGTTGTTGGATAAATGAAGGCCAAAGCATGCGTTGTGAATAACCTAAATTTCAGAAGGAACTTTTTTCAAGGTTCCTATTGGTTAATAAGCCGATGGGAACGGAGTCCAATCAACAACCGTAACATCTTTAAGGAAATGTGGCCATAGTCAGGAGATTGGGGGAGTTTTGGAGAAAATATGGCCGATTAAAAAGAAACTAAAATTGGGAAAATAGGTCGATTGAGGTTTATACTGTAGGTCACGTCTTAAACCTAAGCAATAATCAAGCAATGGTAGGTCAAATAGAAAAAAATATACTTTAGACCAAAGAAAAAGGCAGATTAGTTTTGGGAAAATTGGCTAATTGAGAAATGCGATTTTGAAAAGAAAAACTGGTATCCCGAAACTCAAAAAGCGAATTTTGGGAGAAGGGGAAGATTTTGAGGCTTTATAAGGCCCTGCCGCGTTCATTTAAGGGAAGTTTTACTATAACGAACAGCTCCTGAAAAGGAAATTCCCTGCCGGGTCGCGAACTAAAAGAATTCAAACTAACAATCTCCAAGTGATGGGAACCGCTACCCAAACGCGAAACCGTTTAATTTTAACAGTATAGCCCAGTTTAATTCAATTAGTTTCAGTAGGTATAGTTAAAGAAGTTTTTTCCCGAGAAACAGGAACTCCTAAAAAGGAAAATCCGTGGCCGTTCGCAAACCAACAGTGCTCCAATAAAATAAATCACAAGTAAAGTGAGGCCTCTGCCCAAATACGAACAGTTTTATTTTAACAGCCTAACCCAGTTTAGTTAGGTTCAGCATAGCCAGAAAGTGAGAGGTCTACTGGTAGAGAAGTGAATAAAAGGTGATACCTATTTATTATTATTGTTCATGGCCTGTCTTGTGAGTGAAGTGATTTATTTTAGGTGATAGGGTCCTCATTGGAAAACTGATCGTCCTTCTACCTAGAAAGACAACGAGGTAAGCAAGCATGTTTTCTTTGATAGGAATTGCAGCCAGGTTCTGGGGAATTCTGTCTCCTCGTCGGGCCATTTTCTTCCAATTTAAATGGTGCCAACTTTTCTAACTAGAGCCCGGGGACGGGATTACTAGAATCTGGCAGTAATTGATAGGAAAATGTTAAGGTGTCTCTAGTACGATGTTCCTTGCTTTCTTTTGTGTGCTCGTAGCTTGGGGAAAGCTCTGGGCTAGCTCTGGGCTACTTCTTATAACCTAGTGTTTGGCTGAAGAGAAACTATTTATCTCAGCCCAGGGAAATCCCCTGGCAGAGACTACTCTCTGAGGTTGTTCTTATTTTCATAACAAATAGCTGCTAATTTTGCAGTCTCTCAGTCAAACAGTGGGTATTATCGTGCGAATTGAATATACTCTCGTAGGGACCCTCGAGGTCAGCTGTGCGAATTAGTTTGATCAAAGAAAAGTCACGTATCTATCTTGAAAGTCCAGGCATGCCTGGCATAAACTAAACTACCTAGTTAATTCTTTTCTATTAAAAGTTAAAGTCGTAAATGTTATGTGACGATCAAATCCAGGCATTAAATATCATATAAGCTCATATTGTAAATATCTACGTATCTACAAAAGATATATTATGTGTCCCACCTAACATTCAACTTATCTCATCATCTTTGTTTACTATATTATTAGAGTATTATGTACAAACATAGATTATTTATTATATTACACAAGACATAACATCTACTGTAGTTCGGGATGGATATAGCAGCTAACTTGTTAACTATAAAAGTCCAGAACGAGGTAACTTGGGAGAGAGGATGCAGAGCTCATTGGCTTTTAGGACATTTCAATCGATGGAGATTTGGTTTGTTGTCCAATTTGCGATTATAACCACCGAGTTTCATTTTAGGCACCTGCCCCCCCTGGACTAGAGTACTTGCAACTTGTATCGTCTCACCTTGTTGTCACATCATCCTTATGATGGTTGGTGTGAGGATAATCGTGCAGAAGATATTATACTGTCTAAGCCTGTTAAACAATAATCGAAGGAGATTGTTTGTTAAGAGTCTTGACGGTCGTAACTTGATCAAGGAAAGGCCAAATCGGTATTGAACCTGTGTCTTTTCCTTTAGTTGGGTTAGGGGGTATACTCCACCAACACACACTGAGAAAGTTTCACAGCTCATGATTCCGGTAAGCTAGCTTTTGATTGAGGCCAAGTCTGGCTGGCCAAGGCTACACCAGTTAACTCTAACCGAATTAGAGCCTCATTTTGCGGTACCTTTTGATTTCTAAATCACTTGGTAAACCAAGGCGAAGCCAAACCCCCTTGTGTCCTATAATCCTATAACCGCATGTTGGATACATACCCAAATACCTGAAAGTACCTTGTAGCTCATGCTTTGGTACAGGACTACACAAATGAGTCATGAAGTGGCAATTGTATGTTTCTCATTTCATGATAAACTAGTTGCTAATCCATGGTTCTTGCCTTCGGAAGCACCTAATTGTATTGATTTTATCAATTTTATACAAATAACATAATCTAGTATCCAGTTTTACTACTAATGAACTCTCATGTTTGCTGTTGTCGCTGGTCGGGACATTTGTGGATATTACACATACATTATACTCTGTACAAAATTGTGGGAATGCCCCACCCATCTTAGAATCTCCCAAGGTTGTTTAGCGATGGTTGCGTGTCACAGAGCTGAATAAGGTTTAGTTGTTGACCCACATCCATATGTGGCGAGACTATCTCAGGAAAGGTTTCTGGCCGACACGTTCTCCTAAATATACCAAAGGGATATCACACTCCACAAGCTACCATGGCTACTACAGCCCGGTACGCACTTCATACAACTGTAACATCAGGTTATGTCCGATTTTGGCGTTCCTCTGAGTTACCACACAAATATCCATGTCTGTTATCCGGCCGGGTCACACTGATATGGGACCTGCATTGAGTTAGATTGGATACAATACTAACTAACTTACCTGAATTTAATCAAATTGGGTGTTTCCACCACCTTTGTTTGATGATAAAGTGGGTTAGAGAAGGTGTACTTTTAGAGGGGGGGTATTTTTACAATACGTGCCGTGGACCAGGATGTCTGGCAGCGGCTACAATGGTGTCGCTTTGATCACCGGGTGTGGTTCTTAAAATGCTTTAGATAAACAGGGGTCTTGGGGGCGTGGGCAGTATGTTTGTTATCAGAATATAGTGTTTCATTCTAGCAATTAACCAAACACTTTGTGCGGTTCTAGTCTAGTATGTAAATTGAGACATTGCTTATTACAAGTTTCAGAAATCTAATTTCCTATAGATACTTACATTTTTGTGAAAAGAAATAAACACTAAAGAAAGGACAAAGTGTTTACTGCATATATTTATTAGGTTATATTACCTTTAGAAAAAATAGACACACCTTAACAAAAACAAACTTTGCAGGTTAATTTATCTTATGTTCTGTTTCACCGTATAATGTGGTTTCTATTGAAAATGTTGCTTACAGGAACTTGGGTGAATATTATTTAGGTTCCATTATGCTTTTCTGTGTGTTTCCAGGATTTATATTAAGGTTCTCCATGTTATGCGTTTTCTATTATAAGTGTTGCTTACAGGAACTCGTTTGAACACTGATTGGGTACTATCTTGCTTTCACCGTGCGCTTTTAGGCCTTGTTAATTGTTATTTAATTAGTGCAGGAAAATATGCGTATTTGGGACAAGTCACTCTCAAGCATGATTAGTTGGTTCACATTAAGCTAAAACAAAGAAAACGCAATAGATTAAAAGCGTGCAAACAACAGGCAGGTGCAGAAACAATAAACGACATTAATATCTCACCAGAAAACCCGGTACCCCTTCAATTCAGTTCAATTTCTGGTTATAACGTCTGTATAGCGTACGCTAAACAACTTTGCAAATTACACAGGTTCAGCCAATATCAGAGTTGGGAAAATGATCGGAGTAAGCTGCAATTGTCCGGGGACTTAAGTAGGACAATTTCCCAGCAGATTTCTGGGGACGGTATCTACTCAGATTCGATTTTATAATAAAACAATAAATGACAAACGGGAAATGTCAAAATTAAGGTTATTTTAGAGATGTCCCACCACTTTACAATTTTACCGATAATCGATATATTATCGAAAAAAATCGATAACTATGTTTCCATGTATAGGCTACGGTTTCATTTTAGATTTAGGCATTTTAGCTCTTGTTAAAGATTTAACTTGAAAATTCTATGAACATGTACCCATGGTCATTAATGAAAATTATTCGTGTATAAGAGTGTTACTTTATAGGTAGGTGTTATCAAGGCTCCTCAGGGATTTTTATGGGAAATGGCCACGGGACTGGCTGGTCGTGTGTAAAGTGTCCGGATATGTAACACGATATGTTACTATTAAGTACTTAATTAATTTACTTGTAACAATGACCCTTTATCAATCATTGTTATTTAGAGATTAATACAAGAGTAGATTGAGCAGATTTAGGAGTCCGGGTCCTAAATTATATAGCTCCATCATTAGTTTCCAATATTCTCAATAAACCACCGGTTTGATAAAGTATCGAATCGATAAAATCAATCATACTGCGTAATCAGTCTGTCGAGTCCACCCCTAGAGAAAAAAAAAAAGAGGAAAAAAAAAATAATAACGCCCTCTATGGGTCCCGGTAGATAACTCTTTACCAATCGAAAGGCAATCTGGGGTGGGTTAGTTCTTGTCACTAGAATTGTTAGTTCAATAGGAGGCGGTTAGGTGGCGTGGAAAACAAAATACATTTTCTTTGAATTCAATCGAAATAAAATAAAAGGATAGAAGAAAATGTATAAATATATAATGATTAAATTAATGTTAATTAATTTCAATTATTTCCTATAGAAAAAGGGGAACAACCCCATTAATTTAAATTTTCCTTTCGGGGGACGTTCTAAAGTGGTTTATTATCTTGTCAATAAGGTAGTTAGTTCAAGACAAAGCAGATAGGTGGCGTTATTTAAAATTTACAATTTACATAATTTCACAAAATCCTGAATGTTAATCTAAGTAAATTTATTTTCTATGTAGGTATGGTTAATAATTATTAAATAATTTTGTTTCATTTAATTATTATCTGCTCGAGGGTTTTATGGTCAAATTTATAAAAGAACATTTACTAAACTCCTTGTACTTACTTGAGTTTGGATTTGGCAAATAAGTTAATTGTGGCTTGAGATTGAGTGAGTGAAGTTCAGTGTTGATATTTAGTGCGGTTGGTTGTTATGTGTGTGGATGCAGAGACCGTATATTCTGAAGATGGACCCTATTGTCTAAATGTTGTCAAAAAGAGGAAGAAAAAGGAGGAAAATATTCAGCCAGCTGCCATATAAGTAGGAAAGTTGACGTTGAAGAGGAAAGTTCGCGCAGTACGACACGAGACGAAAAATCTGCGCAGCGGGTTTTTATCAAGTAACTTGCCGGCCACTGTAACCCGGGGTTTTATATATTTTCTTCTCTTTAGGGTCTTTATAATTTAATTCTTTTTATATTCATTCCTAATATATTAGGTCAGACAAATTGATTGTCCCATCTATGTTAAAGAATATAAAAAAAAAAAGGGGAAAGAAAAAGGGGGCTTTTATTTTACACGTTATCCATACATAAAAATAATACCTACTTCTTTCATACGAGAACGAAAAATCTAGTCTCTACCTGGTTCTAACACCCAAATTAAAATTATGCAGAAAATATTAGTTAATTGGGTTATTGTGTCCTTAAGTACACAACATTTAAAAAAAATATATATATATATATAGTACTATTAAATATATGTCGGAAGTGGGATAACTCTGCACCTTTTATGAACTTGAAAAATATTGATGTGTGTGTTTCAAATTCGACCACATCGGACTCGGACCGAAAGAAAGAAAAAAAAAGAAAACGTCAAACAAAATTATGACATTAATTCCACGAAAATCACAGATATCTATATACTAGTCAGAACGAAAATATCGATTGATTTATCGGATAATTCCAGTATTCATTATTAAAAGCGTTAAGTTTAATAAGTTACAAACAGAAAATTGTGCATGGAAGATGTCCCAGTGAACAGATGGGAAATATTAACAAGTTCAAGTGATTCCGTGTAATATAAAAGGCGTACCTACTCAATATCGCTAAGAGAGATAGATATTGAACAAATTGGATACCGACACCTATTTACTGGGGTAAGACTTATTCCTAAGCTAAATCTAGAATAAACTGGATGTCCTAAAGGTCCGGGTAGGTTAGCTTTATGATTTAAAGTAAATTAACGTGTTAAGGTTACTATTATATCAAGACGTAAAATCTAGGCATTAGACAAGGCCTAAGACCTTAAAATTATGTAGATAACGGCTGATAAGAGATAAAAGGTTGAAAATTCAGAATCTATTAGCTACATAAATAGGTTAAATTATATTTTTAAGACTTAAAATAGGCCTAGCATAACCAATTACTAGATAAGGATTTGAACAGGTAGGTTATAGAAAAGTGACACGGTGTCCTGATAAGCGGAGGTATTATACTGAGGTACTTCATGTAGTAAAGGATAAGGAATTTAGATGCCATTAGTAACTGATTCATTATTTTATTTACCTCAATCTAACAAGTAATAGCATACATTTTGATCAAAGATTAGGTTACCAAGACTTAGACTATAGATATAGGTTATGCAGATACGTGTAATAACTAAATAAAGTAACTATCTTGCTTTTGTAGGATAGGAAGTTTTCAAAGACTAGTATAAGAAGATTTTTGGAGTTAGATCATATTCTGAAAAGGTGTTATTCAGGGGCAGGGTTGTAAAGTGTTATGTGACTGCGGGGGGCGTTGAGTAAATTTTGTAATAGGTAATCTTAGAGATAATTGATTTAGGTATATTTAACTAGTTATTCTTCAAATTCTAAACTAAGTCTAATTATAAATAATATAAGTTAACCATAATTAAACTTCTAAAATCAGATGGGTTAGTACTTAGGTATTAAATGTGATAATAGTACCCTGATATTAGATGGGGAGGTTTTCTTATTCTGGTTCCTTTTTATTTTTTAGAACTTGCCGGTATAAATATCAAGACAACTTCGAGATGCCCAAACAAAGAACTAAGAAGCCAGTGGAAACCAGGACGACTACTAGGAGGGGAGCTTCCAGAGCTAACCCTATGCCTGCTCAACCACAAATGACTGCCATACAATACATGTCAGAAATGATGCGGTGAATGGTCCTCGCGCTAAGTTCAAAATTAATGAATTAAGGTATTTATAGAAAACATCAATTGTTTGGTCATTACTTGTTGATTACCCCTTATTTACCTTTGAGTACTAGTTTTGTGAAGCATTGCTATTCTGGGAAGGGAATGTTTGGCCATGAATGTAGATTGTATGAGGGGCGTGTTAATTATAAGCAAACCCAAGCGGGGGCGTAGTATCAAGCCTAGCGTGAATTTTCAAAGCAAGACCAAGCGGAGCGAACATAACGTGCTTTTGCATGATAAAGCGTAGTATCTAAAGCAATGCTTAAATTAAGAGCCTTACCAGTTTATCATTTTGCAAATCAAACCTGTTGAAATTTAAGTTTGAAGTAACTCTTACGCCTTACAAAGGGATTTGTATGAGGGAGTATTTTGATGTTAGGTCAGGACAGTGGTCAAGTCATCAGTATTTACTATTAATACTGGTTTCATATGAATTCCGTACTCCACATGCAGCAACGATACGATTTCCCACACTTATACACTCTGAAGGAATAATAGTCAAATATGTTGAGAAACCAAGTTGGTAGAGTTGGCGCTGCTGATTATTAATGGACTTCTGCATGGATACTCACTAAGACTTGGAGCTCTTTAAATAAATAAAATAAATAAATATTGCACGACGTTGCACACAGCGCAATCTAGCCCAAACTAAGCACTAGGCTTGTACTATGGGTACTAGACAACGGATATACTACATATTATACTTTTTTTCTTTACGATCATCCTAGTAAGAACACAGACCCTGCCACAGGCCAGGGTGTGGACTGAAGTGATGGTTTTACATTGGACCATTAGGGTCGACTAGGATTCACACCCTAGCTCTCATAGGAAGTTCTAAGGTTTGTCCTTAACTTAGGGACATTTTAATCAGAAGGGCCAATTAGGATCTTGATATTTTCAATCTATGCGAGGATTATTTTACTCGGTTGCACTATACACATTGAACTCAAATGATACAGGTCAAAACACTTTAGTACCTACTTAGTACAAATTTCCTCTGTGAGAGAAGAAATAAGGGGAGATTTTAATACTATTTATTTGAATGGATGTTATCTGTAAATACAATATTACTGAAAGGTTGAATTAGGGATTACAAGGGGAACTTAATGATAATTCTGATGTCACGGTTAGTGTACTATATAAGTATTGTCTGAAATAATACATATTGTGTCAAAAAAATATGTTGTAAACTTTTATTCATTGATCCTATACCTATATTATACCTATACCTTTTTATTTTTTTACTTTTAATAGGATTATATCATGAGTGAAATCAAAATATATTAAATTGAATTAATTAATTTTAATGATACTAGTTATTTATTTAATAACAGCCTAATGACAAGCTCAACTTGCAGTTAGGATACTATATAGGTTAAAGGTCGGTTATTCCATTGGGTCATAAAGTTTAGAAACTCTTTATTCACATGATGATGATAAAGATAAAAGTTTTACCTAGTACTAATACATGTAAATGTTGGGTTAGGGAAATGTCTCAATTACATCTATTGGGGGCGGTTGAGAGATTGGTCAATGACAATATTTTGTTCTAATGTTATAAAAAATTCAAACACATAAAATTTTAAGGCTATAGGTTATTGAATCTGTCCTTTTACCCAATTTTATATTTTGCGGACTTAAACGCTAGTCAATGGATATAGTTGGTGGGGCGTAGGGTGACCAAATTTTTTTATAATTTATATTTATGTAAATAATTTATATCATAACAATAAATAGCAGGTTTAGCTTAGATAGGTTAAATCTTAATCTTTTTCCCCAGACGTTGCGATTGAATGATTGAGTCACTTATTAGAGGTTGTATTTTTCTTATTATTTAATTTATAACTCCGGTAAACTTTGTTATAAATTAGGGGGCGATTGTAACAATCCAACCTCTTAGTCGTGCCTAAATCTAATCTCTTTTGGGACGCAACGCCTACTAAAAGAGAATGGCAACATAGAAATACCTCAAGTAAAAAATCAATCGGTATAATTAACCTAACTAAAATTCTTTAGGTGATTAAATACATTAACCAAGATTAAGATTAGGTGATTAATTACCTCTCTGATAAGCGGTAAAAATAGGTTAACCCTAGGTTGTGCTACGAAAGATATTTAATATAACGACATCTCTGAGAGAATAGGAGTCGCGTTGAAAGAACCAGGTAAAGTGGGGTCTATTGTCCCACTGCTTGATAATAGATGGCGCTGTAATAGATAAGGGAGGTAAAGAAAACAAGGTTATCTTCAAAATCTATTAAATCTTCGATCCTTTTGTAGTTTGTACATGGAAATATAGTTGTAAATAATTAAAGCGTAGGGATAAACATGTAACCGAACCCGGGAGGAGGACAAGGAACGGCTGATTAAGGAATTCTTCTTTCTAAGCCACAACAAAGGCTGTTGACATTGGCCACCTCAAAGTGCAGACAGCGCCGCGTTTCCGCCGGAAGTTCATGGGAACTCTCTCTATGCATTTATGAATAGTCCGTTTTCAGGGGAACGTTTTCAAGCTTCCCCATTGGCTACTGAGGAAATGAAGGTATAAAGCATGGTTTATGAATAAACCCCTTTCACGCCCATTTTAGAAGGTTTTTCAGTAAGAACTTTTTCAAGGTACCCCATTGGTTGTTGGATAAATGAAGGCCAAAGCATGCGTTGTGAATAACCTAAATTTCAGAAGGAACTTTTTTCAAGGTTCCTATTGGTTAATAAGCCGATGGGAACGGAGTCCAATCAACAACCGTAACATCTTTAAGGAAATGTGGCCATAGTCAGGAGATTGGGGGAGTTTTGGAGAAAATATGGCCGATTAAAAAGAAACTAAAATTGGGAAAATAGGTCGATTGAGGTTTATACTGTAGGTCACGTCTTAAACCTAAGCAATAATCAAGCAATGGTAGGTCAAATAGAAAAAAATATACTTTAGACCAAAGAAAAAGGCAGATTAGTTTTGGGAAAATTGGCTAATTGAGAAATGCGATTTTGAAAAGAAAAACTGGTATCCCGAAACTCAAAAAGCGAATTTTGGGAGAAGGGGAAGATTTTGAGGCTTTATAAGGCCCTGCCGCGTTCATTTAAGGGAAGTTTTACTATAACGAACAGCTCCTGAAAAGGAAATTCCCTGCCGGGTCGCGAACTAAAAGAATTCAAACTAACAATCTCCAAGTGATGGGAACCGCTACCCAAACGCGAAACCGTTTAATTTTAACAGTATAGCCCAGTTTAATTCAATTAGTTTCAGTAGGTATAGTTAAAGAAGTTTTTTCCCGAGAAACAGGAACTCCTAAAAAGGAAAATCCGTGGCCGTTCGCAAACCAACAGTGCTCCAATAAAATAAATCACAAGTAAAGTGAGGCCTCTGCCCAAATACGAACAGTTTTATTTTAACAGCCTAACCCAGTTTAGTTAGGTTCAGCATAGCCAGAAAGTGAGAGGTCTACTGGTAGAGAAGTGAATAAAAGGTGATACCTATTTATTATTATTGTTCATGGCCTGTCTTGTGAGTGAAGTGATTTATTTTAGGTGATAGGGTCCTCATTGGAAAACTGATCGTCCTTCTACCTAGAAAGACAACGAGGTAAGCAAGCATGTTTTCTTTGATAGGAATTGCAGCCAGGTTCTGGGGAATTCTGTCTCCTCGTCGGGCCATTTTCTTCCAATTTAAATGGTGCCAACTTTTCTAACTAGAGCCCGGGGACGGGATTACTAGAATCTGGCAGTAATTGATAGGAAAATGTTAAGGTGTCTCTAGTACGATGTTCCTTGCTTTCTTTTGTGTGCTCGTAGCTTGGGGAAAGCTCTGGGCTAGCTCTGGGCTACTTCTTATAACCTAGTGTTTGGCTGAAGAGAAACTATTTATCTCAGCCCAGGGAAATCCCCTGGCAGAGACTACTCTCTGAGGTTGTTCTTATTTTCATAACAAATAGCTGCTAATTTTGCAGTCTCTCAGTCAAACAGTGGGTATTATCGTGCGAATTGAATATACTCTCGTAGGGACCCTCGAGGTCAGCTGTGCGAATTAGTTTGATCAAAGAAAAGTCACGTATCTATCTTGAAAGTCCAGGCATGCCTGGCATAAACTAAACTACCTAGTTAATTCTTTTCTATTAAAAGTTAAAGTCGTAAATGTTATGTGACGATCAAATCCAGGCATTAAATATCATATAAGCTCATATTGTAAATATCTACGTATCTACAAAAGATATATTATGTGTCCCACCTAACATTCAACTTATCTCATCATCTTTGTTTACTATATTATTAGAGTATTATGTACAAACATAGATTATTTATTATATTACACAAGACATAACATCTACTGTAGTTCGGGATGGATATAGCAGCTAACTTGTTAACTATAAAAGTCCAGAACGAGGTAACTTGGGAGAGAGGATGCAGAGCTCATTGGCTTTTAGGACATTTCAATCGATGGAGATTTGGTTTGTTGTCCAATTTGCGATTATAACCACCGAGTTTCATTTTAGGCACCTGCCCCCCCTGGACTAGAGTACTTGCAACTTGTATCGTCTCACCTTGTTGTCACATCATCCTTATGATGGTTGGTGTGAGGATAATCGTGCAGAAGATATTATACTGTCTAAGCCTGTTAAACAATAATCGAAGGAGATTGTTTGTTAAGAGTCTTGACGGTCGTAACTTGATCAAGGAAAGGCCAAATCGGTATTGAACCTGTGTCTTTTCCTTTAGTTGGGTTAGGGGGTATACTCCACCAACACACACTGAGAAAGTTTCACAGCTCATGATTCCGGTAAGCTAGCTTTTGATTGAGGCCAAGTCTGGCTGGCCAAGGCTACACCAGTTAACTCTAACCGAATTAGAGCCTCATTTTGCGGTACCTTTTGATTTCTAAATCACTTGGTAAACCAAGGCGAAGCCAAACCCCCTTGTGTCCTATAATCCTATAACCGCATGTTGGATACATACCCAAATACCTGAAAGTACCTTGTAGCTCATGCTTTGGTACAGGACTACACAAATGAGTCATGAAGTGGCAATTGTATGTTTCTCATTTCATGATAAACTAGTTGCTAATCCATGGTTCTTGCCTTCGGAAGCACCTAATTGTATTGATTTTATCAATTTTATACAAATAACATAATCTAGTATCCAGTTTTACTACTAATGAACTCTCATGTTTGCTGTTGTCGCTGGTCGGGACATTTGTGGATATTACACATACATTATACTCTGTACAAAATTGTGGGAATGCCCCACCCATCTTAGAATCTCCCAAGGTTGTTTAGCGATGGTTGCGTGTCACAGAGCTGAATAAGGTTTAGTTGTTGACCCACATCCATATGTGGCGAGACTATCTCAGGAAAGGTTTCTGGCCGACACGTTCTCCTAAATATACCAAAGGGATATCACACTCCACAAGCTACCATGGCTACTACAGCCCGGTACGCACTTCATACAACTGTAACATCAGGTTATGTCCGATTTTGGCGTTCCTCTGAGTTACCACACAAATATCCATGTCTGTTATCCGGCCGGGTCACACTGATATGGGACCTGCATTGAGTTAGATTGGATACAATACTAACTAACTTACCTGAATTTAATCAAATTGGGTGTTTCCACCACCTTTGTTTGATGATGTCCTCTTCGGAGTTGATGGCGCCACTGTTAGCGCGTAGATTAGATTCAACGGAGAGAGATGGAATGAGTCTTGAGGGGACGGAGGAAGAAGACTCCCGCAACCCCTTAGGGTTGCGGTAACACACATTACAACTAGATACATACCTATATCTATATCTGTCCTACTTAATAATGTAAGCTAAACCATTCATGTAAGCATATTCATAAGTATAGTTATTTATATTTATATAACATTGCATATTTTCTCATTATATATCTATCCTCCCAAGTAATATCCTTATTATAATTTAGAGTTTATATACCTATACTCATCTACCTGTTCTTAGAAGATAGGATACTGTAGCAGCACTTGCCACCGCCCTGATTCACATCTAATTTTGTCTAAAGCATACCACATGTAAAGATCTTGAGTTACTACATCTTAAAAACACAACGTAGAATATTGTCCTAAATCTAGACGATCACTATTACAATTGGCCATTTGAATATTTAACATATGTTAACTGTTCACCGCTTTATTCACATGATAAGGTGGGTTAGAAGGGGATATTTTCGAGGGGGGGTATTTTTACAACTGACAAGCACCTGGTGGTCTGACTGGAGCGTTTGAACCAACTGCATGGCCGTAAAATTTGGTTGTCTTCTCGCGGCCACTTGCAAAAATCGGTCTTGTCTTTGGGTAGTTATCCGCTTTCCGCCTGGATGCCTTTCAGCCACTTCACCAGTAGCACGATAACGTGACCACAATCTTGATTTCACGTTTTGTCTTGTTCCAATCTCCTCGGCAATACTCCGTTGAGTAGCCCCAGCTTGGAGCATTCCTACTGCCCTTAACATTTCGTTTCTTGTTAAATGACGCCGCTGCATGATGCACACAGTTGTATTAAATTGTAATTAATCAAAAAAAAATATTAAAACTTCAATTTGTTTAAACAAAATGCTTAAAACTGCGTTAAGTAAATTTAAACCTTCGAACTCGCTACAATAATTGCCGCGCTAATCTAATGTTTTTAATTATTTTTTTAAAATTCAAATTTGGAATCATACAATAAGGCCTACACAATAAGGTTCCATTAAAATATTTTTAAATCGGCCAGTATTTTTTAAGTTTAAGAACTTTATATAAAATATCCCTAGACGATGTTGATGTGTGTACATACATATTATACATAGAGGGACACCCAGACCAGACACAAATATTTATTCTATAAGCATAAATCACCCGGCGGGAATCGAACCCGCAACCTCCTGCATTTCAGTCGCGCTTTCGCACGACGCGCCACAGAGGTCGTCTCTCTGTTAATTTGTTAATTTGTGTATTATATTATATACAATCCTATGTATTTTGGACGGTAACATGAAATTGATTTATCTAACAAAGTAAATGAATAATCGAAATCGAGTAGGTATGTTTGTTACATCCTTCCCACAAAAACTACTAGACCGATTGCGATGAAACTAAGAGTAATATGCAGAGACACAAAACTTTCACCTTTATAATATTGGTAGAATATCTTAGACATTTTTAAACAGTTACCTACCTAATAGGAAATCTAGGTACCTTTTCATTATTAAAAAAATACTAACCCATTTTAAACCATAATCTTACTCAGTACCAATATATATTCTGTATACCAATTTATCTCTGCTTTATTTACACAAACCCTCTCAACCCTAACAAAAACAAAAAAAAAACAACAAAAATCTCCTTACAATGTAGCCATTTATCATTATTTTTAATTAAAACCGGCCAGCAGTGCGATTCTCTAGTGTAACAGCCAAGAGTTCGACGCTGTTTCAGCGTCGAATCACTCAATTCGTATTCTCTTATTGCTATCGCGACGCTAGCGCCTTCGACGACGAGTACGACTGTGAGTGGAACCAATGTCGGGCGAATAGTTGGTCATTTTTGTATGGAATTTGGTATTCTCTAACTAAAGTTTGACAGTTTGAGTCGAGGCTGTAGGCTGTACGCTTCGATTAGAACTGTCAAATCGAAAAGCTTTGTTTTTGGTGGCGAACCGTGGTATTTTTAGTGCGTAAAGTGATTTTATAAATAAAGAGACAACAATTATTAGTGTGTTTGTGTAAAGAAATGGCAGCAAAATTATTAATAACAATTTCATTGCTTGAGGAAGCAAAAAATAACGACGATTTGGAAATGCGGCGACAAGCAAAACAACTTCGACATTTTAGAGGCATTTCTCGTGATATGGACTACATAAGACGCTACAGGTTGTCTAGCGAATTAATAAATATATTAGAAAAGGACTTAAAACCATATTTGCCGATACGTCGTCGTTCTGGAGGCCTTACCAATAGGCAAAAGGTTAGTATGTTTACCAACAATACAATTTAAATCAGCACATCCTTGTTGTACCTACACAATAATACAATGAGTCTGTTCGTTTTCCAGATATTATGTACACTATCATTTTTGGCAACTGGTAGCTACCAAAAAGCTATATCTTCAAACATTGAAACATATGTTTCTCAAACATCAGCATCTAGAGCCATTCACCAAGTTGTCGATGCTCTAAACAACTTGGATATAGTGAGAAAATATATTAGATTTCCCCAAAATAACAATGAAAGACAACAACTGAAACAGAGGTAGTTATTATCAAATGTTTATGCAATACAAAATAATACTTGTAAAAGTAATATTAAAATAAGGTTTATTATTTGCAATGTTAAAATATTTTAGGTTTTTTGAGAAATTCAAAATACCAGGAGTAATTGGGTGCGTTGATGGTACCCTTGTATCCATGGTTAGACCAAAAGACCATGAGGACCGATATTATTGCCGTAAAGGCTATCATGCAAGAAATGTTTTCATTGTAAGTGTTAGCTCCAGTTTCACAACTCTCTGTTATAATTTATCTGTCCGATAAAACAGAACATACACTTTCGAGTTCCTCTAAAAGTTGTATTCTTTCTACAAAATTAGTTAAGTACATTTTCAATTGTGTGTGCTACATTTTAACTAACAGATAAGTTAAAACATGGAATTTTGAAACTGTCCTTTAATAAAACAAACACTTTATTTTTATATTGATCAGCTATTATTATTAACATTTTTTATTGGTTCGCAGATTAATGATGCAGATTTAAATATTTTACATGTGGATGCAACATTTGGAGGGGCAACACATGATAGTTTTGTCTTCTCAAACAGTATCATCAAGCTACATTTAGAAGCAAGACACAATACTGGAGAAATTGAATACCTGCTTGGTGAGTGTAAAACTAAACACTTATAAAAGTATAATACATAAATAGTTTTTATATAAACATCGCTAATGTTAAAAAAAATTTAAGGTGACTCCGGATATCCACAAAGACCATACTTGATGATACCATGTAACAACCCAGAGCCAGGCACTCCGGAAGAATTCTATAATAAGTTACATGGCACAGCTCGCAACAGTGTGGAACGAACAATAGGCATTCTAAAGGGAAGATTTAGATGCTTATTAGTACATAGGACACTTCACTATGATCCAATCATGGTATCCAAAATAGTTGCAGCTTGTTGTGTACTCCACAACATGTGCAACCGTGCTGGAATACCCGCTCCTGCATTAGGTGCAAGTGAGCGAGAACAGGAAAATACAATATTAGGCTCACTTAGACAAACCGAAACATCACATGACAACTTGGCAAGTGGACGGATGAGTAGGCAGCAACTGATTAATCAGTTGTGGCGTGCACATTTGTCTAGTTTACCTTTTAGTGAATGATCTTTGGGTAGTATTTAAAATAAAAAAGTGATTTTATGTATTTGTTTTATTTACTAAATCTATAATAGCTTGGTTTTGCCTAGACCAAGCTTCGCTCATATTTTTTACGACCTCTATCAATTCCCTTTGGTTTTGAGCTATCATATGCTCTGTCTCTACACGTCGCTCCTCGATCGCAATAAATCGCTCCGTGAGGCTGGCCAGTTGCGTCCGTCTTTGTGATGGCGGCGATCGATGCGCCGCACGGCGGCGTGGCACCAAACGACGCCGACGCGGGGCTATAAGAAAACACCATATTTAAAATAGAAACGCAATTTTGGCTAATTGTACCTAGGTATATATACAGATAGGTGATTCTTACATGATGTTGGGCTTTGGACGGGAGCTGCAGGTGCTGGTGCAGTGCGCGCGTGCAATAATGTGGGTGCAGCTTCAGGGATGCTTTGTGCCATTTGATGACTTTCTGGTGGCTCTGGTCCATTCCTGCTGGAGGAAGCAGCCTGTGTGTTCTGTAAATAGGTTTTTCTATGGTATAATAAGTTGCTGCGCCCCGCGGTTTCACCCGCAAAAATTCCATCCCGTAAGATCCCGTGGGTATATCAGAATGAAAATTAGCCTATTTGTCCAACTATCTACATACAGAGTTTCATGGTAATCAGTTAAGCGGTTTTAGCGTAATTTAGTAACAAACATACATACAAACTTTCATCTTTATAATATTAGTAGGATATTAAAAAGTGATTTTTTCTCAGACCCTAAAAGTTAATGGGGTTTCATTTAACCCTAAGATTTAATACTTATTGGATATGATCCCTAATTGATAACATTAAATGTAACAAGATATATTTTAATATTACTCACTGGTATATTCGAAAGTCCCCTTCCCCCTAATGGACCAGCTGCAGTTCCTGACTCCACTGCCATGGGTTCAATGATGAAAACCTATGAATAATAAAAGTATTTAAATTAATCTCTCTGCAGCTTTAATATGTAGGTACTTAGTGTATGGACAAATATGTTTTCTATAAATGATAAATAACATTAAATCTGACAAGATATCATATTTTCCCACTTTTTTATACGTATAATATGTATGTATTTACAAAAGAAAAATAAATATAAGTATTATATTCGTCTAGTCACCGCAACACAAGCTTAGTCGCTTACCACGGGGCTAGATGGCGTTGTGTGTTGTTCACAGAATTTATTAATTTATTATTAATATACTCTCACTTTTCTTGTTTGTTTGTTTGTTGGTCTGGGCTGAATATTGCAACTTCAATTTGAGGCACTTCCCGACTAGCTAGCGGGCTTAAACTTTGGATATAGTTCAAAACCAGATGACAATGACAGATGACTAAAGTTAAAAAAATACATATTACTTACTGGTATATTCGACAGTGTCTGTTCCTCAAATAAACCAGCCGTTCCTGGCTCTACTGCCATGGATTCACCAATATGTGCCTATGAACAATAAACATATTTAAATTAATCTCTCTGCAGCATTTACATGTGCACACTCTATGGACACAACTTTCCCTTTTTCGAAGGGTGACTGGGCCAATGAAAAAAGTCCAGTGGATGTGCCTTGTAAAAATAATAACAAATACAAACCTGCAATACACTCTCCGAGACAGTAGCATCAGTGTCTGTTGTGACATCATCTTGAACAACCTGAAAAAATCAAATAAATTTACCACAAATAAATGTTTAACATTACATTTTAATTTACAGAATATTATTGCAGACAAAAGAAATAAAATAAATTATAATAAATAAAAGAAAATTAAAAGCATAAGTACATGAAATGGGTTGATTTCTAATTCCCTATCACCAACAGCAAATGCCTCTCCACCCATTAAGGACAAAATTCTTTCCTCTATCACAGAGGGAGTAATTTCCTCGATGGCCCCACCACCAGTCTGCTGCCTAGCCAAACGAATTTGGCTGAATTTTTTTTTGACAGCACTCTTTTTGTCTTTAAAATACTGAAAACAAACCAAAGGAAGACTGTGACCACAACCATAACAAAAAATCCAAATTAGATGCAATAATAAAAATATTTTCGCTTTGTAGACTTATTTACTGTGTTATCCTGGCTGAAACTTATTATTTATTAAATAACATTTTGACTTAGGAATAGAAAGAATGGCTATGGACGGCCTAGTAAATTTGATGAAAATATTTCTTTAATGTTTTTGGCGAAAAACGTTTGGTTTCTGTGATAAACAACTAACCTTGGTCCATTGCTGTGCTGACTTTATACAGCCACTTCCATCACTGTTTAACTTGGTCGCTATTTCCTGCCAAGCCATGTTCGTCCTCTTCCTAGCGTTGGCTGTCCGTGCGTATCCAGTAACAAGCCATTGCTTTTCTTCGAGGCATTCCAAAAGTTGTTCCTGCTGGGCTGCAGATGGAACAGCGCTCCTAGGCATGCTAAAAGGAAATATTGTCGAGTCAGAAATAAAAATAACGCAAGTGTATTAACATCAACAAGGTTTTAAGTGGCTGGGTCTTGGCTTGGCTTGGGTGCACTTGAGATTGTTTTGCTATATAAAAAAAGGCCATACAAGTAACGAAAGAGCGCCTCAAACAATAACTTCAATTACATTACTAGAATTTACATATTATAGAAAAATAGATACTTACGTAAACAATATAATTGGTTTCCAAAAAGGCAACTGGTAAATATTTTATTTTGTTAATATTATAACTTTCTGTTGTTTGTTGTTGTTTACTATCGTAATGGAAACTGGGATTTTCTGTCACTGTCACTTGTCAGTCACACTTAAGTCAAAAATTGCCAACAGCATTTTACATTCAGCATTCAGCCTATTAAATTTATTGGTAACCTATTAATTTATAAAAATAATTCAACATAATATGCATCCAAGTTCATAAATAACTTAATTAAACCTTCAGAAAAATATTTTAAACCAATTAAACACTTAGTCAAGAATTATCGATTA
This sequence comes from Idaea biselata, assembly GCA_958496205.1. Classification (NCBI taxonomy): domain Eukaryota; kingdom Metazoa; phylum Arthropoda; class Insecta; order Lepidoptera; family Geometridae; genus Idaea; species Idaea biselata. The sequence continues at coordinate 7,827,862 of OY292395.1, forward strand.
AGATTTTTGCCGAGTTGCATCCCTACTCTATCACAGCGACGAAATCAGCGTCGAGTCCACAGCCAAGAGATCGACGACGAATTAGAATGCGTTAGTGAATACGGATTCCCGCAGCGCTGCGTTCGACGTCGAACTCATGGCTGTCTCGTCGACGAGTTCGTCGACGAGCACAGCGACGAATGTTTAAATTAGCGAATAGCATTGCAGGCCAGGTACCCCGGTAAACGTTCCGTGACTAATGCCAGTACATTTTGTTAAAACACCACCACAGTAAACTTAACACCTTATTAAATGGTACGTGGGTTTTTTTGTTAATCGTTGCTATATTTCGGCTTAATGACCACCTACGTCGGTACGATAAAAGCAAGCCCGTTTCAGTAGCCGCAATTAAAAGAGGTTTATGTAACCCCCGTCTTTGAGGGTCATTTAGAATTATTCGATTCGGGGTATTAATTTTTATGATACTGATACGGTTAGAGACAATTTTGCAGGACAGTTTCGGTAGTTCTAACTGTTTGATTGCGATGTTTGTACCCTGGACGGGCACGGAGGTTTCGGAGATTACCCCCAATATCCATACATATTCATTATACATGTTACCAACGTTACCTCATCATAATATTAGTAAACGTAGATGAGCGTCCGACCACAGTCTCATAAGATTGGTCTTGACCCTGCTAAAACGTATTACTTGTTTTGTTATTGGCCAAATTTAATAAAAATAGGAAGAAAAAATACGTCTCAAGGTACAAAAATAGAGACTCATTCCATAAAAACATTATTAAGTTGGGTTCTCACGGTGCGATATATCTCAAGTAGCGCCGCGCCAGCAGCTCGCGCCTACTCGCCAAGGCTCGAGGCGACGCGGGCTAGAGCGTGCAAGCTCGCCGATCCGTTCGAACAAAAGCGCGGCGTGAGCGGACTCGAGCGCGCGGGGTGCATCGCGACTTGTGATATCTCGCGCCGCCGCGCCGCGCCGCCGTGAGAGCCCAACTTTATAATGTTTTCATGGAATGAGTCACTATTTTTGTACCTCGATACATATTTTACTTCATATTTTTTTAAGCTTAAAAGGATGCGATTAATTGGTAAATCGTTGTTTTTTTTTAATTGAACTCGAACATAAATTTATTTTAGTTTTACTACCCATCATCAATATTCCGCTTTTATTTCACTGAAAGTAAAAAATAACTTCAATTTATTAGTTAACAAAAAGCGGACTCGGGTTTAGTTCGTAGTTTTTGGCATTTTTTGTTGTAAAATACCTACGTTTATTGTGTAATCCAACTGAATGTAATTGTCATTCCTAACTTTATGGTACAAAGCCGCTTTTTTAGGATAATAGAAACAGTGGACAATGTTATGTTAGGCAGAATTAAACCAACGAAGCGATGGAACACAAGCATTAGGGCTTAACTGGAAAACCTTAGGATATCTGAAAATAAATTCTAAATGGGTTTACTCACACTCTTCTGTGAGTTACACTTTATTCGTAGGCACCCCGCCAATTAACTTAAGGATAGTTCCAAAAATTAGACTTTACTTTTCGAACTGTGGTTATTATTACCTATTACATAAAAATGTACCTATATTGGGTTACCTTATAAAGTGTCAAAATAACCAAACGTGAAACTTGAACGTTAACGTGAAGATAATTTTATTTAACACAAACCCTAATGCATTGCATATGGCAAAACAGTTAAATATTTTTTAATAAAGAGCTGTCTGAAATAAAAAGAAAATAAAAGTACGTCAAACTGATTTAATTTTCCATTTAAATTTACATTAAAAGTTTTTCTTAAAAGGATAAGCCCAACATAACATCTTAAATTAAATATCTACGAAAGTAACATTTAAAATATTATGTATTGCAAACTGCAAAGTCTAAGTACATAATGCTATATAATTATATAATCAAATACTTCTGAAACATGAAATGACGTCATTAAAAGACAAGCTATCCCTCGTGCACCGGTGCCCAAAGAGGAGGAAACGAAAAGCGACTGTTAAAAGTAATCTAGTTCTTTCAATACCCTTTGTGAGTACATTTTCAGGATCTTTTGTGTAAGACAATTATTGTCGGCGACAGCGATCGCACAAAAAACTAATTTACTACGGAATGAAATAGAGCTCTTTGAGGAGTGGGTACAACGTCACACAAATTTAAATTTAATTTGAGTTAACAGTTTTTTCTTTCCCTGTGAAATTATGATGAATACGGCGGTTGACGTTTAAGTGTATAAAATGGGTAGTAGGTACCTACATACTTTTGTAGGTGGGGGGTTCATGGCCTTGCGACGACTCCAGTGTGCCGAAAAGTATGTTCTCGAGCGCCTTCGTTAGTTGTTATCTCTGATAGCAGTCGTTATGTTAAATTTGAGTCTTTTAGGGGCCCTGAAACCTCTAACACTAGGTGACATACCTCACTGTTATACGAAAATAAGAAGACTTTTGTACGTTTCATTGTATATTTATTAATAATAAGAGACTAGTCTTAGCCCCATTTAAAATTTAAGCTGCTGCCACTGCTGTTCAGTTTTCGGTGTTAGTCTAAATATGGCAAACTCATGGCCAACATGCGAAGATTTGCTGTTATAGTCGGAAGTTCTACGGATATCAAATAGGTACCTAAGTAGATACGTAAGCTATAAAACATTCGATTTATCAAATAGGTTTTGAATATAATATATTCCATAGTAAAGCCAACGTAACGGTCGATAACTTTTAACGGTTTGAATTTAAAATTTTCTGAAAAAAATAACGATGAAAAGCTGAACGATTATGCTGTTTCAAAAATACAAACATGTTTTGGCGAAGTCCCCGCATAACTTCGTAGATGAATATTACGTAAAATGCGAAGGATGCCAAGTCCGTCCGCTGACACAGCCACTTCAGTGTCATGCCACTTTAATTTAAGGTTCTGAAACGAGCGGTTGATTGAGGAAGATTAATTTTAAAGTGTTAAACCCACACTTACAGTTGGGTTGGGTGCCGACAAAATATTTGATAAGTAAGTAGGTAGGTACCTAAGTTAAGTAGGTATCGGGAGTTTTGGAGTATTTTTTCGAGGGGAAGTCCCCTCGTTAGCAAGCCCATTGTAACATGGTTTAAACGTCGAGGTAAGACAAAAAAGTAAAAATCACCCGATTAAGACCCGGGAAATTATAGAATTATGATTTTCAATCATAAATCAGTTATAGAAGTTTATTGTAAAAAATTATATTTATTATGCACTTTGAAGGATTTTGCATATATCAAGAATATCGTCGTTAATATCAATAAAATGTACAATTTTGAATTATAAAACCATGCTTCATTCAATTTTGACTGTAGCTTCAATGTTATTTAATTTATTTAATATAAATATTCCTTTCATTCCTAGAAATCAAAAATAATTATTATATTTTCATCGAAAAGACGGCTCAATTTGTATTGAATGTCTATCATTTCCGATATACAAAATGTAATTATAAGAAATTTATATGCGAATATTGAAATGGTTCATTTCCTTGTGTTATTGAAGCTCAAACATAAATATGTTTTCCTTCATTATTGGTTTTGAAAATAAATTACCGCTTAATTTATCATATTCAAGGTATGTGAAAGATAATGCTTTTTATTGGTGGAAGAATGTTGTGAAATAAGTCCAGAAGTTTCGGAGACTATTTAATTTTGTTACAAACAAATAAATCTTCCGCTTTATTATTTTACTAGCTGCATTACGCGGTGTCACTCCTGTAAGTTCTGATACCGAGGGAATATACAGATCAAAAGTAGCCTATGATACTCCACGATAATGTAGGTTTCTATTGATGATAGGGTTTTTTTTAAATCGGCTCTCTAGTTTCGGAGCCTATTTGTTATAAACAAACGAATAAATCTTTCTTCTAATATTAGTGTATTATGTAGATAGTAAAAGTATAGTATTATAGTATCTCTTCTAATATATAAAATTTCCATGTCACAATGTTAGTTACCGTACTCCTCCGAAACGGCGCGACCGATTTTTACCAAATTTTATATGCGTATTCGGTAGGTCTGAGAATCGGCTACTATCTATAATTTATAAGGCAAAACAACGTTTGCCGGGTCAGCTAGTAGTATATAGATAGATTGATAAATGGTGGTTCAAACATATGTTAAAATAGTACATCTATCTTCTCTATTTTATAAAAATCAATCCCTATTTCCCTTGGTCACGGCATCACACTTAAACTTTTAGACATATTTCGATAATTCTTTTTTTGTTGTGTTTGCTATTGTCAGGAGAAGGTTCTTATGAAAGAAAAAATGCTAAACCGATTTTGATGAATTTTATTTTTTTATACTAAACGACAGGACAACGTCTGTCGGGTCAGCTAGTACACAATATAGATACTTTAGATACAAGAGGGTTGGTGTCTGGCAGGTGGCCGGCCGTGTGATGTGCCGTGTAATAGATGTGGCAATGTGTAATGTGTGTTACACATTGCCACATCTATTTGCAGTAGGTCAAAGATCAACTATGCCGACCCCAAATAAATAAGTGTTTTAGCGGACACTAATTTATTTGGGCACTATTTTATTTGTGTCCCTGGGCAGCAGGGATGTAACTGGGAAAATCGCTCCGATGAGAAAGAAACAGAGACACACACAAGATAGATATTTATACTGGGTTTATATTTAGAACACGAGCACTAGAAAGATATAATAGGTACCTATACATTTCAGAACAGGGACATAGATTTAATACAAAACAGAAAATTAATAACCCTTTTACCATTTCATAACCTCAAAAAGTTAATATTTCGCTCGTTTCATGGCCTAAACATGCTATCGTCAAGTACCTTTTCTTTTTCATGACAGATGTCAGCAAAGCGAGTAGGGAGACATATTAAAATACGTCTCAATGACCTAAAAACGAATAGGCTCTTATATGTACCAATCGTCCGTAGAACTTGAATGAAAAACCTTTTTCTTTGATGGAGGAATTTCTTTAATGTCAATACGAATTTAGTAGGACTCCACTTTAGTACTGAGATACGGAAGTTCAGAGACATGATGTAGGTATTTGGAGTGTGTGATGTGTTTGTCATTTTCCGTATAATTTATTATGTTTTCTTGTGTAGTTGTCGTTAGGGAAAGGCTTATTTGTGTTGTTGACGTTGTATGTGAAGTTGAGAGATTCATCGTTCTACGGGTATAGAGCGGGTTAGTTTTTATTGTCTATTAGCTGCGCCACGCGGTTTCGGTTGCGATTTGGAGAGAGAAATGTAGTTTTTTGCATAGCTTTTATCGCGGGCTTTGAGCTTCCAATGAAGAAATTTCGTAACGAAAAAAAACCTAACACCCCCCACTCCGCCTACCATGACAACATGGTTCAAAATAAAAAAATAATTATAATTGCATAAGTTGATAAACAAATGCCATGCAAATAGCTTTACCGCGGCAGTACCCGAGTGCCACACGTTTTTTTTTCTAACAAGTGGTTCATGTAGGTTTTCTATGATCACATTGGTTTTAACTACTACTATTTCTTCCAGGACAGACACTTTTTTTTAGGTCCACGAATTTTTATTCTACTCTGCTGCGTTTTCTTGTTTTCACTTCGATCGTCTTTTTTCGATTGTCTTTGGAAACAGAATAAAAAAACTTCGATTGTCTTTTGCTTTAATTTCGATTGGCTTTCGTTTCGTAGAACTAAATTGACTACATACCTAAAAATAATTATTGAAAATATTGTCTTTGGTTGGTCTACTTCTGGCGTCTGGTATAACGGGACCGGGTTTCTAAATGTCCTATAGGTACTCCATTTATGGAATTTGCTTCCAAGTGAGGACAACGTTGTTGTCCTCTTTTCCTGTATTATAACCCCTATTATAACTATAGATAGAAGATACTTACGCGTACAAGACTTGGGCTCATCACTCTTGTCTCCGCAGTCATCTTCACCATTACAATACTTGTCCAAAGATATACACTGTCCCGTATCACAAAGCATTTCACTCAGTCTACAAGGACTCTCAGCGTTCCTTGGTAACTTCACTTTTACAACCGGCACAACCACTGATGTTTCTATACTATCTTCATTTACAATTTCTTGGTCCTCGTTCAAGTCTTGGGGACTACACAGTTTTAACGATAGCAACACTATAATGAACAATAATGTTCTGTTGTTGGCTATGTCCTGGTAATTCCTTATGAGACTCATTTTGGCGAGTCTTCGGCACTGGGTTGTCACAACATTTTGTTCACTATGCGGATTCTACATTGGTGTTGTGTTTCTGAAACAAAAGAAAACAGAAATTTATTAAAACTGTGGTAAAACAGTTTTGCGGTAAAATCGAGAACGCAGCGGCACGGAATACCACACAGTTGCAGGTTCACTTCCAGAAAAAACTGGAAAAGCATTTGGAAAGCATCTCTTCAAAAACTATTTGTTTAAGTAAAAAAAACTCATATCAAAAATACATAAATAATACAAGTACTCATATCAAAAAGAACATAATACGAAAAGTCGTAAGACACTTATGTATCGATTATTCGTTCATTTGTAAGTGTCGTGATTCATCCCTCCGTGCGTTTTTGTCCCTAATTTGTCGTTAGAGGAAAATGTCACAGGAAAACTGTTGCGTAGCAAACAATAATAGGTACAAAGACGAAGAAAAATTGACCAATCCCGGACAGTCTGGGACTTTGACCTCGGAAAAAACAGGTCAATTTTTTACCTTTAGAAAACCTATTCTTGAAAGTTTGCTCATTGCATAAATGTTATGTGTGACGCAGTATGATTTTTTCAACTCACAATGTTTTTTAACCTTGTTTGTTTTTAGAATAAAATGTTTTTTTTTGAGCTATTGCATAGCTTTTATCGCGGGCTTTGAGCGCGGCCACCGAATCACGAAATTCCGTAACGAAAACAAAACCTAACATCCCCACTACGCCTACCATGTTGTAACCATGGCAACATGGTACAAAATAAATAAATAATTATAATTGCATAAGTTGATATTAAATGCTATGCAATAGCTTTACCGCGGCAGTCCCCGAGCGTTTTTTTTTGTTCTAAAATTGCGGCCGCCTGATTAGTGCTCATTAACTGCGCCAAGTGAACTCAAGCCACAGGATTGAATAAAGTAACGCAATTTTCTTATTTTACGAGTAAGGCTTGTGGTGGGGTTTGCTGACACCTTTACCGGATTTTTTTTTACAGAAATCTTACAGTTTGCTATTTTCAGGGAAAATGCTTTTTTTTTCAATTCTTCCTGTCAAGTGGTACTTAAAGCCACAAAATCCCCTTCTTCTTTTTAATCTTAATACTATTATGTTTTCAATTTAGGAATAAGTGTTTGACCACCTATCACACCATGTGACCATAGCTCAGATGTAGCATGAACTCACAGGGAAGGACAAAAATATTGCTTTGATAAGGCAACAGATAAAAAAGACATAGACGTAGAACGAAAGTCACACAAATGGGCGGCCCTGGAAGTGATTTCTTTCAGGCACATTTTCAAAGAAGTAGATAGGACTGCTATACTACGAATATAGAATAGGTAGATTTTTGACACCACTTATAATAATCCCAACACGCAGGTATTAAATATTCATGTTTGCTCACACCTTTACAGCTTTCAATATTCACAATCAAAACTTGCATCTATTAATTTGTTAGTACGTGATTCGGGTTATTAAAAACCAATTACAAAGTCATTAACACATTAATCAAACTCTACAATAATTAATAACTTAATCAGTATAAATTTAAACGCGGCACACGTTTAATTTAATGCCGCGTTTGCATTAGGCAAGTCTTGTATGTAACTTGCGCGGAAATACATCACACGACGTAACGTCCCATTTTTTCAGAGTTTCGTATTCAACAAGAAACCCTTAGTTTCGTCATGTCCGTCTGTGTGCTTTCCGTCCATGGCTTAGCTCAGAGACCCTTAGACTACGAAGCTGCATGCATGAGTATACATATTGATCAGGTCGCGAAAATAGTGCAATAAAAAAAACATTATTTAAGACTTGTAAAATGGGGGATGGGGGCTTAGGTATTAGTAAAACCACTACTATACAAATGAAATATGAACAATTGCATATTCAAGTTGCCGAAGCAACTTGAACGCCCACGTTTGGCGTATTTCCGCTCAAGTTGCATGCAAAACTTGCCTAATGGAACCCCGGCTTAATGAAGAAAGGTTCGTTAATTTTGTATTATTAAGTAGGCAGGTACCTACGATATTTTTAAACCTCTTACCTATTAATAAAATTAATAAGTGGAAAGTGGAAAATTATCTGAAATTAATTGGGAAACGGAACTGTAAGATGATTCGATGTGAATTAATTATTTTTTACAATTATAATGACTGTGACTTTAAATTGTTAAAATTAACGTAGTATCTTTTTACGTGTTAATTGTTCTATCAGACAAACATTGGTCTCAATAGAATTTAGTATTTTCTATTTAAGTTAATTAAAGTTCCTAATATATGGTTACGTAAAATTATAAGAAACATTAGTGTGATTCCGTTGGTTGCATGTTAGATGTAATAAAAACTGTAGCAAAAATGTCGTGTGAAAAGTTCATTAAAATAGTTAAGTAAAAATGATTTAAAATATTAAGTTCTCTACTAGAGTAACTACCCTTTCAATTTTAAATTAGTGTATAGGTAGGTAGGTACTTAACGGATTTAAACCTATTTTAAAAATTGGGCTAAATCTGAGTGTTTTTAATGTGTAATTAAATTAAGAAAAAAACTAGTAGGTATGTGAAAAAGATTTACATAACAATAATAATCACTGTTTGCTTTTTATTGAAACAATGTCTTATCACAGTGCAGGAATTTTGATATCTTTACCGCCTTTGTACTCGAGAAAAAATAATACACTTAGCAGTAAAGTAAGAACCCTTATAAAAACCACATTCAAACAATCCTCTTTGTTCAATAAATCAGGCTAAGTGCAAATTTAATCATAAATCATAACAATGCAACGATATTCACATTAAATTTCTTTATCTAGCCGTAATCTAGCCACTCTGCAGGTGCGATGTTATTTATGAGTTTCACACGTGTCGGGGTAAATGTATTGCCACACTTTCTAGGGTCGATCGTGCTTTCACACTGCCATATGTTCTTATAAGCTCTTGTCGTGTGATTTGTTCTGACAATTTTGTGTTCAATTTCATATGTCACATAGATTTTAGGCATGTTTGTTTATGCTATAAAAGGAGCCTCAAATAAAATAAACTGTAAAGAGCTTACTAATTCAAGAAAATGATGCCAGGATAGGTATTCAAAATTATTTAAATTATCGATAGTGCAAACGATAGCTAGAAAATGACCTTAAACCGACGATGTGAGAAATAAGTAAAGTGGAACGAGTTCTGATGGCATCTTTAGTGATTGTATCGTCTGTGCCTTCCTTAATGGCTGCACCGGTTCAACCTTAAAATTTAGTGCAAATCAGCAGTTAAAGTCACACCACTGAAAGAGTGAATTCTGTTATCTTAATTTTTGTCGTCGCAGATATGCCCCAAAAAGTGCATCTTCAGTAGCTGCACATATGCGAAGCTATCCAGCGTTGGTTCAGATCTGTGGTTGGCATGGATTTTTCTGGCGGTTGGCTAATTTTTGTTCAACAAAAACGTAAAAAGTACTTGTACACGTCTGTCCGACGCTGATGTCTTATGTCATTGTGGTTTTCGGGCAGACATTGTATAAATGTCTGTGAACACACCAAGTAAGCATGAATTCGAGGGTGCGTATGTGAATAAACGTGAAACACCAACAATTGAATATAATAGTAGAGAAATGCGGTTGCCAAAAATGAAGGCTATATAGCAATTATTTATGACAACATATTGCTTTGGAAATTAAGAAAAAATGGCGTAAAGAGTAAAGTAACGATTTATCCTTCATTAATTAAACTGTCTACTATCGACAACTAAGAGAAAGACACTGCACACATCCAACAAATATCACTTCTGCAAGTTGCAACAATTCGGAAGTCACCGCAACTACGACGAATGCAAATGAACGTAAAAGCGAATTTGTGTTTCCAAATGCGAAACGCTTACAAAGGGTTTAAATTTGCAATTCTATTATAAAAGCGATGTGGATAATACGTTGAAATGTAAAACCGATGGAATAGTTTGACGATCGAATGTTCTCATACATTCGAATACGGGTGTGTTAGAGGTCGCAATACCAAATTCGCTTAATCGTATAATCGTTTTGCCATTCGAATATTCGAGTTTGACTATGCAAAACGCATGCATATAATTTTTAATATGATTATGTTAATTCCTCATTATTTTGTAGCTACTACGTGCTTTGATAGCGCATTAGGCACTACTGGTTTGCAAAATATATACGAATTCGATTTTATATTAAAAACATTTTGGCAGTTCACTTTGCTACATTTGATGAAAATTAGCCCTAGTATACAAGTAAACGGCATATCAAGTTTTATCAAGATTGAGTAAAAAATAGGACCTGTAGAAGAGAACTAACATTGAAACATAATGAAAGACGTAATAAATTTTGCCTTGAAGAAGAACAAACTTGAGCAGAGACGGTTTGCTCGCTTGGTCTAAAAATGTTGTCTCGAAATAAATCTATTTATCTAAAATTAATGATCGAAAACTCGCCGATAATCAGCAAAAACTTCACGAAAGCTTCGCGAAATTCGCTAATGACACACTGACAAATGGTGATTTCTCAACAAAAAACATAATTTGTCCGTTTAAATTCAACATTTATTTGAGGTTGCGCAAATTTACTTTTTTCTTCTTATTTTAAGCCGAGTATAAAATCTCTTGAATCATTAATTACGTTTCCATTTTATACTTAAAGGTTAGAATTATGTTTTTGATTATTATTTTTTTCTTTTAAATCTGAAGTGTTCTTAGAAATAGCAATTTAAATTTAGATAGGGCTTATTTTGGATTTTAGGCGTTTGAAGTTGGATTGAAATGCTTGAAATTTATTTTGGTAATACCTACTAGACGAAATTTGGACGAAAACAAAATAGGTAGGTAGGTAGGCAGGTAAAATAAATTATTTTAAGTTTCACAATAATATAGATAAATAATAGAAATATTGCAAATTACGTAACTAGGCTTGTACTAGGCTCACTAGACTACACACACACACACTTGTTTGTACATATACGTTTTTTTTTGTAAATATATGTATAAAATAGATGTTCAAATTACCTTGAACCGAAAACAAACATATAATCGTGAGCATAATACTTCTACGTCTCTTTCCGGTCCCCATAGTAACGAGCATATCACAGACTCTTCGGTGGTTTCAAAGGTCATTTGGTGGAAGTCTTTAGTCAAGGCTTACCACATACCGGCCAAAGACCTAAATAGCTTAATGGGCTTTTCCATATTCTGATATGTAGACCAGACACTTTTTAAACTTACATGATTTTCGTCCATTATTATTATTCTAGATCGCGTTATAGAAAATTATTTGTTATTAATTACCTCGACATTTCGGCAAACGGGTGTAGTCCCAAGAAGACTGCAACGAATGAAACGTCGACGTATTTAATAACGATGATTATCTATTACGTGAACTAGACCAGTGTCTAATAATAATGATGTAGGCCAGAGTAGCCACTAAAGAAGACGGGTTAGAACTCCTTCCATCAACTTTTTAGGGTTCCGTAGTCAAATGGCAAAAAAACGGAACCCTTATAGATTCGTCATGTCTGTCTGTCTGTCCATCAGTCCGTACGTCACAGACACTTTTATCCGAAACTATAAGAGCTATACTGTTGAAACTTGGTATGTAGATGTATTCGGTGAACCGCATTAAGATTTTCATACAAAACTAGAAAAAACCAATGAACTTTTGGGGTTCCCCATACTTAGAACTGAAACACTTTTTTTTTTTTTCGTCAAACCTATACGTGTTAACCTTTAAATAGGTCTTCAAATATGATGTTGAGGTTTTTAATGTCATTTTTTTCTAAACTGTATAGTTTGCGCGAGAGACACTTCCAAAGTGGTAAAATGTGTGTCCCCCCCCCCCCCCCCTTGTAACTTCTAAAATAAGAGAATGATAAAACTAAAAAAAATATATGATGTACATTACCATGTATACTTCCACCGAAAATTGGTTTGAACGAGATCTAGTAAGTAGTTTTTTATAATACGTCATAAATCGTAAACCCAATTTACGTTTCAAAACAAAACCTGTTGTATAGATAATGGTACGGAACCCGTGCGCGAGTCCGACTCGCACTTGGCCGGTTTTCTTTCCAAAATTCGAGGTACCGATAAAGAACCATAAATTAAACGAACTGAAAAATTGACCGTCCACCGCAGGAAGCCTTGCAGCGTAATATACCTAATCTCAAAGTTAGAAGTAGTTTAATTTTCATAATTGTCACATTATATTACTGAAACCACGCCATTGCAGTTTAGTTAGCACGTAATGTTTTCCAGCGGCCCCGTTTCTTTTATGTTTTTAATAAAACTAAAGGGTAGCAACGTTAACTGAAGTAGCTGGGATAACTGGTTTATTTTACAGATACAATATTTATATTTAAAGAAAAATATATTGTGCGACATTTCACACAGTGCGAGCGCCATCTTGCCCCAAGATAAGTCTCTATGCTCGTATAGCGGTGACCATATAAATGATAATGACATAAGTATAGATACAACTTATACTACTTTAGTCATAAGTTTAAATTGAATGTCGTTTAACTAACCAGATAAATTCATAAATAAAAAATAATAAACTTACCATGTGTATGGACAAATTGAGCGCAAAATGTGTAATTAATTTCATGTACTATTAAGCCGGATACTCACTAGCGAGCTGTACCCATAACCTCTAGAACGAACGAGGTTCTAGTGTGTAAGCCGTTTGGTTCGTGGTAAAAATCAAAAATCGTCGGCTTGCTATGAGCCACTCGTGTAGCGCTCGTTGTAGGCTCCTAAACGAAATACTTACTGTAATCTCTGGTTACAGTCCACGCAATGGTTACGCTTACAGCTCGCTAGTAAATATCCGGCTTTTCGTCGCAAATAAAAATTAATAGGCAGGTTATAGACACCTGTCTATAACCTGCCATTTAACCAGGAAACTGCAACGTAGCGCTCGTTGCAGGTTCCCGAACCACAGAAATACATGGTTACAATTGCAGCTCGCTAGTGAGTATCCGGTTTTTTATCGCTAATGAAAATTAAACAGGCTGCTTATAGACACCTGTCTATAAACTGCCACCACATACAAACATGGTTACGGTTGCAGCTCGCTAGTGAGTATCCGGCTTTTTGTCCCAAATGAAAATGAAATAGGCAGGTTATAGACAGGTGTAATATTCGACGTTCGTACAACACACCTAGCACCTGGCTGCGTATATGGTTTCGTTAATATTCGTAACGTTCATTAAATATAGCCAGCCGGAGCCGTCTCTATAATTATGAAACCTATAGGTACCTACGTGTTTATATGAATATATTGTACGTCGATATAATAGACGCTATGTAAGCTCGAGTTGGTAAAATATACCTACTTACTTGAGTTATTCATCACATACAATAATAATTATTTTTCCCTCGACAGCCACGGAGACGGTATATGCGTTTAAGGTGAGAGATGTGTTTGTCTGTCACCACAACGAAATGATTTTTGCGTTGTATATGTGCATTCTGGAGCATGTTCTTGGCTAACCTTTCAGATCGCTAGGGGGCGCTACCTACCAGTGGATATGATTTTACCCGGCTGCAAGGGAAAGGGTGTCTTTGTATGTTTGTAATATTCCGTATTCCTTATAACTTCCAAACTACCAAAAAAAATGTATCCAACAGGCGCAATATTGTAAAAAAATGTAGGCAGTCTGTGTCAAGTCAAGTGGGTGGGGTATCATTGAATATGTATTTGAAAATCATCTGTAGATTTCTATAATGATTGTTTTTTCATTTAATATTACCATTTTTAAAAGCTTAAATTCTCTATTTGAATATGTTTAAAAACAATTAGCTAAAACAATAAATTTTGCTCTAGGAGTCATTAAAACCAATCGAGCGATATGTAATTGAAGTAAAAAGAGGACGCTTTTAAAAGGAATTAATTGCTCATTTATGGTTAAGGAAAACATGGAAAACTTAGAAGTCGGAAGATGTCACAAAAACCAATCTAACTTACGTCACTATTTCCTGCTATTCCCTATCGATATGCCCTGTATTTTTTATTAGTTCGGGCGGGTTCAGAAAGTTGGTATTTTTTTGTGATTTTCGTGCTAACACTGCATAGATGTGACGAAATGAGTATAACGTACGTCCAATAAGTTCTTGCTTCGTAGTTGTTTTTTACCTAAGGTGTTGTTAGGCTATTGCATAGATTATATCGTGGGTTTTGAGCGTGGCCATCGAATCAAGAAATTCCGTAACGAAAATAAAACCTAACACCCCGCACTCCGCCTACCATGGCAACATGGTACAAATAAATAAATAATTATAATTGCATAAGTTGATAAATAAATGCTATGCAATAGCTTTACCGCGGCAGTCCCCGAGTGCCACACGTATTTTTTTAAAATGAACAACAATACAATAGCTTCTATCTGAGTCACATTCAATTCTAAATGATAGTTTCTGTCTTCCACGTTAACTATTATTAGACCGAGTAATTAATTATATCCCAACTGTCTTACGCGAGGAGTTCGCAGTCCCGCGAACCATTTCTGCTTATTAATGTGGTTCATTATTCAGAGGCAACCGCAGATGAGTCTTGGACGTTAAACATTTCGCTGTATTCGTCTCGAACACGTCTAGTAAGAAACTTGAAACTCGACTTTCATGAGTCTTCGTTTTAGTTTCGAATTCAACTTGCCAGGTATTTAATGCAGGCTAATGCGTTTTTATGTTACCTTTAATAAGTAAAGTGTTAAATAAATGTGTAATTGTTTATGAGAGTAATTAATATGTAGGTACACACCAATTAACGCGCGAGGAATAATACAACAGGATTGTTCTACAACATTTATTAAAATAAGTTGTATAAAAATAGACAAAATAAACTCACCTACTCGTACGTACACCACCGATTTATCTTCTGCTATATAATCTGAAGTCGGGCAGCCAAACTATAATCTGATTCTACCCTGTAAAACTGCCCGATAATAGTTTTTTTTGTAAATACATGGTGATACATATAATACACCCAGAACCAGACACCGCCGTCGGTGGAATTAGTAAAGTCGTTAGTTAGTTAGTTAGTTTTGCTGGGCCTTTTCCGCACTTAGCCTCACAATTGGGCCATTGTACGTGATTTCTTAGAGAAGTAAAGCAGTAAGACGCCACGGGATCCTACTCCGGATTGGCGAATGTCCCATGCCTTCAGACCGTGGTGAGTCCTAGGACATGTCGGTTTCCTCACGATGTTTTCCTTTACCGTAAGAGCGATATTATAACTTAACACACATAACACATTACTTTTGCCCACGACCCCACGACTCTCGGAATGAAAGTCCTGGTATCTACCACTAGACCAACACCGCTCTGAGTAAAGTCGTTATTCCCGGATTGAGTAAAGATGCGTTGTTAGTTCGAATCCCGGTCACCGTCGACCATGCGTTGAGTTTTTGTAGATGTATTTTTCGATTAAATTATTACCCAGAACCAGAAAAAAATAACATTTATGGTCAACATAAATATTTGCCCGACTGCAAGGTTTAGTCAATATTCCCGCACAAAATTTCATAATTCCCACAGTACCTACATAACAGTTTACACTGTAGCCAAAGTTTCTTCGTTAGGATCGACCTCGATTGTATTGGCATGCAAATTTCCAAAATGTCGTTCGGCCTTTCCGTCGAAAGCAAAGTACCATCTGCATCCAAGAGTTAAATCCCTGATGTAGGCCAATCTCGACGCAAATAAGTTCAACTCTCTAACCCACCGCAAACTCAACCTTCTTTAGTTGTGTTAAGAGCTAGTATTTACGCTGTAATACTTAGGTTTAAGTAGGTATGTTGCGTAGATTTATTACAACAATGGTTTTTGAACATGGCTATTCCATTTACTCAAATGTGTTTAATTTATTATACCTTGGTTAATGAAGAAAGTGACATGTCTTTAATTAAGTATTTCACCAAAATAATCTCGAATTGCGATTGTTGTCAGCAGCAGTTGTTATTTTAAATCATGTGCACGTATATTTTAAGGTAAGTATAAATTTGGTCAAGTTTTGTGCCTTACCTAACAACCACCTCACGTGATTTTTGACGTAAAAACGCAACGATACCGATATTTATTTTTACCACTAACGCCATCTAGTGATTTAGTGACAGGCTTAACTTTCGCGTTGCGTTGCGATATAGTATTGTATGACTTTTAAAACTTAGACAAAAAGTAACTCATTGATACTAGGCATGCCTTTTAAGTTCTGTCGTTTGTATATTTGCCGCCAATTTTAAAATTAGAACTTTTCAAAATTCAAATTTGTTAGAATTTCGAATATCAAAACAATTGAAAGCATTAGGATTAATGCAATTGTTTAGTCACAGCGTTGGTTTGAATCTGTCAGGTCACGTACGAAAATGAATCTTACTAAGGAAAATGTTCGTGCAATAATTTTCTATAACTTTCGAAGAGGCCTCACGCGACTTCAGTGTTTCGAAGAGTTAACATCTGTATTCCATGATGAAGTCCCATGTCTGCGGGCCATCGAACGCTGGTATTTGGAATTTGAGCGTGGACATACCACACTTAGTGACAAATCTCGTGAAGGACGTCCAAAATCCGCCTTCACTGAAGATAACATCGTTGCTGTGAGACAACTAATCGTCGAAGATCGTCATGTGACATATCGAGAGATAGAGGCGTTATTAGGCATCTCAGGGACAACCATTCAAAAGATATTGCATGAGGCGCTTGGTGTGAGAAAACTAGTTTGCCGTTGGATCCCGCATTTGCTTTCCGACGATCATAAGGCGGCCCGCGTCAGATGGTGTAAGAAAACTCTTTAGAGGTTCAACCGAGGAGAGTCAAATCACGTCTACGACATCATCAGTGGTGACGAATCTTGGATCTATGCCTACGATCCTGATTCCAAACAACAATCTACAGTCTGGGTTTTCCAAAACGAGCCAAAGCCGACTAAAGTTGTTCGCTCTCGAAGCACTTCAAAGAAGATGGTGGCTACGTTCGTGGCGAAAACCGGTCATGTTGCGACGATTGCACTTGAAGATCGTAGAACGGTTAATGCACAGTTTGTTTACCACAAGTCATCGCCGAACTTCGGAAATCTAGCCCAAAGCGACGCATCATCCTGCACCATGACAACGCAAGCTCACACACCGCTCGTCAAACGATTGAGTATTTGAAGCAGGAAAACGTAGAAATTCTTGACAATCCTCCATACAGTCCTGACCTAAGCCCTAACGATTTCTTTACATTTCCTAAAATTAAGAAAACTCTTCGTGGTCAAAGGTTCCAGTGCAGTGAAGAACGGTCGACGCTTTCAAGTCAGCCATTTTGAACACCCCCACTTTGGAGTGGAATAAATGTTATAATAACTGGTTCGAGCGAATGGAAAAGTGTATTAAACTTCGTGGTGAATACTTTGAAAAATAATAAAAGGTACTATAAGGTTATATAGTTTTTTTTTTCTTCAAACGACAGAACTTAAAAGGCATGCCTTAGATAGATAAATGCTTTGTTTGCACAACAAACAATTACAATCAATATACCTACATCAAAAGTTAGACAAATACACAGAAAGCTTAAAAGTAAAACTTTGTACAAATTAGTGACCGTATCACTAAAAGCGATCTCTTTCAGGCAAACTTTGGATGGAAAAGGTCAGTGAAGTTTGTCATATGCCTTAGTAACATTTCTGGCCATGCCTTAAATCGTGTTAATAGAGTTCTAACGTAACTTCAAGACATATTTTAGTTTTCCTGGTAGTTAATATTATTCCTAACTCTACTTGCCTACCTAACCAATAGAATTATCAAATATCCGGGTCTTCATTAAGTATCTAGTTTGCTCTAACTCAAATGAAGCATCAAATCTTCAGTATCGAATATACAGTAATCTAGAAAACAGCAATTTCCCGTTATGTCCGTAAGTACCAATGGCATCAAATTACCGCAATAAGCTTTAATTAACCGAATAAAGCGAGGTCTTAGTGGTAAGAATAGTAACTGCTTTAGTTAAGGGCCCTATTCTGAAAAACTGAAAATCCATGTCGGGCGCATCGAAAATTGTTGATTATTTCATGACGGAATGTCGTAGAACTTTTTTTTGTGTACAGATTGTAGGCGACATTGTTTCCGATATTTTAGTGCAGTTTCCATACAAATATGTCAAAACGTATTGAAGCCTATCGACATTTTAGCCAAATCAAACATTTTTTGTCTAAAATTTGGATAGGCTTTGCACCAATAGGAGGTTCTTGTCTTAAAACTACACCAAAATGTAGGAAACAATGTCACCTACAATCTGTGCACAAAAAAAAGTTCTACGACATTCCGTCATGAAATAATCAACAATTTTCGATGAGCCCGACAGGGATTTTCAGTTTCAAGGTCGTTGGCCTATATACTCCTCTTAAATCTTCTTCTTTTCGTATACCTTCAAGTGTGGCTCACCTAGTGTTAGAGTTTTCAGGTCGCCTTAAGGCCTCTAATTTGACCTAACGAATGCTATTCAGTAGCAACCGGGACCAAATGCTTTACGTGCCTTCCGAAGCATGGAGGAGCTCGAGAAAATGATCCAGAACTCCAGCTATATGCATACCAAGTTTCGTCACAATTAGTTTTTGCGCGACGGAGTAACAAATATACTCGTTTACTTACACACATTCTTTCACATTTATAATATTAGTAGGACAGTACGCAACTGTTCAATAAAATGTGTTGGAAGAACTTTAAAGACCGGACCATGGAACATTCTTCTTTTCCGTAGTCCGGTAACCGGTCCGGCTATATTATTGCTAATTTTATTTTTTCTTCCCTAAGTTAGTTATTTACTTATTATATTTGTATGTGTTGTAATGGTAAGACGAATCACACAGAATACCGCCCCCGCTCCCCCTCCCCCTCCCCCTCCCCCCCCCCCCCCCTTACGAAGTAATTACAATGTTATTATCTCGGTGCCTATACCACAGGTTTGTCTTATTATTACCGTAATGAACATTTCAACGTAAAAGCAGATGAACGGCGCATTGAGGTCAAACAAAGCAAAGAGAATGAATGAATAGCTCGCTTTTATGGAATTTAATTCGGAAGTCGCTTCATCCAGATCGTTTACCTTACGTTTTACTCCTAATGAGGACTTTCTCTAAACTGTTACTTCCAATTCGTTACGGTGTGTTAGCCAAAGTAATGTAGGTACGGAAGCCTACTTAGATGCCCGCCTTCCATTTACTTTGTCGACGCAATCACCTTTCTTTTGCTATTTTTATACAGTCTGAGGATATAAATTATCTTCCATCTAAATTAAAATGAAGGACAATGTCAAACTAATATTTTAAATGTTTTTGTTTTGTGAATTTTGTAACAGTATTTGACGGAGAGATCAACTAGACCCAATTTGCTTTAGACAGACAGGGATTAGTGACAGATTTAGGCCACAGGCCTGCAATGGGACAGAATAGGATAAAAATAATACAGAAAAATGTATTTGGTATGATGTCCTTAGCTACTCTAGAAAACTTAGGCGGGCTAGTATCCAAGCATTTAATACGATACGATAAGAAATTTAACGATGTTATTTGCCTAAATTGGACATTAGCCAAATTAGTGTCTTGTTTATGATTGAAAAAATATTATGGCCAGAGAAAATGCGCTTACTTAAGAATAATTAATCATTGCAAATAAAATTAGTCATTGCCGTAAAAAATATATTAATCAAGCAACTTTTTATTTATTTTAGAGACTACAAAATGCAAAATAAAGGGATTACCCATCGAACGTTCTACGCCGAGAGACGTTAGACGGTACAAAATTAATGACCCTTCAGACTTGTTCCAACTTTATTATAATACTTCGATGCGAAATCGCGCATCCAACCACATGATCCAAATTACTAGCGACGAAGAAAAATAGCCGGTCATTTTTCATCTAACTTCTAATAACTTTTTAAGTGTGCGTGTAGGTATATAGCGCCATTTAGTAACCAAATTAAGCAGCTTGATAATATAATTGGTGTACGTGCCAGAAAAAAGTCTAGATTTTTTAAATATTAATCTAGGTTCCTAGAAAGGTGTTTTTCAGTGACAGATACCTCGACTTTTATACCGAGACGTGGGTTCGAGAATCCGGCTGATTATGCATATTGTAACCATATTTCTTTTTCTAGGGTTGAAGGCATGGGACATTCGTCAATCCGGAGTAGGATCCTGTGGTGTCTTACTGCCTAACCCCTCTTAGAGGAGGCCCATGTTCTACAGTTAGACAAATAATAATTAGCGGGCTAACGAATAAATTATCATAAAAAAACAGTACGGCATAAAATATAATGTTCTTTTACAAATTAATTACTAATAGTACCTAAATGCATACTTGGGAGGCAAAATTAAGTATTTTTTTTTACAAATGGAAGCCATGAGCAGGCATCAGCAAGATAAAGTGGTCAAAATTTTTATAGACCTCTATTCGCTAGTTTTATCACATGTCACATACCCACTGATCATTACATTAAGGAAGTGAGATAGTAATATAATAGCCCAAGGTGCCCCTATAAAGATAACGTTTCATTTCCCCTGCTGACCAAGGTTGACATTATTTCTCACTCGGCACGGAAAAATTATTTTCAACTTTTCCCTCTCCCTGTTACAAATAAACTACGCTTGATTCAGCCCTAGCAAAAACTGAACCTTTCCGACTTCCCGAATTAATGTTGCGGGAATAAGTTGACCGAGAACAATTTTCTTTGAAATTATGGATTGCCGAAGCGTTTTATCAATGCCCACTGTAATATATCTTATTTCGTCTCATTTCTTTTTCTTGGATAAAAACAACTTCATCACGTAAGTGGTAAATCTGAGAGTTCCGTTATTTATTGTGTCCATTATTTTTAGCTTTGCTGTTATTGTGTTTGGTAGAAGTAATTTGATAAGAGTTATTGTTTAACAAATCTCATTTTCAAAACGAGTTTTTCCGCATAGGAGATTCAGACCTTATATTACATAACAAATATTGCTCTTCTCAACTAGAAAAGATATACCTACGCCTAATGTCTCTATATCTTACTATTTTTTTTAATGGGGAAAATTGTGTGTAAGTATGTAAACAAGAAAAAACTACTTTTTCCTTCACGCAAGTACTCCTGAGCCGATTTCGATGAAACTTGGTATGCAGATAGCTATAGATCTGGATAAACACACAAACACTTTTTATCCCACGGTATTGGGACTTACGCAGGTAAAACCTGAGGATGCAACTAGTAACATGGTATTGCGATGGGCCGAAGAACGGACGAGACGTGGAATACATGTTCTTCAATAGAAAACGTGATCTTGAATCTTGATTAGTTTCGACAGAGGGTTGACCAGCTAGGATAACGAATAATAAAAGACTATAGGT
The DNA here is from genome assembly GCA_958496205.1 of Idaea biselata. Classification (NCBI taxonomy): domain Eukaryota; kingdom Metazoa; phylum Arthropoda; class Insecta; order Lepidoptera; family Geometridae; genus Idaea; species Idaea biselata. The sequence goes on from OY292395.1 coordinate 7,849,408, forward strand.
GGGTAGACCTGGATGCGGACGCTCATTAGGTGACAAAGACCCGAGGGTGTTTGTCATCTAATGAGCGTCAATCCAAATGACTCGATCCTAACGAGCGTAAGTCCAAAAAATCACACGTAAATACGTCTAAAGTACAATCGGTTGATCCTTTGTAGTCTGCTCTGCTACTCTATAGCTATACTTACTTTTCGTCATGTGACGATTTCTACCAAGACATTCTACTTGCAAGTTACAAGTATCTTCGTTCCAATAATCGCTGAATTGAAACAAACAAGCTATAAAATGTAAGTGTCAATACGAAACAACTTGTTAGCTACTTTAGTTACTAGAAATAAAGTAGGTATCAGCTACTCAGTACAATATTACAATACAAATAACATTAAGAAGAGAGATCTAACGTCGTAAAAAACATGGGAACCACAATTTTCGTAACAAACAGAATATGTTGGACACAGTTCACTTGTTTCGAGCAGTATTGTGTTTTGTCGACGACCATCATTGTATTTTCGAGTATTTGTTTCCTTACGAAACGGCAGTTTGGAATATTTATTGGATGAACTTGTGGCATGACGGTCGCTTTTTAGACAATTGTTACAATTCTGAATCGCTTTTATAGAGTAAGTTGACATTACATGAGCAATAAAAGTTTCGATGCCATTTACAACTTACTTTTCGAAGTTAAATGTATCAATTTTACAATTTTGTTCATTTGGCAATCCACTACGTCCCTAAACTTATTTATTGATACACGTTTTCATTAAAACCCTACCTTTTTTAAAACTTAGTGTTAGGTTTAAGCTTTTTTATGTAATTAAAAGTGAACATTTGACTGCAGTCTCACCCGCGTAAGCCCCGATCCCTTGAGATTCTCGGAAAATCCTGTTATTATTAGATGCCTACATCATATAAATAACATACCCTCCACATTACAGCACTCTACTATCAGGTTTAGGCTGTGCGTCGATTCATTAGTCGGACAGGACAAAGCATTTTATAGATATCTATGGATACGGTGCCGGTGTTGATTCCCAGGCCATTTCAGAAAACCGATGCATAACCATGCGCCGACGTACCGACGTGACGTATGGTGTGGAAAATCCTTTTAACTGGGTTACTAGCCCTTCATATTTGTGTTTATATTGCCATTGGCTTAACTTAGTACTAGCCTGCCGTGAGATAGATCGTAAATTGGTACTAAATCAAGTGTCCTATAAAGATACAAAGGAAATTTTATTCCCCACTTCACTAAGAATAAAATCAAAAATATCAAATATATAAAATTTACATCAAATTATTCACGTCCAATATTAAGCAGAGGATAACGACGAGACGACAATACAAATACAAAACGCTTCAGTGAAATAACAAGCACCCATTACCAGACTTCTCAATCATTATAATCCCACATAGGGGTCCCATTAAATCAGGATGGAGTGCCATCAAAAAGTCTTATTAAAGTTTAACAACCCATCTTGTGACGGACAGGACTTATGCAAATGAATGAAGGGTATAGAAGCTACCGAACTGTGGATTACAAAGGACGAGGGTATCGGGTTGTTTTTACAACGCCACATGGCGTAGGACGTTTAAACAAAACAAGTAATGGGATGGTAAGGCACCCCCTAGGTTTCCAACTTTATATTTGGCGATTTTTTGTTTTAATTCATATGGAATCGTACAACTGTAACATTTCTAGATGTGAAATGCAATTTTGTCACTTAGAAGATGCCTCTTCACTCGTGAACATGACTGAGGGTATCGAGACCGGTCGATGGGTTCATTACGCATGATAAACCGGGAGCAAGTAAGGAGAAGTAATGTAGCAACCAAATTCTACCTAAATACTTCATCCATTATTCACTAAAGTGCCGGTGTAGTACTCTAATAATAGTCGTGGAATCCTTTAATTGGCTTTCTGTTGTTACTTTAGTTTTGTCTAGTTTTAAGGAATAGCTGTTGGATTTCCAAATAAATAAATAAATAAATATATAATAATATCGGCAGATACAAAGTTTGGAAACAGAGGGGACGCTGAGTGCGATAAAATGGACATCTATACAGTTTGTAGCTGTTTAAGTATTGGCTTAGCTGTTGTAGGAGGCGGACAACCACCCTGTTAAGTGCAAGACTATCCGGGCAAGACTAGATACAAGACTATATATTAAGTACTTAGTGAAATGGTGAGGCGTTGATTGTTGGTTGATGTCGCACTGGCAAATCTTATTGATACCTATATGCTATACTTTTGGTATATATTGTTGGCTATATTGTTACTTTTTTGGTATTAAATATGAAATTTTAAAGTGGATCAAGATGCGTGCATTCGTTTTGCTTAGAACTTGTTTCGATGGTTAGAACTTTTAATAATATTTAAATGTTTGATCATCTTGCCTATCTCCTTAGGATTTAGCTTATTGTGGTCCCGTATGTGACCCCTGTTTGGTGCTAAAGGAGCACTTTTTGGGTGGAATGTTTTAGTCATGACTTGTTATCTTTTCCTACCACCCATCTGGCCCCTCCTTGTTCCGATACACCGGACAATAGACGTTGATCGGGTAGGTAGCCCTAACATTTTATTTCGGAAAAACAAAACAAGAAAAGCGTAATTCTTTCCTCTCGTAAACAAAGCTACATTTGTATAGAACGGACAGTAAATTCGGTCGAGTATCTGACCCAGACGTATATCTCAACTTCACTCGGCGACATCGTTAAGATACTTTTAGCTTACTCGGCGCCTTTCAAACGCTATCGCTTCTAATCTACCCGTGCTTTCACGGTTTTGTTTTAGAAGAACTCCCTTGGGCCTTAAGGCTCCCGCGTCTCACTGGCTTAAGGGTACATTATCTATGTCAATACTTCGAATGGTAGAGCCATTTTACGAAAACATTCCTGTATATCGCGTGTATTCTTAAAATAAGGATCCTTATGGGAACTATTACGAGATTTCTGTCCCACAAATAGGGTATAATGTGTATGTAACGTATCTGAACATGCGTGGACCTTTTTTGCTAGTGGCTTTATAAGGCGGTGTTTTATGTTTTAACTTATATTTCCGTACCTATACTTTTTATAACTTTATTATTATGACTTATTTTTCCCTCAGGTGGTCTGTGTCCCAGCTTGAGACGGTTTTCTATTGTTCTTTTGTAAGTAAATAAACGGAATATAGGTACACCAGCTACCAGCTATCTAACTAAATAGGTTCGTATTTACAAGGCTTTGTGTCACTGACTGTGCGTCAGAATTCCAAAAACTTTGTTTCAAACAGACCGTCAACTCTTTTCATGTCAACTTTTACAACTGGAATATTTACAGAATATAACGAAAGTGGCAGTGGGTAGATACATGTTAAAACAGTGTGTCAAGTGGCTCGGCCATGCCCTAATTAACTCAGTTGCAGTTTACAGTTTCAAAGCAAGAGAGTTTACGCGGATTGAATTTCTGTTTGTTACAGAACAAGTTTTGTTGACGACTCTGGGAGGTGTTTAAATTATTGCATTGTTACACACTTTTTAAACTTACACAATTTCCGTCCATCATTATTATTAGACACGGGTCTAGTTCTCGTTATCAATATTAAATAATCATTGTTATTAATTTTACCTCGACGTTTCGGCAAACGGGTTATAGCGGCCGTGGTCTCGAGAAGACATATTGCATTGTTATCACATTCAGTACTATAACTCATTTTTGTATATTTTATCTTTTGTAGCTTTAAAAATATACTTATAAAAGAACTTCTGCTTTTTTTAAAGGAAATACAAGCTGATGGTTATACCCAACGGGCTCTGTTTTGTTTGCAAATGACAATAGGTATCAGGAACTCAAATTTTGAGTGCCCCTCATCGTATCGCCATAACGATCTTGCTTCTTTTTGTCGTTGGAAAATATAGTTGCAAAAAAATCAACACAAGAAAAATAAAGCGCAATTTTCAAAAAAGATATTCTAAGTTCTGGAAAAAAGGAAAAACGAAGGCAATTTTCTTTAAAACTCGAGAAAAAATAAAAGCTACTGACCTCGCAGTCAAAGCGATCTCCTTTATCTTAACTCTTAACCGCTACTGCCATAAAAACTGAACTAACACAGCTGAAAGAAATTTCTAAAAACTCTTTTAAACACGGGCTGAACTTTGTAGAGCTAATTACAGCAAAGTCTAAACAGGGTCCTAGTTTAATGCTATTGTAATAGTGAGCACTAACAGAGGCATACTTACTGTTCAAATAATCCTACTTAATCTAGTACGGTCGGGTTCAAAGTTTCATTTGTAAAGGTCCTATATCTAGTTAGAAACTATCATAGTCCTTTCAAATTTTTAAAAGGACTATGATAGTAACTTTTTGTAACTTTGTCGCAATTTAAACATTTATCATGAAATTTGAATAACACTGCTAATTCAAGTCCTTTATAAGGGTAAATAAGTTTGGCTGCCGAACTTTTATACCACGAAAACCAACTTCTAATTTTATAACTCAACCACGGGAAAAAAGAAAAGGCTTCTAATAAACTAATTATGAAAAAAACCGGCCAAGAGCGAGTTGGACTCGCGCATAAAGGGTTCCGTATATGACAAAAGTTAGTAATAGGGTTCCGTTTTTATTAATCACGTTTGTTATTCATTCTCTGGCCTGGTTGTATAACTCATTCATATCACTCATTACTTGAGAACTTAATTAATACTGGCACACCGCAACGTTAGCGTGATTTATTTTTACCATCTAGTGATAAAAAAAAATAAAAAATCACGTGCGTTATATGGGAGCCTCCCCTTTATATTTATTCTATTCTGTTTTTAGTTTTGTTGTTTGGTAACAAATAGTTATTTGTTATGCAAGGCTGCAAAGTTGGTTTTTGCAGCGAGTACTTGTATTGAAACCTGAGCTAGCGAAGCATTCTAGGATTGAACCACAAGCGCAAGCGAGTGGTTCAAATATAGAATGCTGAGCGTCGCAAAGGTTCCAAAGGTACGAGATGCAAAAAACTTTGCTGCCGAGTGAAACACACAATTTTTCACCTCACTACAGCGAGGAAAACGCTAGGTGCATTTTTCCGGTAGAAAACTCAATTCAGCATTATATACCGCTTATTGTACCGTAAATAATAAAAATAAGCAAACAATCTCTAAATTGAATAATTCATGAAAAAACCTGCTTGATAATAATGATAATAAACAATAAATACTACATTGGCAATGTGCAACAATACTTCGTGGTTCGATGCCATGAACAAAAAAAAAAGAAATGAGGTTCCGGTTAGCGCATTTTCAAAGGACTTGCTCTATACAAAAGTATCGAGAAGACAGATTCGAATTTTAAAATCTCTTTCCATGCTAGGGCGCAAAATGCGATTTTGCACGCAGAAATCACCGTGCAAAACGATCCTTTCCGAGGTCGTGAGGTGAAAAATATATTATTATCATTTGTGAAAATTTCAACGGTCTAGCTGTCACGGTGCATGAGATACAGCCAGTTGGCAGATAGACACACAGAAAGCGGAGTCTTAGTAATACGGTCCCGTTTTAACTCTTAGGGTACGGAACCCTAAAAAACGAAACAAAGCAAAAATTAGGATAACTATGGTAAACACAAATCGATCGTCTTGTTATGAGCGACGACGGCATTATGAACTATACTTCGTTTTTAATTGTAGACTACGATTTGACATAACTTTCTGAAGAAAAAGTGTCAAATATAAGGAGCCATTCGTCAGATTATAGTCTGAAATTAAAAAACATATTATAGGCAGGTACATCCACATTTTTGTAAAAAAAATAAAAAAAACATTAAAAAAAAATGACGGCAATTTTTAACCCCCTACGGAAAAAGAAGAGTGTTATTGTGGATAACTTAGAACAAATAAAATTGTAAGTCTGAAGTGCCTGTGTATCTTTCTGTAGAAACCTAGCTTTCAAACGAATAAAACGATTTTGATTTTATTTTGTTTGATTGGTGACTTATATTAAATAGACTTAGATTTAATATAGTATGGTTTAAAGTCTAATTAAAGTTTCAGACACTGGTTGATTTTTTCAATCGTCAAAATCGATCCATCACGCATAACAGATGCGAAGTCTTACACCTGTATTTAAAGACGAATGTAATACTCGTATTTATAGTCAATTCTGAGTAATTACTTGTCTAAAAAATGTGTTTGTCACATTTACGTTAACGTTAAAAGTCACTTATAAGAGCGAGACAGGGAATTGCTTAGCCAAAGTTATTACTCAGATTCGTTTATAAATACGGGTGTAAGCTTAGATGAAAACAAAAATAGGTAGATACGGTATATTCTAACATTGCGTATTCGAAAAATGAGCTAGAAACACCTACATGCATTTTCATATTTTTTTGCTTTGTAAATAAACAAAAAGGCATTCTTATGGATGTCAAAATGATAATCGCAGTGTGACAGCACGTGCTCACGCGGCAACGGTTCGACATACGACTGAGGCTAGTGCGTCAGCTAGACACAGTTTTATCGCCTCATTTTCCGAGACAAGTACCGTATTTTTAGTTTTTGTTTTAATCTAAGGTGTAAGTGAACTTCTAGTAAGTAGAAGACAGGGCTAAGTAATGCCATGTCTTGCTCTTATTAATGATTTTTAACGTCAACGAAAATGTGACAGACATATTCTAGTAATTATACTTATAATCTTTCTTATATATAAAATTTCCATGTCACAATGTTAGTTACCGTACTCCTCCGAAACGGCGCGACCGATTTTTACCAAATTTTATATGCGTATTCAGTAGGTCTGAGAATCGGCTACTATCTATAATTTATAAGGCAAAACAACGTTTGCCGGGTCAGCTAGTTGACTATAAATACGAGTGTTAGACTACTGCCTATAGTTACCTGCATAAATAAACAGTCCGCACTTTATTTGCAACAGTGTTGACATAAAAATCAATACATTTTATGCATAAAGAATAGCCATTCATACCCCGTGGCGTATTTAAATTTCAAATAAAGTTTTAACTGAAGTCTACCCCCATTCATTGCGTTTGATTACTGTTTTGATTACAAAAGGGCTCGTCTATTCATAGTTGTAAGGGTGGACTACGGTCAGATAGATTGAATAATCAATACTGTAGTTCATAAATTTATGGCCTAGCCTACGTTTTAGTTGCATTAGGTACTCTTAATTAAAAACCAACTTCAAAAAGGACATAATAACATTCCTTAACTTCAAACAGTGTCATTGACTTTTCTGTTATGTAATCTGAAGTCGGGCAGTTTTTTTCATCAAACCCAATATTTGTATCATAATATTATTTATATTAATTTAATAAAAAAAATATTTGCAGTCTTATCTGCCTAGAGTCCAGGCAGATTTACAAGAAATAGTTTTAAAAGAAAAATTCATCTTATAAAATTCACTCGCGGCGAAGTTTAAACTCGCGTCTTGGGGTAAGTACCCCAATGTTCTATAGAAATATTTTTATGAAAACCCATCACCAATAACACGTTTTTTTTAATTTTAATTTTGTTTTTATGATAGCCAAGTGCTTAGAACCGTACACTACAGATTTAGCCGGATTAAACTATCTTCCGATTCTGCTGATATTTAGATGCAGTAGTATACACATAATTATGTCTGTCGCTACTAAATCGTTAAATGTGCGCACTATCATAAATATTCAAATCAATCAAACAATAGTTGCCAGATCGTTTCATCGTGTAAAAATCTGTAGTCTGCGAGAGGTCTTAAGCACTTAAAATTAAAATATGTATAATCAATTGGAGTACCTATTAGGTATTATAGTATAGTAGCTGCGTCCCGCGGTTTCACCCGCGTAAGTCCCGAATTCGTGAGAATATCGGGATCAAAAGTAGCCTATGCTACTCATCAATAATGTAACTTTCTTTTGGTGAAAGAATTTTTGAAATCAATCCAGTACTTTTTGAATCTATTCATTACAAACATACAGACACACACACTCACAAATACAAATCTTTCCTCTTTATAATATTAGTGTAGATAGGAAAGCAGCAGTCTATTTATTCATACAATTTCACCAGACAATCATCCCGAAAATTGACTATACTTTTCATTGATACGATTCATCGTATAGAATAACTCAATTACCGCGTTGTTCTATACGTGTATCGCCATATCAATAAAATATCACGTTTTATGTTCTACCAACCGGCAATAGCTTAAACACATTCGTAACCAGACACGTGAAAAGAATTTAAATCGGACGTTAAGGGTAGAATGCTGATTTTTAGTCGGCTGATATTTCACAGTTTTTTGACGATTTCAACTCGACGTTAGATAAGTAGTTTGGCGCGAAATGTAATTTTTTTTTTATTTTTCGCAAAAACCTATAACCAGCTAGACTACCATGACAGCACAAGAAACATTTTACCGAATCAACATAAAGGTTCCGTCTCTTTCTCTCAAACGACGCGAATAAGATGCGGAATCATTATATCGATTCGACAAAATATTTCTCGTGCTGTCATGCTAGCCTAGCAGGTTGCACAACGAAATGTAATTCTATTTTGCGTTTCTCCACCCAAGGACAGTGTTTTCCAACTGTTAAACTATAGTCATGATTTGAAACCATTCTAAATTTGAATGCAGCTGTAAAATCCAAATATTGGCAGTTATTTTGTAGATTATAGCTGCTTCAAATTCAAGATGGTTTCAAAGCGTAAATAATTATTAAGAAGCTGGAAAACAATATCGATAAATACTGCAGGATATATCATACAGCGCCATCTAGCCACAAACTAACCATATTCTTGTTAGATTACAGATACATAATGATAGAAATACCCTGAACTAGAAAATAAACATTTATAGGCTAAATTAATTCTTGTGCCCGACGGGAATCGAACCCCTTAGCATCCCAGACTGATGTTTTTTAGTCGTAATTGTACTGGTTTATTTTTAATAATGTTAAAATAAAATCAACGTCAAAATATTAATTTCAGCCTGCAAATGTTGGGTAACCACAAGTTTGGTATAAAAAGATACACTTTTATTTACCTTCTGTGTAATTAAAACGTGGAGAGATCTCTTTCACTGAAACAAATGGACATAATACTCTATTAAACACAGCGGAGCCGCGGCGCGAAGCTTTTAAAGAATATCCTCTATTTTCAACCTTTTAATTATTTACATGAATTAATGTATTTTTTATCACCCAGTCGCTACAGAAGTATTAAAAAGTTTTTATTTTTCTTACTGCTATGGCATTTACACTCTGTTGGGTCTAGCGGACTCGAGTCGCTGAAACTTCGTGAAATACCTGTGTGACTATCCCCTATTCTGTGGCAATTGTACGTGTGCGTAACTTCGCGAAATACCTGTGTGACTATCCCCTATTCTGTGGCAATTGTACGTGTGCAGTGTGCACTGTGCGTATGTGTTTCACTGTGCGTGTGTGTACTGTGTCAAAAGAATTCACATAGCGCCTCCGCCGCGACTTATTAGAGCGCAGTTAGCCTAACATCAGTTTTTAACGCGGTTTGCGAGTGGAGTTGAAATCGTCATGTAACGAAAGGTTACCTAAAGAAAGGGGGTGTGTATGAGTGCGAGTATCCAGCTGACTATATAATACTACGCGACGTGCGATTATCTATATATATACTTCTTTAACTATACTAATATTATAAAGAGGAAAGATTTATATTTTTGTGTGTGTGTGTGTGTGTGTGTGTTTGTCTGTACGTTTGTTATGAAGAAATTTAAAAACTACTGAACTAATTTCACCATTAGAAAGCTACATTCACCCTGTGAGTAACATAGGCTACTTTTGATAACGACATTCTCACGGGATCGGGACTTACGCAGTTTAAACCGGGGGATGCAGCTAATTTTGTATAAGAAACTACTCAATAGAACTACTGTAACTTAAAAGTAGCAACAGTTCGGTTAACCGAACAAATGACTGTACTACTGCAACTAAAATGACATGTTTGTACTTGAGGTCTTCTAATCGCACCTTTTTTACATTTCAATGAGGAGCTACCATCTTAATAAAGCTAGTTTTATTACAATATTTCCAATACTGTAAATAAAATCTGATTAACAAGCAATCCTGTTCATAAGAAAATGTATTATGCAAAAAATACTAAGATTCCAGAGTAACGATTGAATCCCAGAGGAGGCCCTGATATTCTATTCTTTTCTCAAGATGAATAATAATATTCGAGTTCAATATTATTCCGAGTAGAATATGATACACAATCTCGAAATATTCTTTGCCATCAATTCTTTCGGCCGAACGTAATGGTCAGTCGGACGATGAATAGATATCGAGTTTTATGCGGGAAAGATTTTTCGACTGAGTTTATTTTTCTTTGATAAAAATACCTAGTTAAATAAAAAAACCGATTATTTAGCTGAAAGCAATGCAATTTTTGTAGAGAATCTGATTCATATACCTAGCATAAATCTGCAGGTATATAGGTACAAAAGAAATAGTACAAAAGCAACAATATGAAGGTGAAACTTTGCATCGGTATTGTATAGGTGACTATACTATTCATATTTTACTATCCCCCTTCTTTATAAACGATGATTAATATCTCCATATTGTTTGAACTTTACTGTGATATGAAGTTTCAAAGATGACAGACAGAAACAAACGTTACATGACTAGTCATCTGTTAATCATTGTTTAAAAGTAAGAAACTATATGTGTTAAATTCAGCCGTGTTGCCCCGGCAAAGAATAGGGTTATCCCATCTCTTCCCGTAGGTGTAGACGACTAAAGGATCTTCGTCAAACTAATCTTTTATGCTTATGATACAGCGTCCCCACTTACCCACCTAAATCAAATCTTACATTTGGGGACACGATCGGTCTATAACCGATCCCCGATGGTTGCCCCTGGTGGTGGCCTGACGGTACAGCGGACCCCTCTCTTTATACCCTTGCTGTTCATAGCTGGGGACGCTATAACATATATGCGTAGGTATTAGAGAACTGTTTGCTTGTTACCCACCTAAAAGACCAAAGGACATAAACGATCTGAGGAAGACTAGCGGACCCGGACTTTTCCGCGGCTTATACTAAGGGTTGGAGTCAGGCAAGTGGCTGACCGTATTTTTTTTACCAAATCTATTAGCAGTAGATGTGGTTAATGAAGACTTATCTACCTACTTTGGGGTGCCGACCCCAAATGATTTGGTTTTAGCGAACCCTGGGGTCCCGAGAGGGATGCAATCAGGAAAATCGTTCAGATGAGAGAGATTGACACTCGTTAAAGATGTCCGTTATCAAATTAAATAAGAGTCAATGCAGAAAAAAGTTATGAGCGGAGACTATAAAATTGTAAATAATAATTAGGATAAACAAAACCTGATTCCTATCGACAATACTTCCATAAACTGTTTTACGATAGCCATCCAATATATTTGAGTATTAATAAAATTTAAACACATTTTAATGCTATAATAAATTTATATTTTATGGTTATATTAAATTATTGTATATTTTTTCTACTGCGCGACGCAAAAAAGGGTTATGCGTTTATCAGTAGGTATATGTATGTATGTTTAAGAGCTATTTAATTGTTTCAGTAGCCCTGAAATTTTGAACAGCGTTTCAGTATTCAGCCAGCAGTTTTATATTCTTAACGTGACCTTATTTTATAACTATACTTTTTTTTTAATAAGGTATAGTTAAGGTTATATAAAACTATTGAAAAATACGTTTGAAATCGTGGAGTTTCGTGTAGGTTTATAATTCAAGTTGGGTACTTCAAAGATTTATTCGCATTTTTTATTAGTTTTCACTAATTTCAAGTTTTTTTTTTAATTATAAAACTCATCACTCTCAGTATTTTTGTGAACAAAAAAAAAGACTGACTCCTCCTTCGGTTTTTGGAAAGTCGATTAAAAATAAAGCATAAATGACATATTATCATAGTAGCTTCAAAAAATAACATGCAATTTTGGTTCTGAATGGTTAACTAAAAACACAAAATTGTGTTTTTTAGTAATAAAGTAGAGTAGGTAATTGTTTACGCGCTGGTCAAGCGCGATTCATACAACAGCGTAAACACAACGGTAGAAACAAAACACCCACCCATGCACTGAAGTAAATCCATCCAACTGGCCTTTTGTAGGGGAACAACGAGCCCATTCGATGAGGTAACGCGTCCGAATCAACAGCAACGAACGCGCCGTGAAAACAGGGAAATTGAATTGAGTCCTATATTCCTTTATCGGAAATATCTTTTACAGAAAAGATACAAGAATTTCTTTGTTAGAGCGTGTCGATTTCAAATATTATCGTGTTTCCTTCTAGAATGTCTCGGTTGTTTGTTAGTTTATTTCATTTTGAGGTTTTAGTGCGAACCAGGAATCAATTTACTTGGGTCCGTAGTTAAGCCCTATTTATCTAATTTTCTCATCCAAAATACAAACATATATATATTTAATAATAAGGAGTGAGTCTTCGGAACGCGACCTCCAATGAGAAGAAGACACAAGAAACTCATGGGTTTTTTACGTGTACCTAAAGAAGCAAACACCTGATGGAATTTGCTTCTTTATGCAAAAACACTCGTATTTATAGACAAATCGAGTAATTAAGTAAAATCTCTGTCACATTTTTGCAGACATTGAAAATCACGGACAAGAGCGAGGCAAATGCAATACTTGGCTAAAGTAATTACTCGACTTCTCTATAAATACAAGGGTAAGTCAAACACCCGTATTTATAAACGAATCTTAGTGATTATTTAGGCTAACTAATGCCCTGTCTCGCTCTTATTTGTGATTTTTAACGTCAGCGAAAATGTGACAGACACATTACTTAGACAAGTAATTACTTAGAATTGACGATAAATACCAGTGTAAGTCTACGTTGTATCCTGTAGGTTTAGAAACAGGGATGGCCTAGCTAGAGTAGTGTAATCGGGAACCATTACGAATATCGATTTAATACTGCGATATAATGCGGTCTTCAATCAGTGTGTGTTGCTAGTGATACATACGGATCCGAAACGTGGTGTTTCACTATAGGCCTTATGAATAGGCTTAGAGTCGCTCAAAGAGCTATGGAGAGAGCTATGCTCGGAGTTTCTCTACGGGATCGAATCAGAAATGAGGAGGTACGTAGAAGAGCGAGGGTCACCGACAGCCAAACGGATTAGCTCTTTGAAGTGGCAGTGGGCAGGCCATATAGCACGGAGAGCAGATGGTCGTTGGGGCCGAAAAGTTCTCGAATGGAGACCGCGGATCGGAAAGCGCAGCGTTGGACGTCCACCAACGAGATGGACGGATGACTTGGTTAAAGCCGCGGGTTCACGGTGGATGCAGGCCGCTTATAACCAAAGCATCTGGAAATCTATGAGGGCTTATGTCCAACAGTGGACTTCTTACAGCTGAAATGATGATGATGATGATGCGTGCGATACTAAAATAATAAGTTTGTATTAGTCCTGAACGTAAAAATCAAAGCTCAGTTTACTTTACTGTCTACCGTACACCATTAGAGCAATTTACGACTGATAATTACCGACATTTGAGTGCTATAGCTGACACGGTAATTCTACTTTATGACGGTTGATGTGGATTCATTGGTCTAACTAATGGCTTTTCATTCTGGAAGCATAAAGTTTGATCTACTTAAAAGAAACAAAGCTTCCATTGTACTTAAAGGCCACATTATTTTTTTTTATTTTAAGGTTTGGTGTTGGCTTTTGAATATAGTACGTAAAGATTTGTTCTACCACTTGCCCTTCTCTATCTTAAAATTTTCAGGGCACTACAAGGCCATAAATAGCACGGGTTAAAAGTTGCTTGCACAAAAAATAAATCTTCTAAAAATTATCTCATAAAAGCTCTTATATCTCTTATAAGGTTGTTATCTTAGATAGCAGTCTTTAGGTCAAGTTAGAGGCCTTAGGGCGACCCAAAAACCAGGTCTAACAAAACAAACTCTAACACCAGGTGAGCCACACCACTATACGAAAAGAAGAAGATCTAAAAATTAGATGAAAAGGCCAAACATAATGGTCTACCAATACAGTAGCATTCGTCTAGAAAAAATATAAAGATTGTAGAAAATTGGCAATGGAACTGCCATCTGTGCCATAACCACACAATAGGCGATAGTCACAAAGGAATATCACGCTGCGCATCCCTACCGCGACTTATCAATGCGCGTTACGCTTAAAAGCTCAACATGTTCATTCAGTTCAATTTTCATCAGTTAAGTACCTTCGTGAACCAAAGATTGACGACGTCGATATGAAACTTTGCCTAACAATAGCCAAAACCCTGTAAAGTTGTATACACTCTAGGTACAGTGTTCTAGCGGCGCGATACCATTCACGTTCATTGTGTATCACTCTATTGTCGGTATGTCATACAGATATTGATGTGTACCGGCCTTATACCATGGCTTTTGTTATTTTACTGTTTTGATATGCGTTTCAACTCATATACCTGTGCACTGCTAGCCTCGCGTCTAGTGGTTCAGCTTGTGATTTTGATCACTGTACATCCGTTCGTATCCTATCCTACTAAGATTATAAAGGTTTCCTTTGTGGACATCTGTGTGTTTGTTGCTTCTTCACGCAAAATTTAAAAAAAATGCACCAAAAGTCTGGATATACCTAATCTTCTAGTACGGTCTTTTGGATATCATAATCCTACGCGTAACAATGCTGCTTTCGTAACGATTTCACCCGCGTAAGTCCCGATCCCGCGGGAATATCGGGATTAAAAGTAGCCTATGTACTTATTCCAGGTCTCCAGTATACCTAGTTTCATGGTAATCTGTTCAATGGTTTTAAGGTGATTGAGTAACAAACACACACACACACACATACTCACAAACTTTTAGCTTTATAATATAATATGATTGGGTAAAACTGTACAACCAATATGAAGTGCAGATTACTAGATAATAATAGATACAGGAAAAACTAATGTTCAAATATGTCTAGTTTTGTTCTGAGAGAAAATCTTTGTTTTTAAACGAGTTGTTTTAATTTTTTAATTTTTACCCAATCGTGTAAATAAAACTACCAAAATGGCAGAAGAAGGATAAATAAAACACCAAAATATGGTTTTCGTATGTTTTGTAGTTACTGAGATATTTTGAAATCCATTCTAAAAATTCTTCAAGTCGTCCTCTTAATAAAAGAAGCATTAATTTTGAGAGAGCTTTTGAAGTTATGAGTTCTTGAAGCGACTGCTGGGATTCAAAGTCCTAGCCCTTATTACCCTTTAGAAAATCTTTTAGCCTTTTTATCGGAAGGCAGTCTCGAATTAAAATGAACCGTCCAATAAAATGGAAAACGAAAAGTATAGTTGCAGCTCGAATAGTAGGAGAAGACGCATTCAAACGAACATTCGAACTGACTTATGTCGGCGAGCCCCGCCCACTTACCTCACTGACGTTACTGACGTTGATTTGTCTATACTTCGTTTTTTAATGGTAGACTACGATTTGACTCATCTTTCTGAACAAAAAATGTCAAATACAAGGAACAAAAACCTCAGATTATAGTCTGAAATTAAAAAAATAACTACTACCTATATATTGCAAACCGGCCAAGTACGAGTGCGAACACTGGACCAAACAATCCGTGAATGCAATGCGAACGTTAAAAAATATTTTACCACTGGCGCCATTCTATGACTCCATCACTATATGGGGCCAGTGGTAAAAATACAACGCTGTATCGGTGCGTTTTTTTGTCAAAAATCACGGTTATTGTTGCCTCCCTTGAATATCTGTTTTTAGTATTTGTTGTTGTAGCGACTGCAGAAATACATCATCTGTAAAAACTTCAACTGTCTAGCTATCACGGTTTATAAGATACAGCCTGGTGACAAACGGACAGACAGACAGTGAAGTCTCAGTAATAGGGTCTTGTTTTTACCATCTGGGTACGGAACCTTATAAAGGTTTTTGAAAAATAAATCGACGCTAAGCAAAATATATGCTCATAGAAGCGTATACTGTCGACCACGACCACACCACCATGAGATGTTCTCTTCGGTTTGTTAAGTTCTTGATGGACACAGTAACGTTGTGCAAGCTGTTATGCTAAGCCAGTGCCAAAATGGTTACAAGTCTGTCAGGCTGACCGGTCAGCATAGTGGATATTTGCATTGACACGGTGTATTTTCACTGGACAATAAGTATTTAATAAGAAAAATGAATCCACCGGCATGTGTTTAGAAGAACTAATGCAAACTAATGGCAAACTAATGCATCAGTTGGTTACAAAAAGTCTTGTAGTCGGTCAGAATCCTCAAAATGATATGAACGAAGAACAACTTTACATTGCATGTATCTACTACTTCCAAATCATTTAGATTTTATGTACTAATATATATGTGGACTATGTATCTCAAACATAAATCTGCAATTGATACGTCAATTGTTACAATGAGATGAGTATCGCTGCGGTCGCTAAGAGGAATTTGATATCGATTATAACATCTAAACCTAATTTAAGTTTGTGGTTCCGTTACCACAGTAGCTGTTTACAAATTGTCTTTCTTATATCATCATATTATCTATTGTTACGGTGTTTAAAATGAACAAAATATTAAAACAATGAAATTCCTATAATTTAATTCAAACTCCAACCTCAAATAAAAAAATGACGTTCCTTAATTAAAATTTCTAATTTTCCAAACCATAGAGTACTTAAATTATAATGTAAAAAAAGTCATTAAAAATGAATAATTACGTTCCAAATTTAAATTAAGCGACAGTTTCCCGGAAAAATGAATAATGTTCCATTCCATTGTTAGAGGTATAAATTATTTTCATCTGAAAGAAAAGATGTTTTAACAAACGTTTTATGTTTAAATCGACCATTTTAAACGTGTCCCTATTTTGTAAAATGATTGTACAGTTTACAGATTGTTTTTCGTTCTTAAAATAATTAACTATTTATTTAAAAATAAATGTTTATAAGAAACTGTTATCCTCTGTCAAAACATGGTGGTAAATCATCCACTTTTTACCCCTCTTTAAATTCGCCAGGGTTCAAGAAAACAACAATTTAAAAAACAACTTTAAACAAAAAATATGTGTAAGAGGACAGTCTCCATTCTCTTTCTCCATACAAACGTAGTCGACGTTTTCCTTCCTAGATAAAGACATTAGAGCAAATATGTTTATGCCATAAAACCTATATCTGTCATGACTATGCATCTACCTTTTGATTTTTTATTTATTTTCATATTTTAATAATATTCTAATTAGAAAATGAAAAAAATCAAAGGTAGATGCAAAGTCATGACATATGTTTTATGGCATAAACATATTTGTTCTAATGTCTTTATCCAGGGAGGAAAACGTCGACTACGTTTGTATGGAGAAAGAGAATGGAAACTGTCCTCTTAAAAGCACGTGGCAAATAGAGTCTGTGGTACAAATAAAATAGCCACGAAACTAAAATAAATATGTTACAAAGAGAACAGATGTCAAATAAAAAAACCGAACCTTGCTCTGACGTAAGTATTAGCAACCCTTACAACCTTTTTTTGCTTGACCCTTTTACGAAATTATTACCACTAATTTTTCTGCAAAGTCTTATTGTAAGACAGTAGGTAAATTAAATAATATTTTTATTGCTCAAAGTATATTATATACACTGAAAAAAATGCATCAGCAAAAATCTTCCCGTGACGGGATTCGAACTCGTGCCTCTCGCTTGCCGGGCGAGTGCGCAACCAACTACACACGGAAAGATTTTAGGTAATGCTTTGTAAATATGTCTAGTAGGTTGTTCAAGACAATACGTTTCTTAAACAAATTAATAAGTACTTATATATTATACATACCTCACATGCTAATTCAATGCTCGTAACAATGAAACAAATTCCATTTCGACACTCGTCGCTGTCCAAATTAATGACACAGCACAGTCACCAAGCTTATAACCGAGTGTTCCGATCAAAACACAATAATATCCTGGTATTTTACATTAGATAACTGCACGGCATCAAATTGTAACGTTCACATTTTAATCAACAGTATTTAGAACAGACTGAGTTGAACCGTCTACAAGTTTTGAATGAACCACAAAGCCTTTCACATTTGAAGGATGAAAAAAAAAGAAAAACAATTTCGTAGCCGGGTCTATTGTCCGTAGCAGGTGTCGTAGCGCGGTACTACGACGTACGTAGTAATGCCGCTACAAATGGCTTGCTACTGACGGGGGCTATGCGCCGACCCGGACCGTTCACCCACACATATAAGTGCCAGCTCGCGACCCTATCACCACACAGCGCGACCCTCCCACACATACAAACCCCTGTAAGAACACACGAGTGGAAGCGGGAAAGTAGCATTTTTGGGATTGTAAACCCAGTGTGCCAACAACGCTCAAGTAAACGCATTTCCAATGTTTGGTTTACATGGTTTACATATTGCAGTTCTAACTTTTTGTGATATAAAAACAACTAGCTGACCTGGCACACTTCGTAACTCTATCGCAAAAGTCGCAAAAAAAAAAGATATTTTGTGGATTCCCTTTGGTTTACCACAAAATGTTATCTTGTAAAATTATCTTCTTACTTCCCTCGTTCTTCTTCTCGTTTAATGAATGTTTTTATTTCAGACAGATACGATTATAACAAATCGTCATAAAAATCGCCCGAGCCGTTATTGAGTGATTACATTTCGAACTAGCACAACTTTGTTTTGATAAATATACATACTCGTAGACTAGCCACGCCCCGCGGTTTCACTTACATAGGTAAGTCCCGAACCTGTGGGAATTTTCAAAAATCCTTTTTATCGAATGCCTACATCACATAAAAACACACTTTCCAAATTCTCTACTATCCGCGGTTTAGGCTATGCATTGATCTGTCAGGATAAAGCAATATATTATATGTAGATATAGATAAAATACAAAGGCGTATATTAATAAACATAGTAGGTATTTTAAAATAAAGATAAAACCGGTCAAGTGCGAGTCCAACTGCACCGAGGGTTTACCTACCCATTAAGCCACCATAATAAAACACACAACGTTTATTATATGGGAACCCCACTTTAGTATTTATTATATAGTATTTGTTGTGGAGGCATTAGAAATACATCATCTGTGAAATTTTCAACAGTCTAGCTGTCACGGTTCACGACAGCCAGGTGACGGACCGTCTTAGTAAAAGGGTTTGAGTACGGAACCCTAAAAACCATATTATTTTCCTTAGTTAGAGAATCGCATAATTTTGTTCACCATATTTCCTCACACACGTAAACGAACTGTAACGCGATTACTCACTCGTTTATGTCTTTTTATTCGATATATTTGGTATGAAGAAGAATAAAATTATGGCTATAAAAAGGCTCGCAAAAGCTTAGCAATTTTAGTCGCAGTAACTATGCAGTAAGTAACTAAAAATGTTTATTTTTAATATGCTCTACCGGTCTATAAATCTCGAAATATTTCACGGAATTGGGTGAAAATTGGTATAAACGTTCTATAGGTATATATATGTACTAGCTGCGTTCCACGGTTCCCGATCCCGTGGGAATATCGGGATCAAAAGTAGTCTATGTTACTCAGGGTGAATGTAACTTTCTAATGGTGAAAGAATTTTTGAAATCGGCACAGTAGTTTTTGAGTTTATTCGTTACAAACATACCGACACACAAAAATACAAATCTTTACTCTTTATAATATTATTGTACCTATATAGGTATATACCTAATAATATGTTGTGTAGGATTTTTGATTGGTGGGTTATTAAAAAAGTGCTTGCGTAGTCTACTGTTCGCAGAATAACTAGTTTTAGTAGTATACCATACTGGTAACAACTTAAACAGTATGATATGCTTATTAAATCTGTTTCTGTAAGAAAAATACTTTGAATCTTTCGAATATCTGTCTTTTACAAACTTATGATAGACATTTGCATAAAACTATTCTTTTGCAGATTCTGCACAAACAGTAAGGACGTGATATATTTTTCTTTTTTTTTAGTTCAATTAGTACAAATCTTATGAGTTTAGTTAAACTCATACCTGCTTGTCATCAGCTAGAAACTAGCATGCAAACATACCTAGCAATTAAATTTAAATACATGACGTTTTCTACCAATCCTGTCCACCCGAGTTTTAAGGAACTATGCGCTTGAAACAGTAGAGTTTCGATATAATCCCTCAATCACAACAATTGGGTCAGGCGACAAACAACCACCTTTAAATATTAAAGCGCTTGTCAAACCCGCTTGTTTACTACCGTTCACCTCCTGAGACCACCTGGGTGAACCACCTCAAGAACAGAATCCCCTTTAAAGTTAAATTAATGCTGTATAATTCATTGGCTGAGTCGTTTATACAGTACGGGCTTACTAGTTATGGCCGCTCGTTCACCACTCATCTCAACAAAATCTACGACTTACAGATTAGAATTTTAAAGAATATCGTAAATCCAAAAATTCGCAAGCAATTTTACAATGACGACTGTGGACTATTTAAACACTGTAAAATTTTGCCAGTTAACACACAGTTCAAATACATGTTTGTAAAACACTTATTTTTCGAACCGAATCTCCAGGTTGAAACGAGACACCGTGTATGCACTCGAGCGGTCGCTCAGCGTCGTCTATGCTTATTTCAAAGTACCCGAAACAATGTATACGGCAGTAGGACATCGGCTTACCTACTCCCGCGTTACATAAACAAACTTCCATTGGATGTACGCGATGGTTTAACGCCTAAAAACATAAAATATAAGCTTAAAACGCACTACCTAAACACCCTTCGCAACTGTATTTATATCTATGGCACATCTTATCTATTTTCATAATGTTTATTCACCCAGCTACCTACCTTGCATTATACCCACAAAATTAATATTTACGAAATAACTTATCTTTTTTTTTTCCCGACGTATTTATTTATACTTTTTATATTTATTTATTTTTCTCTATTTGTATTCTCCATATACTTATTTATTAGATAGACGTAGATTATTAGCATTAGTATTTAAACCTCTGTGGTTTTTTTATGCTAATTTTAAGTAATCAATGTTATTTAAGTTTTATTCGGTAAATAAAAAAAAAAAAAATAAAAAAAAAAAAAATCGTAGAAAGTTTTTTTTTACAGCGGCTCACCTCAACATTGAATGCCCTTGGTGACGGTACACCTCAGAAAGATACTGGACAAAGAAGTGTCGGAGACTGACATTAAAACCTATGTTTTTTCTAAGACTAACGAAAAGATAGAACCTATTAGAATAAAAATGCACAGAGAAAGAAATTACAATGCCTTCAAATTTTATGTGAGCAATATTCACTTACACACTTTTCTTGATGAACGTCTGTGGCCTGAGGGAATTTCGTTCAGGCGTTTTATAAATTGAAGAGATACGATGGACAAAAGAGGTAGCGTGAGCGAGAGGCAAAAATCTAATTCACCCAATCATGGATAAGGTTCATCATAGATTTGTATCTTTTAACTGCAAAAACCTAAAGAGATCACTTGAAGGTGTAAGAATGCTATGCGAGTCTGCGGATATCATAGCGTTACAGGAAACATGGTTACTACCATTTGATCTTCCATTGTTAAATACAATCCACGACGATTTCGGAGCTGCGGGGACGTCGGCGGTAGATGTCGGTAAAGGTGTGTTAAAGGGAAGACCGTTTGGAGGAGTAGCAATATTATGGAGAAAATCTGCGTTTCGTTCAGTGAATATTATAGACTGTAAAAATGTTCGTTTAAACGCGGTAAGAATCACATTGCAGAGTAAGTCGATTTTGATATTTTCTGTTCACATGCCTACTAATGAAATCTTAAATTTGCCTGAGTTTACGAGTTGTCTGAGCGGAATTTGTAGTATAATTGACGATTATAGAGATATTGAGAATGTTTATATGTTAGGTGACTTTAATGCGAACCCGAGTGGACTATTTTATAACGAATTACTAAGTTTTTGTAAGGATTCAAACTGGACATGTGCTGATTTAAAATTTTTAGGTGTGCAATCTGATACATTCACCTTTATTAGTGAAGCGCATGGAACCGTGAGCTGGTTGGATCACTGTGTCACTACTGAGGTTGCACTAGGAACTGTTAAACGTGTATGGGTGGAGTATGGTGTCCAGTGGTCTGACCACTTACCATTGTGGATCGAGTGCGACTTAGATCAGGTCAAGGAACGCCTTTATAGCCATGCGTTTAAACGAAACCCGGTAACCTGGGGGGCGCGATCAGAAAGTCAAATTACAGCTTATCATGATAAGTGTCATGAAAGATTAAGAGAAATTAATTTTCCTGAGGAATTATCAAATTGTAACTGTGATAACACTTGTTCGAATATGGGGCATAGGTATTTGTTGGAAAGCATGTACAGTGATATTGTTGATATACTATCGGACGCTGCAACATCTACCTATTGTGGGAAGGATATGGTGAAGAGGCGGGAGAAGCGTGTGGCAGGATGGAATCAGCATGTGGCGCAATTATATGGTGAGGCCAGGCTCAGATTTTTAGACTGGGTGAAAGGCGGCAAACCAAATAAAGGTCAACTTTATGTAGCAATGTGTGGCAGTAGAAAAGCATTTAAAACAAAATTAAAGTGGTGCCAGAGAAATCAGGAAAAAATAAAAATGGATAATTTAGCGTCTAAACACGCGGCTCATGATTTTAAAGAGTTTTGGAAGGAGACAAACAAACAGAATACTCGGTCGAGTCTTCCGATAACTGTAAATGGTATCTCTGAACATAAAAAGATAGCTGAAGCCTTTAAAAATCATTTTCGGGTGACACCTCTTGCCACTTGTCCGAAGTTGAATATCAGATACAAAGATGACTCTGTTGGTTATGAAAGTGTCACCAGATTCACAGCTAAGGAGGTTCGTAGAGTTATAAGTAAGATGCGGAAGGGTAGATCCCCTGGTTTGGATAATTTGAGTATAGAGCACTTGAAGCATGCTGGTGTTCACCTGCCACGCGTTCTGGCCATGTTTTTTAACTTATGTCTGTGTCATAACTATCTGCCTGATGATTTTACCAAATCAGTTGTGGTTCCTATAGTTAAGGCTAAGTCGGGAGACAGCTCTGACATGGGAAACTATCGGCCCATCTCATTAGCAACAATAATATCGAAAGTGTTTGACGGTCTGATTAATGGTACACTATTGAAACATATCGAGTTGCATGACGCTCAGTTTGGATTTCGAACTGAGTTATCTACTGAAACAGCTATACTGTGCCTTAAACAGACTGTCAAATACTATACTGACAGGAAAACGCCGGTGTACGGGTGCTTTCTAGACTTGTCAAAAGCTTTTGATAGAGTAAATTATGACATACTATGGGCCAAGCTAGAGAGTGCTCGTGTACCGTCGGATGTTGTGAACATCTTACAATTTTGGTACCAACATCAAAAAAATCAGGTGAGATGGGCGGGTGCTCTCTCTGATGCGTACACTCTCGAGTGTGGTGTTAGACAGGGCGGGTTGAGTTCCCCGTTGCTATTTAATTTGTACGTCAACGACCTGATTGGGAGGCTCAGCAACGCTCATACAGGTTGCTATGTAGATGGTCAATGTGTTAATAACTTTAGCTATGCGGATGATATGGTGTTGCTGGGCCCCTCAGTAGGTTCTGTAAGAAAACTTGTAGCTATTTGTGAGTTGTATGCGAAGGAACATGGTCTACAATATAATAATATCAAAAGCGAAGCTCTTATCTTTAAAAGTTCCAATGGAAGGGATCGTTTGATTCCTTCTATTACTTTGGATGGAGTAGCTCTAAAGTATGTCAACAAAGTGAAATATCTGGGGCATATCGTTACTGAACAACTTAAGGATGACGATGATATAGAGCGTGAGCGTAGGGCTCTGGCTGTTCGGGGTAATATGGTTGCTTGTAGGTTTACTCGTTGCTCAGAACAGGTTAAATTTACGCTTTTTAAGGCATACTGCCAGTCATTCTACTCTAGCAGCCTGTGGATCAGCTATACCGGGCGATCAGCTAGAGCTCTACAGGTTCAGTACAACAACATCTTCAGGGTGCTGTTGAAGCTGCCAAAATACTGTAGTGCCTCAGTTATGTTTGCTGAGGCTCGCATTGATGGTTTTAATGCCATAATGAGGAAGAGAGTAGCATCGCTGGTCCAGAGAGTTGGGGGAAGCAACAACAGTATCCTGAAGATGTTTGGGTCCAGATTCGATAGCCCTTTTCACAAGCACTGGACATCGATCTTATTGGGGGATGTGAGACCGATGTATGGCGTACAGTAAGTTTACTGACATTTAATGTAATTTAATATATATTTTTTTTTTATTTATTTATTATTGTTTGATTAAGTTAGTTTTAGATAAGTAAAAATTGAATAATAAGTATTGATAATTTTTATATGTAGTAATGATATTGTTATGGAATTTAATTTAATTCTGAAATAAATGATTATAATAATAATAATAATAATATCTATGCTATATTGATTATGTCAGTAAGGAAAATTTACAGATTATGACATTATACCATTACCTAACCTGTACAATTAAGAAGAAAATCAAAATTTTTGAACATATTTTTTAATCACTTATTATTAAGTAGGTACTAATTATATCATTACTGAACAAAAACAAAATAACAACCAACGCATGAATTTATTTCGGTAACTTATACTTGAAAAAAAAATTTTTTTCATCGAGAGTTTTGATAACAAGGTGGACGGTAGAAATTTTATAATTCCCACCGAACACCCAGGTGAACAAAGGTGAGCCGCTGTAAAAAAACCTTTCTACGGTTCACCCAGGTGGTCTCAGGAGGTGAACTGTAGTAAACAAGCGGTCAAACCGTAAAAGCTTGAATATTTTAAACAATAATAACACGAGCAGTGGAAATTTAATTGGTTTTGTAATTCCTATTATTTTTATTCCGTTTTTAAGGTTTCGTAGGCAAAAAGAAAACCTGATAATTTCATCATGTTTGTTTGCCTATCCGCGGCCTAACTCAGAGATGCTTACTACTAAGAAGCTGTAACTTCGCATGAATATAATTATCTTTTTGACAACCTCACAGAATAGTAAAAAAAAACATTTTTAAAGTAGGTACCTCCCGAGCATTTGAAATGGGGTATGATTTTTTATCTCTCTTATGAATACCACTTTATAAAATCATTGTGGGTTTTGAAAAACCATTTTTTCAATGGTGGGTTCTCTTTTGACCATAAATAAAATAATAAATAAATATTGCGCGACGTTACACGCAGCGCAATCTAGCCCCAAACTAAGCACTAGGCTTGTACTATGGGCACTAGACAACGGATATACTACTTTTTTTTTTTTAAATACATACACATAAATCTTTAAAGTGTCCGTTTTTCAAGTAACGTGTAACAGCCCCTCTAACAGCCCAATGGCTATACTTGTACGGCATATAGCAGTACCTACATACAATTAAGTTTAACGGAACTTTGAACAACAGAGCAGTCTTTTAAAATTTATGTGTTGGTAATTAAAAATAAAAAGTAAAATTTCGAACAAATTAAATTGTAAATTACATACTAGGTAAGTAGTTAAGTTTTTAGTTATAACGACTTATTCCAAGTTACAGTCTGTGTTTTTTTATAAGGAAACCACCCGCTACCTACAAAACGATACACTGCGCGTGGCCTGACAAGGAACACACTTACCTAATTTTAATTTAAACAGGTATTGAATCCTTGCCGAGCTGTGGGCCGAGGTCTCTCTTACTATTTTCCATGACTCCCTATTTTGCAAGAGGCCCTGGCATTTTCCGTGGAAGGCACACCACCGTATTCGGGTAATTAAGTTTGTTATTAAATTAATATTAATGTTATTTTCGTATTATTTTTGTAGGTAGGTAATTTATAGTTAATTTTAATTTAATAAAATATAATAAAATAAATAATGTTATCGTAGGAAGGCCGGGCTAAAGTGTTTGCGGTCTTTAGTCGCCACTTTAAGTTACTGGTAGTTGAGACTCGTCCAGTCAAGTTTAATTTCGTGTAACCACGTCCGCCTCTGCCTACTTGGAGCCCTCTTGGCCTGGATTTACTTTCAACCCGGCGAAAAAGAGCCTCCGTGGCACAATTGGTTAGCACGTCCGGCTAGAAAATGAGAAGTTGCAGGTTCTAGGCTCGCTGACTGCAATGAAATCGGTCCACAAATAATTTTGTCCAAAATACATGTTGTTGATAAATCTTATTTTTTTGGTGTTATCCACAACACCAAAAAAATAAGCTTGTTTTATAATTGATTGATAATTTTGTCGTTGTTTTTTTGTTTTTTTGCATAATATTATTAATTAACGTAATATTACAAATTTATATAAAGAAACATCATAACTTTAGTTATCATAAACTCTAGTCCATTTCATAACCGTCTCCCAAAAACTTTATTTGGATCCAACGTAAATTAAAGCAGCAAAACGAGATACCAACTTTCTTAATAATGTTTTGGGCCAAGGTTTCTCGGCTGATTGAAGAGAAAATTTGCTTAAGGTTCTATGTAACAGCCACTCAGTCACTCCGAGTTCCACGGTAGATACAGTGTATTGTCAAAGTTCCCAACAAAATTTAGGCATCAAACTTGAACGAAAACTTTTCAATGAAGATGTCGCAATTAATTTTCGATAAAATTTAACTCGTTAACGACTGAAAATTACAGTCTTCGGAAGGACCCTAATTGAAATGTACGAAAGTTTTTTCATTAATATCGTACGGTGTTTTGTAGCAGCCTTGTTTTCGTGTTATTCTCAATAATTGAAATAACAAAATAATAACTCAAAACTCAATGGAATACCACAACCGTCAGGACAGTACCCATTATCATCTAATCTACTTAACTGTGAGTCATACTAAAATCACTTTACAATAGCCTTTGATGTACCCAAAACCTTCGTCGATGATAGTATCGGTTAGGGAACGCCTTGCTCCGATACTACGATGTGTGACCGAATATCAAAAATCCGCTTTACTAACCAAAACTGTATCTACCAACTAACACGAAACACCAATAGAAATATCATTTCCCAATAAACTTGAAAGATGCTCTGCACACAGGCATTACTAATTTAAATGTTAGGAAATTAAATAGCAACTCTCAATAAATACAAAAAAAATCTGAGATGGGATTGAAATGCATTTTCTCGTAGCAGTCATTTCATCTCAGGAGGATTTAAAAACAATAATGTTCGTAATAGGTTATCATTCTCCAAGCGATGTTCTTGGTTGCATCCTATTCGGGAGCCAGCTCTCCTGTTTTTGCGTCTCCCTGACGCATATCACCATTTACAACGTCAAACTAGCACTTCTTAGGTCTTCCTTACCTACCACGGCCAG
The DNA here is from genome assembly GCA_958496205.1 of Idaea biselata. Taxonomy (NCBI): domain Eukaryota; kingdom Metazoa; phylum Arthropoda; class Insecta; order Lepidoptera; family Geometridae; genus Idaea; species Idaea biselata. Next base: position 7,876,681 of record OY292395.1, read on the forward strand.
GCGGAGGCACCATAGCGAAACATTTGTTCCTTGCGTACCTAATAGGTAAGCTATAATATCACTATAATAGAAGAAGAACACCTAACGTACAAAATGAGTTTTAGATAATGACAAGATTGTATCAAAAGTCGATTATCAGTATTCTTAGTTATATGACCATCCATAAAACAGAATTACTTCTCGATATCACTATTTACAAGGCACCTAAAGATCTACATAAAGGCAATACCCCTATCTGACCTCTTTACAGAAAAGGTGCGGACTAATCTTGATTGTAATCTTAATTATCTACTCGTATTTAAATAAAGAAATAGTTTAACAGAATCGCTGGTTCAGGATTGAGGGTAGAGCTTGTAATTATCGTTAAATCCAATGGAAAATTTTCCCCTGCTACCTTTTTCGAGGTAATGTTTATATTTTGAATCGGGGTTTACTGTTACCACAAAATTTCCATATCCGTATAGGTTTCTGCTGTTTTATTCACTAGAATGTCGATTTTGACGTTAAACGAACGATTTCAATGGAAGTTCACTCGTCATTTTGAATTCGGTGACGTTTGAAACTGTGTTCTTTGATGTGACATTAGGGACAAATTGAACGTTGGAAATATTAATATTTATATCAAACTAGCTGACCCGGCAAACGTTGTTTTGCCTTATAAATTATAGATAATTAAATTTTTCCTGAATTTTCTTTGCTATAAACCTCACGGAGCCCGAGACCTTTCCAACGAATGCAAAACCGTGGAAATCGGTTCGTGCGTTCTGGAGTTATAGCGTCAGGAAGGAAAACCCGACTTATTTTTATATAGTAGATTTAAATGGAATATACTCGTATGTATTTGAAAAAATAGTAAACATGTTACATTTAATTTAAATACGTCTCTCCGGTCGATCCTTCATGACTGAAGATCGCGACCACCACTCTTCTTCACCCAGCGGTTTGTAAGGCTCCTCCATTTATTGCGGTCTGCGGCCATTCGAACAACCTCTTCAAACCTGGATGAGCTCTTTGGTTTCAGCTGGTCTGACCATCTCATAGGGGATCTTCCACGTGACCTCTTGCCCTGTACGTTTGCGCAGATGATCAGTTTCTCCAGATTCTCATCCTGGCGCCTGATAATGTGTCCGAAATACATAGAACGAAACAAAATTAAAGAGTCTTTAAAATAAATTTGATATAGAACTAAGTAGAAAAACAGAAACATAAAATTTAAAAATAAGTACGAAATGAAATTAAAGACATTTTTCGGTTTGAATCGCGTGGTTTTTATTACTTTTAGCATTGTTACAACGCCTATCGCCAACGTCTATCCTGAAGAAGAGACCTAGAAAGGTCTCGACACGTTGAGCGTTGTAACAATGCTAAAAGTAATAAAAACCACGCGATTCAAACCGAAAAATGTCTTTAATTTCAATACAACATCGCGAAAACAGAAGAAGAATCTAAGTACAAAATGCTTAAAAAAAAGCTTAGCTGTAAAATTTATTTCATAAATTCAAAATAATTATTATGTTATTAATAACGAGTATTTGAAAAAAAAACACTGCAGTGACCAATTCTAATAAAATTTAAGGTAAAAAATGTAAGCTCAATAAACAACATAAAACAACAACATTAAACATAAAATTACATACATTTAAGAGGATAGTCTCCATTCTCTTTCTCCATTTTTTTTAAATTTTCTAATTAAAATAATAATTAAAAATTAACAAATAATATAATGAAAGAAAAAAAAAAAAAAAAAGGTAGATGCATAGTCATGACAGATATAAGTTTTATGGCATAAACATATTTGCTCTAATGTCTTTTATTTATTTATTTTATTTTATTTATTTTTATTTATCCAGGGAGGAAAATGTAAACTACGTTTGTAAAAATGAATGAATGAATGAATGAATGAATGAATGAATGAATGAATGAATGAATGAATGAATGTGAATGTCATTTATTTGCACGAAATATGGTTACAGCAGTTGTTATAAAATGTTAATCGATCAACATATTTTATGTATGTATGGAGAATTTTTACAAAATTTACATTTGTATGGAGAAAGAGAATGGAGACTATCCTCTTAACATATTTTAAGTTAACATTAAACTCCGAGCAACGCCCTTAAAACCAAAGAACTATTTACCGCTCATATTTATCAAAAGTTAAGAAAACTTTTTAACATAAAGTGTTCAAATAGAAGGCACTTAGACACCAAGTCTTCTTCAAAGTTATCGGCAGACGACTGCAGCGTAACTTGCTCCTCTCACTTGCGAAACATAATAAATCTTTCTTACTGTCATTGATATTTAGCTCGTGCAAGAGAATCGCGCCGCAATGGTTGGAGCCTTCAATAAATCATCTACAAGTATTTTGTTTGCAAACACTGTTCTCTATGGCCGAGCATGAATAAGAGCGTTTCGGTGTAATGCAACGTTTTGTCGAACAGTCAACGGTTTGTAACTTTGGTTGTTCCACGATGTTTATGTTTTTGTTAGAACAATGAAACCTTCTATAGACTACTACGATATACTAGCATAGCAACAATGAAATTACACCGCACACTGGTGTAATAAATAAATAAGTAATTAGCCCGCTAATTTGTCCCACTGCAGGGCAAGGGCCTCCTCTCAGAGGGGTTAGGCAGTAAGACGCCATGGGAGATTACTCCGAATTGGCGAATATCCAATGCCTTCGGACCGTGGTAAGTCTTATGACGTGTCGGTTGTCTCATGATGTTTTCCTTCACCGTAAGAGCGATGTTATTAGCGCACATAACTTTTTCTTCAAGAAAAAGACATTAGTTGGCCTGGATTCGAACCCACGATCCTCAGAATGAAAGTCAGGGTATATACCACTAGACCAACACCAACTGATGTCATGTTACAAGTTGTTTTCAAATTGTGCTCGCCCTAAGCTTTTGTTGAAACGTCGCCGTCGATGCCTAGAATTTCCGTCAGATATTTTCCGTAGCTAATAAATCAGGGATTGTTAAGCGGTGGTTTGTAATTTTGAATGATTAACTTTCACGGCGTTAAAAAGTGTTTTTTGAGTTTTTTTACGACTCAGTCGTTTGCACATGTCAGGTTTTGACAAAAGCATTTTGTTTGAAGTTAATTATTAACAAAATTATTTAGCATAGTTGGTTTGTTATCTTAGTTTAGTTGGTGAAAGAAGAAGTCCAGTGTTATGTAAGAAAAAACTTATTAGAAAAAATACTAATAAAACTTATAGTTGCATTATATATAGAAGTTCCGAATCTTAAATGTTTTTAATATTAAACTGACATTAGGGCATTACAAATTGAGCTTTACTGCTATACTTATTAATCGCTAACAGTTGAATTCGAACGCACTCCGCGAGCTTTAGACGCAAATGAAAAGAAAACTTTCCTAAATATCAACTCAGCGCCATATACTCTCATACCGTTATTGGATAATTTAAATAAAACACCGCCGGTGCTATCGATTATATTTATTTAAAAAAAACTTGTAAGTAATTAACTTTTTAAACTAACACGATTGGAACTCATTATTTTATATTTTCCCGGGTCTTAATCGCGTGATTTTTACATTTTAATTCTCTTACCTTGACATTTCGACCATGTTACAACGGTCTTGGTCGCGAGGGGACTGGAGCTGCGGCGGGTGTCGTCCTCAATTTATAGCCGTCGTGTACCGGCTATTGTTGCAACTTGTGGGTTTTGACTACCCACATTTTGATGGTGAAGTACCCACATTTTTAAAGTTCGCTATAGTCTAAGGGCGGCGACACACTACACTCACAACATCCGAAGTTTTTTGCTGAGATTTATCGCGACACTTACACATCTTAATTACCGGATTCCACGTAGACGAGAGCCTGTAAACATTTTTTTTTTTTTTTTTTTCATTTTTTTTTTTTTCGCGGGTAGGCGTAAAAACCGTTGACACCGAAGTTTTAGAGCTCTAAATTTAAAATTAAAATACATATATATTTTAGAATTTTCATGAATATTTTTAATATTTAAATTACCCTACCTGCCATTAGTTGTTTTCTCATAAATAACCAACACTTCACAATTTTTCAAAATATTTGTATTTACACTTGCACTGCGGAATCCTGGAGAAGATTGACATCAAGACCACTATTGCTGATATGATGGAGAGTTTCACCAAACAGATGGCAGAGTTTGAGTCACGGCTGCAGCAGAAGGAGGTAGCACCCACTGTCAGCAGTCTGGCCGCTGATTTTGCGGCTTTAAAGCAATTCATGCTGACGTCACTGCGGGCTCTTCAGGAACAGACTGCTAAGGTGGCTCAGTCGCAGGACTTTCTTGAGATGCATGCCAGGAGGAAGATTCTCCTCTTCCATGGTGTCCCTGAAGGAAAGAAGGAGGATTCTGCCCTGGCCACAGTGAAGGTTGTCAACGAGAAGCTGCTAGTGAACGAGTTCAGCGTGAAGGACATTAGCCGGTGTCACCGAATGGGGCGGCAGTCGTCGAGTCGTCCACGTCCCCTCTTGGTGAAGCTGCGAGATGTCTCGGTCCGGGACAAATTGTGGTTTTCCAAGGCCAACCTTAAGGACTCAGGTATTACGGTCTCTGAGTTTTTGACTAGGACTCGACACGAGCTGTTTATGAGGGCCAGAGAGCATTTTGGGGTGTCGAGGTGTTGGACGCGAGAAGGTAAAATCTTCGTGGGCGGTCCCGACTTCACCAGGCATCGCATCGGCTGTGCTTCTGATCTTCAGCAGCTCCTCAATGCTCATTTGAACTTACCGACACCCAGAGAAGCCATTCCACCCGCTGATACTGCATCTAAAAAAAAGCGTACGACTAATAACTCTAACAAATAATTTTTCATTTGTAATTTGTTCTTCTTGTTTCACTTTTATTGATCCTGTTTTGGTTACCTGTTTATTTTCATTTTTTCTACTTTTTCGGCTTTCTATTTTTGTTTTCCTTTTCTATAGTACATTTCCTGCATTGTTTAATGTTGTAAACCAGATAACCTATTTTACTTTTTCACAAAAACATGCTCGGTCCGTTCAGTGGATCACGTGACCCTCGGACGGACGGAATGTCTCTGACAGTGACAGCCGTAGGCCTTTTACTTGTCGGGTTAATGTTCCGGTGTTCCGCTTTTCTTGATTTGTAGCATGTTTGAAACTTCATATTTTTTATTTTTTTATTTTGTTTATAAGTTGAGAGTTCGAGTTGTATTTACTATCATTTTACTATAATTCATTTAATTACTGTTTTTTTTTTGTTTTATATGCTGGTATTAGAACCTGATTGTGACTTTTCCCTTCTAACAACTGGCAGGTGAACAATGTTGTTAATTTATAAACAACCCCTCCCCCTTCGTTGTTTTAATTTATTAATATTATTTTATTTTATTACATATTAACTTTATTTATTTAATTTATATTTTATTTATCTTATTTCATATTTATATTGTTATATATAGGTACACTTAGGTTTATAATTATTTTTATATAAAATGATCGACGATAGCGACATTTTTCTGTCATGTTCGACGGCAACAAGTGATGGCAGTTACAGTAGCATACCAACGCTTGCTGAAACTCTTGACGCAGCCGTATTAGAATTTCCCAGAAATTTCAATGTCTTACACATAAACGCGCAAAGTATCCACGCTCATTTCCCTGCCATGTTGACGTCATTTGACAACAAACATGTGCATGCCATCCTAATTTCTGAGACTTTTCTGAAACCTCCCATGCCGAGCACATCTTACTCGTTACCCAGTTACGACTTAATTAGAAATGACCGCACTGGTTCTGGTTGTGGTGGTGTTGCGATCTACCTCAAATCGCATATTCCTTACACAGTAGTCAGCACGTCACAGCAACCACCACCGGCTAATGCTGGTGAGCACTTATTTATTGAAGTGACCTTATCTCGATCGAAACTTTTATTGGGAGTATATTACAGTCCGAATAAGGAGGTGAACTACTTCGCATCCTTCGAAAAACTTCTTGAAGACCTTACCCCGTCTTACAATCACACCATTATTATGGGTGATTTCAATACCTGCCTCATTAAACATGATCATAGAACAAATAAATTAAAGCATCTGGCTAATTCCTCTAATCTCACTATTTTGCCCCTTAATTCTACCCATCACTTTCCTAACTGTACTCCTTCTCTTCTTGATCTCATGCTTGTGTCCTCCCCAAATAATGTAGCTAAACACGGTCAGTGCTCGGCAGACGCGTTCTCTTATCATGATCTGATATTTCTTTCTTACAAAATTCGTCCTCCCAAACCCAAGCCACAGATTCTTCTGTGTCGTAATTTTGGTGGTATGGATTTAGATTTTAGAGGCTCTCCGTAGTGATGCACGGGATATTGACTGGTGTGAAATTGATGATGCCCGAAACGTTGATGATATGCTTGCTGTTTTTAATAGGATTATAACTAGTCTCTATGATAAGCATGCTCCATTGCGCAGGATTAAGATAAAACACCTTCCTTGGCTCACTGATGAAATACGTTCTCTTATGCACAAAAAAGATGTTGCCAAGAGCAAGTGGAAGCGTAATGCTAGCGCTGAAAATGAGACTAAATACCATAAATTGCGCAATCATTGTAACCGAGTGTGTAGAGATGCACTTCGCCGACACATTCACGACTGTACAAAACGAGGATCCGTCTAAGGTTTGGAAGTTCCTTAGGTCTATGGGAGTTGGTAAATCACGTGCAAAATCCAAATTTTCTGATGATCTTAACTTAAATTTACTCAACCAACATTTTTGTAGCTCTTCTAATCTAAGCAATTTAACTAAGTCAAATACTCTTTCCTATCTTTCGTCAAAACCACTTCCCAATACCTCTTCTTACTCTTTCTCTCAATTAACCGACGTCGACGTTAAGAGTGCCATTAAATCTGTCTCTTCTAGTGCAGTGGGTACTAATAGTATCAGTCGCAACATGATCCTTCCTATAATTGATGAGATAGTTCACGTTATCAGTCTCATCTTCAATTCATCTGTATCTACAAACTCTTTTCCCGCGGCCTGGAAAGAAGCCCAGATAATTCCACTGCCTAAAAAGCCTAACCTTTCTTCCTTTGCTGAATATCGTCCAATATCTATTCTTCCATTCCTCTCTAAAGTTCTTGAACGCCTCGTTCATAAAGAATTCAGCGTCTTTCTCTCTAAACATTCCTTGTTAGACCCGTTCCAGTCTGGCTTCCGCCCAGGGCACAGTACGACAACTGCACTTGTTGGGATAACTGATGACATTCGACTTGGTATGGATCACAAAAAACTCACTGTACTCACCCTTCTTGACTTCAGCAATGCGTTCAATAATGTTGACTTCGACATACTTCTCGGCATCCTCCGCTCTCTTAACGTTTGTCTGTCGGTAATTGGCTGATTTCACAGTTACCTGTTTGGGCGACGGCAGCGTGTTCAGATTGATGAGAAGTACTCTTCTTGGAATCTGATATCTGCCGGTGTCCCGCAGGGCGGCGTTCTTTCTCCCCTCCTTTTCGCTATATATATAAACTCAATATCTTCAAATCTTTCTTCTTCCTACCACCTATACGCGGATGATCTGCAAATTTATGCCCAGGCACCTCTTGCTAATTTGGAATCGGCAATAGATTTAATAAATGACGATCTTGTAAAAATTTGTGATTGGAGCAAGTCATATGGCATTACGGTAAACCCTGCAAAGACTCAAACAATTATCATAGGTAGCAAAAGACAGACTGATAAAATAAATTACTCACACTTACCTCTGATTGTTCTCAACGGTACATCTGTACCCTTCAGCACTGAAGTCAGGAACCTTGGCATCACTATAGATAGCAATCTGACTTGGGACCCGCAGCTCGCTAGGTTGAGGCAGAGGATGTTCGCGTCTAATGCTTCGCTTAGAAGGTTGCGGAATTTCCTACCCACAGCCACCAAAATTATGTTAGCACAAACTCTGCTGCTCCCTGTCCTTGACTACGCCGATGAATGCTTCCTCGACTTGAGTGAAGCACAACTAGACAAGCTTGAGCGACTGCAAAATCTCGCCATCCGTTTTATTTACGGTCTCCGTAAATTTGACCATGTCTCGGAATACCGCGGAAAGCTTAAATGGTTGCCCATTCGTCTGCGTAGGGACTCTCATATTCTCTCTCTTCTTTATAGAATTCTCTTTCTCCCCACATCACCCTCTTATTTAAAATCCCGCTTCAAATTTAGTCACCCCCCAACTCAATTCGTCCGTTCTTCCAAGGCTCTTCTTCTAACAATCCCTGATCGTTCCTCCACCTTCTATCAAAATTCCTTCACCGCTCGCGGTGTGGAATTGTGGAATGCGCTGCCTTCGTCTATCCGCCAATGTAAGTCGTTGGCAATTTTTAAAGCAGACGTCTACAAACATTACCTTGATCTTGTTAAATCCGGTAGATCAAATAAATAAGTGTCTATTTATTACCTACACTTTTATGTATTTTTTGTAAATAATTGTATTTTTATGTGTATTTTATTGTTTATATATTGTATTTATATGTGTATTATATTTATATGTATGTATACTATTAGCATAGTACCTATTTATTTTTATAAATACATTGTATATTATTAATTTGTAACACATTTGTATCTATTATGTACCTACTTGAATTGTTATTTATATTTCTCACCATTTAATTTATTTTCACGCGTTTATACCCACCCATCCCCTCCTACAATTCTTGTCCATCCAAAGGTTGCCTGGAAGAGATCGCTTTTAGCGATAAGGCCGCCCATTGTACCTATTTTAAAATTAGCTGTAAGTTTTTGTTTTTGTAATGTGTTTTGTAAATTTTTGGTGCAATAAGTTTTTATCTATCTATCTATCTATCTAAACACTTTCCCGGTTGAAATTGTTATGTTTTTTGATCTCGACTCGATCAGGATTCGAGGCGCGTGCAACTCAATCCAGTGGTTTGATCCTGATAATAAAAGATGCTCAGCTATAGCCTATTTCTCCACCTGGTGATTCTTGACCGCAGCTATGTGTTCTTTGACTCGTAAATAATTGTTTATAAGTACGAAAAATCGATTCATATAGAATTGAACCTTGACTGATTGGCTGACTGACTATAAAATCAACGCACAGCCTAAACCACTGGTCCTAGAACAATGACATTTGAAGGCAGCATTCTTTGTGATGTGTAGGTAACCACTAAAAAATAGTTTTTCTGAACTCTTACGCAACGGGAGATTACGGCGGTGAAACCACGTGACGCTGCTAGTAATAATAATAATAAGCCCGCAGGGCACCTCGAGGCGAGGTGTCGGAGAGTAGCGACCCCGCGGCTTCCCGAGTGCTCCAGGGGGAAACCACCGTTCCTCACCTCCGGCTTGCCTTAGTTGGCTGGTCGGAGTGAACACTGACGAGGAAGCGGTCCCCCGCCTCTGGCTTGCCTTCACCGGCCGGTCAGAGTGGAATCGCCAGAGCAGAGCTCCCACTCTGCTCGTAGGATGGATGCCGATCGTAAGTGGTGAGTGGGCCAGGTAGGCTGGACCCTCAGGGAGCCCGTGACCTGAGTATAAAATCCAGGGAGGCCTCTCCATCCTTCAGCCACTCACGTCCCTGTTGCCCCCTGGCTGTAATGTGCTCGGCTTCATTTAGGGTGGCCCAGTTTGTGAGTTGGCGAGTCTGCGTCTGCCATTTTTACGTGTATTTTTACATTGTTACGGCAGGCGCCATAGTCCCCATAGTTCCCCCCAGTATCCAATCCACTACCAACCCATTTTCATAGCCCAAGTAGTTTTCATCCGTAGTTTACACAATAGTACTATCCAAACCTGGGGTTGTCCTTGGCTGCATTTTATAGTGTAGACAGGGATAACCGCCGGTTTGGTGTCCATTTCATACTTTGCGATTAAAATTGTGACTGAAACGGGCCTCTACGTGTTGGCTTTGGCCCCACGCACGCCTTCCAAAGGTCCGGGGCTCCATAGCCCCGTGAAACGGAGACGTTACAAATAATAATAATAATAATAAATAGTAATAAAATATAAGTTGTATAATGTGATAAATTTTTATCGTATTATAAAATTCGTATTTTATTTTGTAAATATTAGATTTTGTATTATATAAAAAAAGAACTTTATAACTTAAAAATGGAACACAAGCTACTTACCAAAACTCGCGACTCAACTACAACGTAAAGGAAACCTCATATTTCTCAAATTAAAGTGACCTTTAACTTATAATTTTAGTTAATGGAAGTAATATTTCAAACTAACTTGACCAACCACTAGAAATCGTGGTACGCCCTGAGATTATTAACTGGCTTTCTTGTGGTAAAATAACCAGTTCAAACATTTGTCAGAACAAATAGTACTAGAAAACAGGTAACTTCAATAGCAGTCGTGTAGCTGTATAAATAAAATTGTATGTATGTTGTGCAGTTTCTCTAAACATTGCATTATGTGCGGGGTAAGAAAATGCAAAACCACACACAAGTAGCAAAATGTGCAAAGTCTTTTTGTAAACCTAAAACGATCGATAGAAAAAAGACGATCGAAATAGAATCATAAGACTAACAAAACAGACATAATTAGATAAAGTCAAAGGGACAATCAAAATAGAACTGTATAGCACAAGTCTAAAAGAAATATTATTATTTAATCGTATGACACAGGAATACATATAGGCAGATTACACAGAATTGAATTTCGAATATAAGCGAAAATATGTTATGAACTATAATTCCACGTCTAAATTTTTAAGCTAGTAGTTTTAAGCTGTTCACTGAATTTATTTATTTATTATTATTTATTTATTGCTGCATTGGATATTATTTTATCTTAGACATGAAAATGACATTAATGAGGTAATGAGACAAATATCTGGTTCAAATCGACGCTAAAACCGCTGAAGAAACTTATCAAATTCAGATCCTTTGTTCAAGAACCCGAAACCCTGAAAACCTTAATTCAATTACAAAAAGGTCAAACCCTCAAGCAACACACTTAGAATTAGGTAATCGAAACTCGAATAAGTAGATTAATTGAAATACCTACTTCATTATATACTTGAATGGAGTCTGCAACTACTCTTTTAATTAAAAACATACCAATCTCAATCCGAATGGATTACATGTTTAATTGAATCTGTTGTGAACCTTTTTTTTTTTCAATCAAGAAATGACTTCGCTTTATGCGTTTGTGGGAGGGGTTATACTTTTCTCTTTGTGTATTTATTTTATACGATATACATACAAGTAGTGATAACAAACGTGGATATCCACCGTCGCGCGTCGGGAGCTAAAATTGCTACAGGATTTACTTATATTTGAGACCGAATTTTAAAAACCTTCAAATGTTTGATTTCTTTTTAAAAGATTGTGATGTTATTGTTTGGTGGTGTTACATTTTCTTCGACAGATGTCTTATGATAGATGTAGAAGTAACACACTTAGAATTAGGTAATCGAAACTCGAATAAGTAGATTAATTGAAATGCCTACTTCATTATATACTTGAATGGAGTCTGCAACTACTCTTTTAATTAAAAACATACTAATCTCAATTCGAATGGATTACATGTTTAATTGGAGCTGTTGTGAACCTTTTTTTTTTCAATCAAGAAATGACTTCGCTTTATGCGTTTGTGGGAGGGGTTATACTTTTCTCTTTGTGTATTTATTTTATACGATAAACATACAAGTAGTGTGTGTAGCCTAGCTCCGGCAAAGAATAGGGTTACTCCATCTCATCCCGTGGGTGTCGTAAAAGGCAACTAAGGGATCTGAGGGAGATAGCAAACCTTAAGTTCTCCCCGCGCGGTGGCGGATAAACTGCTTGATCCCTAAGAGGGTTGGTGTCAGGCAGGCGGCCGGCCGTAGAAACATTGCCAAATCTAATTGCAGAAGGTATGGTCTACATATAAAATATGTACTGTCCAATAAGATTAAAAATTGCCGAATTTTAAAAACGTTCGAAAGTTTGAATTCTTTTTAAAAAATTGTGATGTTTTTGTTCGGTGGTGTTACCTTTTCTTCGACAGATGTCTTTATCGATGAGTAGAAATTATATAATGAGCTTTAGTGACGTTTTCTCGTAGTTTATATTAATTGACGATTATACATCTGAAATGTATTTGAATTTTAGATAAATAATATTATAGCTATATTATTCTCACAAAATCAAAACAATTTATCAAGTCAATCAGTCAAGACAAAGCCTTTTATAGATATAGATAAATGATAATCAACGTCAGCGAAAATGTGACAAAAACTGAGTCCACGCATAAGATCGATTATGAACACGACTGTGTCTTATTGATCATACCCACTGCAAAATTCTTTTGCAAAGTAAATATATAAATGTGTTGGTTTCTAATTAGATGTAAAGATAACGCCTATTAAATACTGAAAGGTAGAAGATTTCATTATAATAATCAAAATCAGACTGAATACGTAAAACGGGAAGACAATTTTGTCCAAAACAATTTGTGTCGTCGCACGTCGAGTGATTCTCAGAGGGATGTATTGAAAAAACCCTAATTGGATAGGTGCTCAAACACTGCTGGCGAGTGCGAAATATCTGGGTTTTTTTGTTACTTGTCAAGCTATTGTTTTGTTTCAAGGGCTTAGGAAGAAGGCCGAGTTCATTTTGGCCGACTGTGAGAGGGTTATGTTTTATTATTTATTTTTTATGACTATAACATCGCTATAGAGATTTTTATGTTTCTTTTTTGGTCATTAAAATGTAAAGAAACTAGCCGAGTGCTTGGTTTCAGCGGAGGAAATACCTTGATTAAAAATATTGTGTGTGTTGAACAAGGATAACCAGTTTCACCTACTAAGTTCCGACCTCGCAAAAATATTGGAATCAAATTAAAAAAAAGTATTAATCCAGATTTCCACCTATCTGTATACCAAGTTTCATCGCATTCGGTTCAGTAGTTTTTGCTTGAAGGAGTAACAAACCTAGTCGTTTAGTTACTTATACACAAACTTTCACAGTTATAACATTAGTAGGAATCAAATAAAATGTTTATTATTTTTGATTAACGTAACGTAAAATTGCTATACAAGATATAATACAATACGGGGTACGATAATTTGAATTGACACAAAACATGAACAAGTCCCTAATTGTTTTTCAATGATCGACACAGTAGGCAACAATGTTCTAACAGAATACTATCGTATTGCAAAATTTAATACCGTTGTATTCTCGTAGCGATTTGGGAACGGTCTGTCTAGTCGAAGATTGATTTATTGGAGCTCCGGGGCTTTCGACGCGTTACTCAATGTTAATAAAAATAGACTGAACACTTTTAATCACGCGATAGCCGACTTTACTGGGTTTTGACAATAGCTGCCTGGGACGGCGATGATGCAGAAGTGTATTTTAGTATAAATGATAATTGATTTACAAAAGAAAAAAAATCTTTCTGATTTATTTTAACTATTGTTATAGTGGTATTAGCATTGTTTAGCATTGTATCAACGCTCAACGTTTCGAGACCTTTACAGGTCCCTTCTTCAGGATCGACTAATATGTTGATATTATTATATTGAATCCTTGGCAGTAACAAGGACAAATTTTTCGCGCGAATGAAACCACAGGGCAATTCAATTCTAGATAATACAAGGATATAGGAAATTAGTGCCTACAGCACTTAACTACACCATCAGTATGTAATAAAATTTATTAGTTCGCTCTCTTGTTAGGTTGTTTACCTTCAAGTGACTGGTAGATCGGACGATAGAATAATTTGATGACTGTGGTCGCCGTTACTCGATGTTAATGGAAATCGTAAAGGCGTGCCTTTTTCATTTTCCACCAATGACTCGGGCTTAAATATTTTTTGGAGAATTTTTGAACAAAGACAAATTAGATAAGATGACGCTGAAAGATTTCGGAAACAAACTTAATATTGTGTTGTGTTAAGGTAATTTTACGATTTTTTGTGTTATCCTTATTGGTTAAGGCAATTTAATCATAGGTAGGTTATAATATAATCATTTATTTATAAACCATTTTATATTGTTTTTCAGTTACTTTCTACTTATACAAAGAAGGTAAAGGTACCTTTTTTAGTAAGGGTTTAGAATAACTAGTATTGAAAAATATTTCTTTAAATTTATTAAAAGGTTGAAACTATAATTTCCGAATTTGAATTCTGGAAAGTAAATTTCTATTCGTAGGTGTCTATGCAATTTCTAAAATAATATTAATAATACAACCAATAAGTACCTACCTAGGTACAGTAAAATAAAAAATAAAGTAAAATAATTCGGAAATAACGGAATTCAAATCAGGAACTAAATCAAAGCAGTAATCATCATACATACCATACCTACAGGGATTTTTTAGCAATTTAAAAATGCTTCGTGTTAAAAGTAAGAAAGAAAATAAGTTTGTTGAGACGAGCACAAAACAAATATACATCTAGAGACAAACATTAGAATCACACAAAAAATAAAAAAGAATCCTGGGGTTCTCTTCGCGCGGTGGCGGGTAAACTATTTGGTACCGAGAAGGGTTGAAAAGGCAGGCGGCCGGCCGTAAAAATATTTTCAAATATTGCAGGAAGTGTGGCCAATTATGACTTACCTACCTACCGTGCCGACCCCAAGTAATTTGGGGTTTAAGCGGACCCTATGCTTCAAAGAGGAATGCAACCAACAACATCACTCAGATGAGGAGGAGCGTTGTTCTTGCGCCGCTGCACCCTGCATCTCAATATAAACAAAACAAAAAGATAATAAAAAATATTCTTTATTCTATTCTTATGTTGCTTTCCTATCAATTCAAACGTTAATATAAATTTTATCCCAAGCAGGTGCAAACGGAAGAGTAATATTTACGGCTACTTAGTAAAGATAAACAGTTTCAGCTCCAAACTTAATATTCCAGAGCATTAAAACGATGTTGTACTAATAAAACTGTAGTTGTCCTTAATACGAAATGTATTTTCATCCCTTCTATTCAAAAAGTGTCGCATTGGTCCTCTATAAGCGGGATCAAAGTAGATCTTTTCTGTTAAGAGATAAACAGCCGGGAGCAAAGTAAAATAGCCGGGAGCAAAATAAAACAGCCGGGAGCAAGGTAAACTTGAATTTGGAACATATGTATCATTCATAGTTTTTTTTTTTTGTTAAAAACTTAAAAAATATCGCCACTTTCACAGTAGTAGCGTTTTAGCCTATTACAATTATTAAAAATCTAAAACCATACACTAAAACTAAAAACTAAAATTGGCAATTACAAACTAAAACCATAAACAAACAAAAAACATACAAAAACAAACCTAACACCTAAGATTAAACTAAAACTAAACACAACAAACATAAACTACTATATAACTAACCAACTTTTTCTACACTACTAACTAACTTTACTACACTAAAACTACCTATATACATTTAAAACTAACCATCAAAATTACATAAGAAGGTACCTACATCAAGAAACTGTGGAGCCCTTCGCTCTGGCGGCTTTCCTCAAAGCGTTTTCGGCATTCATAGTAATCAAACGCAAAATATATGAATTACTGGCTGATATCTGTTGACTACACTATATTTTGAAAAAAAAGAGTGAATTACGCTTTTGTTCTTGTAATCAGTACATACGTACTTTATTGCATTTTGCACAAATAGTCTAAGTCGAGTTATGAAAGTGACAATGCATTACTCCTGAAACAATAACTATTATTGATATTGATATGTCTTTTTAGGGTTCCGTACCCAAAGTTGTACTCTGCTATCTGTCTGTCCGTCTGTCACCAGGCTGTATCTCATGAACTGTGATAGCTAGACATATGAAATTTTCACAGATTATGTATTTTTGTAGCCGCTATAACAACAAACCAAATATTTATAGGGGGCTTCCGTATAATAAACGTGATATTAAAATTTTATACCCAATATTTTTGTTTACCGAAATAAGTATATTCACGAATTACATAACACCGTATCTTATTTATTTTCTCATAGAAAGGGGATGAAAAGTAGAGTATATGACTCGAGAGCAAATTATTTTTGCCTCGGGCGATGCCTACTCCTACTCCGGATGGGCGAATGTGCTATGCCTTCGGACTATGGTGAGTCCTAGGACATGTCGGTTTGCTACCTATGTTTTGTAATAACTGAGCTACATGACATCCATTCTACAAATTCTTCAACTCGTCATCTTTACAAACAGCCACGTTGGCGATTAAAGGCAAGTATAACTACATATTTCATAAGAAAAACCTTTTTAAAAAGAAGGAAAATAATTCACAGTTAATCTAATGAGTAATAGTGTACTTACTTTATCTTTAGGTTAAAAAGGATCTCAAAATACTTATCCATTAGACGTTGGCTTTGCCGACCGCAAAATAACAACCCCAAGCCACTCACATGTTTGTTTAATTAGGCGTCCCAATTATGTTCAATAGCCGTCTTCCTTATTCTCATAAAGGAACTTGGTTCGTCTTTTCTTTTCTTATAAAAGGAATTGCAGCTTTAAGGTATTCGTTCATTAAACTGGAGTATTACTGTGAGGGAATGGAATCAGCTTAGTTATCAGAGTTTGTCTTGTCTGATATGTACATTTTGGGGACCATTTGTTACACATAAATTAATATCCTTTAGGAATTAATTGGATTTTTTTACTAATTAAATACTTGGAAATGATGAGGAAGGTTTTGCTTTTAACATAGGTAAGCCATAGTTATTTAGCCAAAAACCGTGGAGCCCCGACATAGAACAGATATATTGACATCCAGATATACCCCATCACTTTATGTTGGTGTCAGATAAGGCGATTAAGGGATCTGGGACCGACTAGTAAGGCTGGAGTTCTCACCGCGAGGTGTTGGGTGAACTGCTTTGTCCCAAGAAGGGTTGATGTCAAGCAGGTGGCTGGACATAAAATCATTGCCAAATCTAGATATTTGTAGCAGTCACCAATCGACTCACATACTGTGTTTAAGCGGCTCGGATGAGAAAAAGCCATGATCAAAATAAATTTTAATAAATTTGTTTTGCATACTTTTCAATTTTCGATTTTAGATATAGATTACAAATAACTTATTTATACCTACCTAACTATAATTTCTAATTTAAGACTAATTGCCAGTAGACATGAGGTTATCACATTCCTCACTAACGATAAGGGATCAAATTAAATTGCCTTCTTGACTCCCCACTTATCTATTTATCTAGTTAAGCCCCATTTCACACCGAGTCTTCCTGTGCGTGATCATTACTCGTAAAACTATCCCTTCTTCGGTAGTTCTGCAACTACTATCTCACCACTGTGAGCTTATTGTCCGTTAATTTGTTTACAACTCCTCTACTGTCGTTGTAAATGAGATAGATGGTCCGGTTCTACTATTTGTTCGAACTTTATTTTACGACTTCAGAGAGACAACCTAAAAAATACATTTCAGTGTGAACACTCGTACACACACAAAAGGTCGGCAGTACAACAGTAAATCTTTTAAATTCCCCTGTCACCATAAAGTGTCTTGGTAAGGGTTACGAAATCCTGTTTACCATACAACCTTATCAATCACGTTGCAACAGTAAAACCTGAACGTAAAATTGTAAAACTGACTACATACTCGATGGTACGCGTAGTGTATTTGTGTACCCAGGTATCCGAACATTCTGAAATTAACTTTCGGCTCACGTACGGAGACACTTGCAGCAGTGTTCGACCAATCACCGACAGCAAGACGAGAATACGTTAGAGATTCTCACTTTGGTATTAAACTTTTAACGATTTTGGCCTTCGGAAACGGGAGTGCGAGCTAAATGGCCTCCGCGATAAGATCGTAGCTGAAAAAAACATTGACTTTTGCGTTGCTATTTTGTAATTTCTTTTCCTCACGCGTTTCGATACCATTTCGAGATTAAACGTTAGATCAGACTCTGGACTAACAGTACGGACTAGTTGTACAAATCACACAATTTCATTTGTATCTGTAAAAATAAAGTAGATTTGTTATTCTTTGAATAGCTCATCCGAGCGATGTTTCCGGTTGCATCCCTTTCGGGAGCCCGGGATCCACTAAATCCCAAATATTTGGGGTTGGCGCAGTAGGTAAGTCACCCTACCTTCTGCTAATAGATTTGGCAATATTTTTATATAAGAACGCGCGCAGAGAATTTAAGTTTTGCTAGTCCCCCCTAAATCCCTTAGTCGCCTTTTACGACACCCACGGGAAGAGATGGGATAACCCTATTCTATGCCAGGGAAGCACGGCATATTCTTTGAATAGCCCCGTATGTAGATCAAACAAAATACTTTTATTCATTGTCTGCTATAAGCCACAAATCCTCAAAACAAACAAACACTTGTTGTTTGATCCTACAAAATATTGGAAGCGAGAATTGAATCCACAAATAGTCACTTTGCAGTCAGTTGACCTCTGTCAAACTAAACTAGCACTAAAATTCTCTAGAGAGCTCTACAAAGACTTAAATGTCCAATATAAATGCATTAGACGGAAATAAATGTACAAATTGAGAGGGAACGAACAATTCTTACCACAAAATAACTTTGTATTTAAATATGTCTTCATTTAGATACTTTCAGATGATTAAAATGTTGTCTATGGCTTTGTATTTACTTACAAATATTATTCGAACGGAATATTAAATATGTTTTAACTCTTTTACTACTGAAAACACACACAACTTCTTTCGATTTCAATTTCAGTATACACATCAAAGAGTTAATATTGAGCTCTGTAAAAAAACAAATTAAATCATGGTAAATATCCCGTTCTTAAATAAAATGTGGAGTAAAATCAACTTATCCACTAAGTACTACTATAAATATCTACTTATTAATGTTCATTAATGTTCATACACAGTAACCATACAAAATAATAGGTAGGTGAATTTCTGGAAAACCATAACAAAACAATATTGTCCTCCCGACACCGCGTAAAATCATATAATTTAAACGCAAGAAAATCGAAAAACGACAGTCAAAGAGCCGAAACAGATGTGTACAAAGATGAAAAAAGTTTCAGAATTGGGAATGGTAGATGATTACAGAACAGAATGGAGTGCCGAGGTTATTATGAACTCTCCTTTGTACTGATTCTGAATGTTTACTTTTAGAAGTTGGAAGTATGACTTAGCAACGCGAGGATTGGTTGAGCCTCTGCAAATAACTGACTTTTTGTCGGCACACATAATTTCCTGACGATTAGCTTCTACGTCTACGGGTAGTGTAAAGGGAGAACATATTTTTCCTATTCGTATTGATAAGCATGCCAGAAATGAAAAGAACTGCGAAATCGTTTTATGGTAGAGGGCCCCGAGAAACGATAACTCTAGGTCAGCGTGCTTCATCTCAGACTACATCAATACTTACCATCAGCTATGATAGTGGTCAAACAGTAGCCTATAAGTTATAAAAAAAAGTTAGGCAATACAGTATTCTTATATGTAGTGTTTGAGATCAGACCCGTGCGGTGCATGTCAACAAACGTGCCTACTGCCACTAGGATTGAAGCCACAAGCTTTAAAAACAGCATATTTTCCACAGTCGCACTGCATTGTGCATCAATCACGGCTGAGCCTTTGAGTCTTTGCAAGGCCCAAAAAATATTCAAAAAAATTTTGAGTAAAACCTGGGTCTTCAAAACTAGAGCAAGTAGGTTTCTTCTTGGCAACATCTCAACCTCGTCGTCGCTTCCCATCAGGTAAAATGAGATCAAACTAAGCACATGTCGCATTAAAATCACTAATTGCGTATTGATACCATATTGATACTAAACAATCAGGCCAAAGTCCGAAACGTCGAAGTAACGGGTCTGCGGAGCCTCTTCCTACCTTCACAAAAAAGTTTAATTCAAGCAATCTTTGTTTTTATTTTGATTTCGAATTCAACTTGTGTTTTGTTTAATTTAATAAACTTTTACATACCTTTTGTATTTAATAGTCGTAAACTAAAATAAATTAAACAATAATTAGGGTTGATGTTTCGAAAATATAAAAAAATACCGCAAAATTTTATTGTTGAAGTCTTATCATACTGACTCCCAAAATTTTGAATTCGAAAAAGGTTACATTTAGGCTTAAAACGTACTGCAATTAAACGCAAGCGGTTTCCGAATAGCTGTAAACGCAGACTTGCGTTTACAGCTATTCGCGAACCCGAACAAGCAAAATTAGTCTTTTAAAAAAAACGTTAATGCGTGGGCTTGTATAGAAAGCCATGTTTTGCATTTTTTTGCTGATTCAGACCTACGGAAAAACGCAGGCGTTAATTCGCAATGCGTTCTAAGCCTTAAGTATTCCTATAAAATGTTGAATTTTAAAGACCAATGTAAAGAATACTTTTGAGTATAAAAAATATTTTAAGGTACCTATTCTCCTATTCAAACTAACTTTCATTCGGTTAAAATAATACGTAGGTAGGTAGGTAGGTATCATTAAGTACCACATTGGCATCGTTTCAAATAACTTCAATATAATAATAGGAAATGATAATGATTATATCCTATGCCATCTAAGCTATTTCAATAGGAAAAAAACCTTTTTCGGTACATCGAAATGCAAAAACCTATATAAACAGTGCTCATATGAAATTATATTGGGACGTTGAATAACTGACAATTCTAATTTCCGTACGTATTTCCTTTTCAATTCTCAGAATGTTTTCGGAGATGCTTTGTTTGGTATGAGAGAGGCATTTTCTAATTGAACCGAAATGTTATGAAACGTTATGATAGGTATCTTGAAGTACGTTACGATGTAATGACTTAAAACAGATTCTTTACCTCTTTAAGTTAATTATAAATACCTGAGATGGTACTTAATGGTACTACTACCTAAGATTGGAACCTTAATAATACTTATAGGTATTTCTATCCAATTATTATGTACGCTATTAGCTACGCCACAGTGCCTTCAAACCTATGTTAGTATGTTTATATTGATAGGTACTAGCGCCGCTGTTATAGCCGGACAGTTTTAACAACGACTCTGTTCACTAAAGAAAAACGTTAACTTAAAAACTCAAACTTTTCCATAACTAGTGCTCAATTGCTCATTCAAGTTAGATTCCAACAATTGCAGAAAGCGGAAATACTAACACATCCGTTGTCTCGGTCCAAATAACTCTTCGACAACAACAACAAATACAGTCTTTATTGAAAAATAAACAAACCACGAACTGTGTTTTTAAGCCATCATTCAAAACCTTAACTAAAATACCATCTTAAAAGTGGCAAGTTAACAGCCCGAAGGCGTATTACCTTCATCAAACCAAGTTGTTGGCATTAAGGGAACCTGACACAAACTAATCGTATTTACTCCGACATGATTACCTGATCTGAATATTCATAAGACCCGATAACATTCTTCAGTAGACCTGCAAGTTTAAACGAATTAGTCAAGGGAACGGGATGTAATCAACTTATGAAATTATGTCGAATATTTTTACTTCGAAGTTTCGAAAGTTCCGTAATTCGATTACGCCACCAAAATCGGTTTATCTACCTACAATGTTTTATCGATGGAATACTTTGTTGTTGGGGAAACAAAATGTTTTAATCGTTGAGTATGGGGAGAACAGCTTTTATTTATAGCGTGATATATAAACTAGCTGTAGGCCGCAGTTTCGCTCGCGTAAGTTCCAAACACGTAGATATTTCCAAACATCATTTAAGCTGAAGTTGTTTATCTTCAGCTATACTAATTGTGTAATACTCTTAACAATCAAAAATCGCAAATTACGATCTGCATTAAAATCTTTTTGCCTGTGGTATTATTACTTTTGTCATTATTAAAGAATCGAATTTGATGTTATCATAATATATGTATTTGTATATTCAAATTTCGAACATCTCGGAAAACACATAATACGCTTGCGTGAAATGCGTGATATTATTATGTTTTTTGGTACCGCTATTGTATGCCTTCAATTTGTCTTATTTGTATTTTTTGTTGATTATAACATTTGTGTAGATCTGACCAGCATATATAACTGTTCTTAATTTTATTATTGATTGGTATTGTGTATTAATTCCTATAGTTATAAGTTATAAAACAGTCTCTTATAATAAACTCTTATATATTTATCCCGATTCATCGATAGGTTTGAGATTAAATTGATTGTTATTCAGGATAAACGATTTTGTACACATCAAAATACACATAAAATATTAATTATATAGGTACTATAGAACTCTGTATATTTGTTTGTATGTTCCGTTCAAACGGCGATACATAAATCTAGTATTAACAATTTTAATCACACTAAAGTATGATTAAAATATTAGTACAGAACACATAGGTTACCTACTAACTTTAACCCATTTAAAACCACACGACCGTGATTACCTCTATCAATTTGCGTGCCGAGCTGAGGTGCGACCGATAAAATTCAGCCTTAATAATATTGGACGGTGAGGCTTTTGGGATGCAAGGGGTGAAGCAGGGAGGCTGTCAAATTTCATGCACTAAAGCCCCAACAATGGTCTTCCACCCTATTTGGTGGGACAGGTACACGTATGTGCAAAAGCTATACTATTATGTTAACATATTTTGTTCCTAAAATTGTAACTAATTTTATTTAATGTGCTAGCTGTGTAGATCGAACATCCACGTATCTACCGCAGTGCAAAAATCCACAGTTAAACAGACGGAGTTTCGGATCCAGCAGGCAGCAGCAGATGCAATATCTGGAGTTTTTGGAATTTCCGGATATCCGGATTTTATTTCAAATGTTTCGATATCCGGATATTATGTGTTGATTCCACAAAACATACTTTGTTTATACAACGATCGAGATAAATAAAGATAAAATCAGAAATACCACCATTTCCGGATAACCGGGCAAACGGACTGTACTTAATTAGTTTGAGCCAGCAATGGTGGTGGTGGTGCCACTCTGATGGCACATAGTTGAAAATAAAACGTTCTTTTATTCCATTTGGTTATTTCGTCGCTAATATTTGCGGAAAGTTTTTTGCTTAATATTTTTTAATTTCAAATTAAATATTTAATTTCATTCATGTTTCAACCAAGACTGGTTGGTATGTATAATAGTTTGGATTCATTCATGATAAAAAATCCAATCTAAAACGAACAATGTAGTGTATTCACAACAACAAAGTTTCTTTCAAACATTACCATTAACCGTAAACCTGGTATACTTACAATTTATTACTCATAAAAATAAAAATTTAAATCGAATTCGTACGTGATTGTACAGAAATGCACTCTAGCCGACATCGTCCATCCGTGGTCCGCTTTATCTTTACCATACACTGACTGATAAGAAGCTTACGAGGCGAACTTAATAAGACCAGGCACATAGCAAAATAAATGGAAAACAAACCCATTTCTCTTTGCAATAAGAACCAGTTTACATTAACAAGAACGAGATGAAAGAGAGTCAAAGGTCGTTTTATGTACGTTCTTGGTTTTTCTACGTCCACTGAAAGGGTAAAAACTGTTCTAAAGTGTCGTAACAAGTTTATTGCAAATTATTGGGCTCAACAGTTATGATACCTACATTGTTAAGGAGACTCGTAAAATGTAACCTTCTGAGAAGATAAAATTTAAAAGAACTACGTAGAAACATAGGGCGACTACAATACATTTTCCTATTTTGTTCTAAATGTTTGCAGTTTCAGCGGATCCTGTACCAATATAATAATGAAGATAGCCGATGCATAATTTAGTTATCCATTTATCTAGTTAGGTATATATCGAGTTTCATGTTTAGCTGCAAGTAAGAAATTATTTACCGGAATCGAATTCTATGCGGACAAAATCGTGGCTAAAAACTTGCTTTAGGTAAATATACATGAGCTCTGAAATATGTGACAGTGTGCATAGAAATAGTGTAGATACACTACTTTACCATAGTTTACAGTTTATTTTTACACCTTCCCTATAAATGAAAACAAATAGGCAAACGCTATCTACAATATGAATCCGCTGTCAAAAGTTACGATCGACGGTAAAGCCGGCTAACACAAAATGCATCTATGTACACTTTACTACACTATAAACTGTTGTTTGTGACTAACAAAAACTAAAAATAAAGTAAATAACATTGAAAAATATAGATCCGTTAACAAACTGGGATAACAACGTCGCATAACGATTCCAATGCGTTTGCGTCATTGTTTACGAAAAAGTCATTTATTAGTGCTATATAGAAAAAGGATTGTGAATTGTGACACTCTGAGGACAAAGTTTAAAAATGGCGTAGATTTAATGATAAAATATAACTGAAAATAGTGTTACCGAACCCACTTAAAACTCATCGGTGTTCCATTAACAATCGGGTCCAATGGAGCACAGGTACGCAGTTCAAAATTGAATGTTTTAAACTAATTCAAAAATTCGAACCTCGTTATTTAAGCTGAATTATGGCAGTTTTACTGGGTAGATCCAGATTGTATGTAGCCTAGCTTCAGCTCACTTAACCGATAAGTATGTTGCACTGCATGTAGCAGAGGTTATTTTGTCCTATTTTTTGAAGTCTGGTAAAAAAACAAGTTTGCTTGAAATGGATTAAAAATCACAAATTGTTTAATAAATTAATCAGTATTTACAATTAAGTCAGCCAAACTAAATTTGTACTTTTTAATAAATTATATAAAATGTAAACATTATTTCTTAGTGTTTATTACACTTAGGAAATACCTACAGCTTTTAAAAAAAATGCTTTCAAAACTTTAATACCCGGCGGGATTCGAACCCGCTACTACTGGTAATCCGGACCAGCGCGTTTGACCGCTTCGCCACAAGTAGCAACAGTTAAACAGCAAGTAGCATATTGGGGAAGCGTGCCAAACCAACAATACGATTAATTTTACAATTCTATAAATTGGAATGTAGCACTTTGTTAAATGAAACCTTTTCATAAGTCATGTTGATAACATTTAGCTTTAGCCGCCGTGTAGCCCCGGCATAGAATAGGGTTACCCCATCTCTACTCGTGGGTGTCGTAAAAGGCGACTAAGGGATTTAGGGACGACTAGCAAAAATTAAGTTCTCCCCGCGCGGTGGCGGATAAACTGCTTGGTCCCTAGAAGGGTTGGTGTCAGGCAGGAGGCCAGCCGTAAAAATATTGCCAAATCTATTAGCAGACAGTATGGTCAATGATGACTTACCTACTGCGCCAACCCCAAATATTCGGGGCTTAGCGGACCCCGGGCTCCCAAGAGGGATGCAACCGGGAACATCGCTCGGATGAGAGTTGAGAGATAACATTTGGCTACACAATTACTTCAGTAGAACTACCTGCTAAACTGGTTTAGGTTAAAAAGTCACCACTGTTCTTAATTTAATTGAATTTAACTTCACTGAATTTAATTTATTTTTCCATATAGGTACAGTAACGTATATTAGAACAATCCTTCTTATCACCCTCCTTTGTCATTGTCACAGTTGCAAACAGTTGAATGATCTATTGAACCATACTGAATACACAGATACACCCACATTTAACACCTACATTTAAGAGGACAGTCTCCATACTCTTTCTCCATACAAACGTAGTCGACTGTTTCCTCCCTGGATAATAAAGACATTAGAGCAAATATGTTTATGCCATAAAACCTATATCTGTCATGACTATCCTACCTTTTGATTTTTTTCATTTTAAATTTTGTCTAAATTGTATTTCTATTCTAATTAGAAAAAGAAAAAAAAACTTAACATAGGGGCATAGTCATGACTGATATAGGACTTATGGCATAAACATATTTGCTCTAATGTCAGAAAACAGTCGACTACGTTTGTATGGAGAAAGAATAGGTAGACTGTCCTCTTAACAGTCCACAGTGTGACAGCATAAATTTATCTAAGAACTCATTTTTCAATCAAAAAAAAATCTAATGGCAAAAAAACGGAACCCTTATAGTGTGTTTTTGCCATTTGGCTACGGAACCCTAAAAAGATATGTGTCCAATAATTTGTAACACCACTAAGAACACCACTGAATAAAAACGTCACAATGATGAAACAAAAAACTGGCCAAGTGCGAGTCGGACTCGCGCACGTAGGGTTCCGTACCACTATCAGAATTGGGAACGTAACAATTAAATGAACACTAGACTAACAACAGTCCGTGAACGCAACGCAAACGTTAAGTCTATAACTCTATCACTAGATGGCGCTAGTGATAAAAATACGTGTATCGTTGCCTTTTATGTCTAAAATCACGTTTGTTGTATGGGAGCCCCCCTTAAATATTTGTTTTAGTCGCGTATTGACCCTTTGGGTACGGAACTTTTTTTTAAATTTTGTAGTGTTCGATAGGTAAATTTATTTTATAAGGTTATTGAAAAATTCTACAAAATTCTTGCAACTTTCAGCGTCAGCTATCAAAAGGACAACATAGTGTATATCACATTGTAGCACTTCGTACAAAACACGAACTACAAAATGTATTCCAATATCTCTACAGAAACATATTATACCTCTACTCTGGATTTATGATGGGTAGGTACACGCGTGAAAAGCGGTTTTAATGCCAGATGTACTCGTAAATTATTGTGAAAATGCAAACGCATAAATTGGTAATTACTTTGTTCATAATTGGGATTTCAATACGGTTTGACAGTTTTGTTTGTATGCTTTGTTGGGAGATCTCAATTCAGCATGGTAAATAAATTAAATTACAAAAAGGGAGCTTAATGATGCTTTGATTTGTATATTTTTAATAAACAGAAAGTGAAAAGCTTTGGCATCTTATAAAAATATTCTAGGTTTTGGGTTATGTCAGGTTGTTTTAGGTTTTTAAAATTTTCTTCTGTTTTCGCGACGTTTTGGTTTATATTTAGATTTAGAAATACATTAACGACTATAGCTTGGTCCCGCGGTTTCACCCCCGTAAGTCCTGATCCCGTGAAAATATCGAGATTAAAAGTAGCCTATGTTACTCCTCCGACAGTAAGCACCTTATCATAATGGGAGACCTGAATGCGCAGATTGGTAAACAGAGAAATGGAGAACAATAGATAAAACCATAGGTATATTCTCTTATGGAGATAGGAGCAAAAACGGGCAAAGGCTGGTTGATTTTGCATTAGAAAACAACCTGTATATTATCAACAGCTTATTTAAACGAAAACCTAGACGAAAATGGACATGGGAGTCCCCGAACGGCTGCTATCATAATGAAATTGATTTTATAATGACAAACCAACGAACTGTTGTAGAAGGTTTTGATGTCATAAACAACCTAAACTTCTACACTGACCATCGAATAATAAGATGTAAAATAGCAATGTCAGGTACCAAAAAATTTAGAACATTCATAAAAAACAATAGTAAACAAGTAACAAGAACACTAATACTGTCCGAGGAACAAGTTGAATACTGGGAAAATAAGTTCAAGAGATGTGTGAGTGGAGAAGACAATATCCAAAATCAGTATAATGCACTGGAATCAGAATTACAAGAGTTCCTGAAAAATATCCCAAAGACAAACAACAACAGATACGAAATATCAGATGACATAAGAAAACTTTTTGTGGAACGAGCTAAATTATACAAAGAAAAAAGAACTAAGGAGGTAAGAAAAAACATTACACATTTAAGCAAAAATATCAATAGAAACATCAAGAATGAAAAGAAAACATACAGAATTAATAAATTGCAAAACTTCATAGAAAACTCAGGGGCAGTTAAGAAAGCCTTTAAGGAATTAAGAGAAAAGAAGGAATGGACGGAAAATTTGAAAACTAGCTCAGGAAAAACAATAAACAGAGATAATCAATGAAGCAACAGAGTATTACAAAAAACTATAATGATGACAACATGAATGAGAATGTAGGAGAACAAAGTCCAATAGACCATGACTCTACGTTGTTGAACATACTAAGAAGTGAATTAGAAATGGTAATTAGAACACAAAAAGACAATAAAACTCCGGGCGAAGATAACATCTCCAACGAAACCCTGAAATCACTTTTAGAACCACTACAGGCACCGCTCCGAACACTGTTCGACAGAATACTAAAAGAAAAGTGTATACCCTATCAGTGGTCAACATCTACAATTGTATTATTGCATAAGAAAGGGGATAAGAGTAATTTGAGTAACTATCGTCCAATTAGCTTGATGTCAAACATGTATAAAATATTCTCTAAATTAATACTAAATAGACTCACCAATATACTAGACGAACAACAGCCAAGAGAACAGGCAGGCTTTCGCAAGAACTTTTCTACAATAGACCATATACATGTTGTTGCTCAAATGATAGAAAAAACAAATGAATACGGTAAAACTCTCTACCTATGTTTTATAGACTACATGAAAGCTTTTGACTCCTTGTACCATAATGCAATTTGGAAATCACTAGTAGAGCAAAATGTAGAACACGAATACATACAACTGCTAAAAAACTTGTACTCTAATATCAATGCAAACATAAGATTGGAAAGACAAGGTGAAAACTTTCCTGTCAAGAAAGGAGTCCGACAAGGAGATCCCCTCTCACCAAAAATATTTTCTGCGGTGATAGAATCAGTATTTAGGTGCTTAGACTGGGAAAAGAAAGGAGTAAAAATCAACGGAGAACTACTGAGCCACTTAAGATTTGCAGATGATATTATCCTCTTCGCAGAAAATGCAACGGATCTTGAGAACATGATACTTGAGTTGACCGAGGAAAATAAAAAGGTTGGTTTAGAACTAAATCCACTTAAAACTAAAATATTGACCAACGGACAAAGAAAATCTATAATAGTAGAAGGAAGAGACATAGAATATGTAAACCAATATATATATTTGGGCCAAATGGTTTCCTTTCATAACTACACTAGAGATGAAATTGATAGGAGAATAGCAATAACATGGAAAAAATATTGGAGCTTAAAAGAAATTATGAAAAACAAAAATGTCAGCATAAAAGTTAAGAAAAGACTCTATGAAGTAGCTATACTACCATGCTTGACATACGGTTGCCAAACCTGGTCTCTGAGGACAGAAGATGAAAATAAGCTAGCCATATGTCAAAGAAAAATGGAAAGAAGCATGCTGGGAGTAAGACAAAAAGATAAAATCAGAAATACAACCATAAGGAAAAGAACAAGAGTCACAGATATAACGAAAACAATACGCTCATTAAAATGGAAATGGGCGGAGCACATATGTAGAATGACCAAAAATAAATGGGCTAGAGAAGTGACCGAATGGATACCAAGAGGTGATATAAGAAGTAGAGGACGACCTAGAAGAGATGGGCAGATATTTTTGTAGAAAGAGCTGGACCAGGCTGGATGACAAAGGCTAGAGACAGGAAAATTTGGAAAGAAATGGGGGAGGCCTACGTCCGAGAGGCGACTACTGTAGATTAATCAAATTTAAAAACAACAAATATTGTTAAAGTAAAATGTAAATTATAGTAGAAATAAAGGCTTATATTATTATTATGTTACTCCTCGATAATGTAGCTTTTTTTTGGTGAAAGAATTTATGAAATCGGTTTTGTAGTTTTTGAGTTTATTCATTACTTACATACAGACACACACACACACAAAAATACAAATCTTTCCACTTTATAATATTAGTGTATAAGTGTAGAAGAGCATTTAGAAATCAAATTACGGAATATTAGATTAAAATTGTTGTTTTTGTTGTTGTTACTTTTAAGTTTTTGGATATTTTCTAGGTTTTAGTATAGATTAATGTTATCGTGGTTACAACTATTGTTGATTTCATGACTTTTGACATTAACTTTATGTGGCCTAGTTTTTTTTCCTAACAAGAAGGTACGTGTATATCAAAACACTACAATATGGTTCAAAATTGCTCGTAATTAAAGGAAATTGATCTTTCTGTCGCAGTAAATCAATGTTGAAATTGTTTTGTCAGTTTTACACCCAACAAACGACGAACCATAATATTTTACGCTCACCGCGATGAACTAAAACTTAAAGTACACCGTAAAATAGACTGTAGCAGGTCATTAAAACACCTTTACTGTCAAGTAAATGCACCATAAAATTATATAATATTGGACAATAAAAACTTAAGGTACTTATGCAGGGTTATTGTGAACTCGTCACAAAACGCACACCTATTCTACCTAGCTTGCCCACGATGGCGACAAAAGCCTGTTTTGATTTTTTTATTTTTTTGATCGTCATATATTTGTTTTCCATTGTCTTTTATTTTGATCGTTAATAAATTCACCTAAATGAACGCCTTTAATAAGTATACTTCGTTCACCCGGAAATCACTTTTTTAATTTGTCCTTATATGAACGAAATATACGACCCCGTTTTTATTTCGATCGCCTTTGTTTTTGTTAATTTGACAGCTGCTATCTAAAATACGATCTCGAAGAGCGCTATCATTTCTGCAATTAAATAGAAGGTACTCTAGGCTCAATCGTGTCTGAGGTCGGTTAAAATATTTCCTTTGCGACGAGTTTACAATAACCCTTACACAAGATAATTAACAATCGAAACCAGGTACCAAACTACAGTAAATATAATAAAATTAAATCATAAACTTTTGACACTAACGGTATACAACCTTTTATTCAATCTAACTTTGGGAACGAGATAGGACCGTTTATTTCGATGTTATTTCCTCATTAATGCGACTGTGGAACTTTGGGTTGAATTAAAAACTCTTTTGGGACAATACGCCTGCGCAATTACTTTGGCTAGTAGGTAGAGGTAAGGTACGGTCCATTTGTTCTATTATGTTAGTGTTATTTGAATGTAATTTGAAGGTATTGGTGGCTGTGCTGGTAAATGCTGCTCAGTTTTTCGATTCTGTAGGAAACTCACGGCCAGTACACGGTGGATTCCACAATACGTTTTAAAATATTGGTTTTATACAAAATTTGTAGTTAATTCGAATGCGCAACAGAGCGGTTAGCTTGCGGCTTTATACTTTGAGCGATGTGTAAGTGTCTGGTGAAGTGATATTCGAGTTTTATAGAATAATACGTTGCTGCAGTATTTTGTTACTTATGAGATTAAGGGTATTATTGATAATTTTGAGAAAACCGTAATGAAAAATGAATTTACACATTTATACGTAAGTAGAATGTAAAACTGGAAAAAGGTTTTTCTTATTATTATTCGTAAGAAGAAGAAAAGAAGAAGAAAAGAAAATTGATTTATTCAGACAAGCACACAACTACATAACAATAAAAAAAAAATTATAAAAGTAAATAACTGGATACAATAAAGGTAAATAACAAAACATAGGTACGTAGAGAGTAGTGCGCTGCCCGAATAGGCGCAGCCTCAGCATAATGCTGCTGCTAGTATAAAATAACATAGCAGCAGCGCTGGTCTTCCGACTGCACCCACCTTTCTTCTCGGCCCTCCTAACAAACAAAAACAAAACCAAAAAAAAAAGAACTAAGAAAAAAATAAATAAAATATAGGAATAAGGACGAAAGACAACAGAACTCAAAGGATACATACACACACACACAATAAATATACCTACCTATACATAAATTACTAAATGAACCAAAAAATATTATATAGAGATAATATTACTAAAAAATAATAAGGACACACACGACACAACCACATCACAGTTTATGATTTTTGTGACCTGACACTGGCTACTTTGCAACCGGCAAAAGAAATTAAAAAAATTAAAAAAGAGAAAACTGTGACGTAAAGGTGACGTGTCACACAGTCAGACCATGCTCGCATTGCTCGATAAGTTTGAGGTTAAAATGGGGAAAAGTGCATTTTATTGTGAATAGAAGGACGATAAATGACGAAAAAAGCGATCCAACCAGCCATCGAAGCTACGCCCCACCATCCCTGCAGCAAACTACCATATTTTAGCCAGTCGTGCACAGCCTAACGGTATGTATTTACCGTATCGACCTTTTGTTTTTCAAGAAGGAAACATTTAAATTGTTTCCTAAATTGCACGACTGTTTTAAGAGCACGCATAGGCGGTGGAAGGTCGTTCCAGCAGCGGGTGGCGGCGAATCTAAAACAGCCTCGAAAAGCTGCCGAATGATGACGTGGCCATTTACATACCGCTGTGAAGGAGCGCCCCGAAAACAACCTGCAGTCATCCGACCACACAAGTTTATCGTGTAGGTATGTAGGTCTATTGTATTTGATAACTCCAAAAAGTAAGCAGGCCAGATGTAATTGCCGACGTCCCTCCATCTTAAGTACATTATTTTCACTAAGATAAGGCGTGACATGAGCACGGGGTGGCACAAAGAAACAATAGCTAGCGCCAGCATTCTGTACACGTTGCACCAAATCCTTAGTACGTTGCAAAAGGCAGGGCCCCCATACGGTGTCACAATAATTTAGTTTTGATAAAACCAAAGACTCACATACCAGTATCCTCAGCTCAGTGTTAAGATATGGCCTGATTTTATATAAGACCTTTAGTCGATAGAAACAATTTCTCACACATTCATTAATGTGAGATTCAAATTTTAAATTACTGTCCATTTTCAAACCCAAGTTTCTGGCCTCAGTAACTCTCTCGATTGGAATGTGGTTAATTTTAAGGTTGCAATGTGATTCACTAATTTTTTGTACAGCTACTCGTGAACCGATAACCAAATACTTGGATTTTTTTGGGTTAAGTACCAGGCCATTAGCCATGCACCACCGATAGATGGAGGTCAAATCACTGTTGATCTTTTCAGCTGCCATGGGAGTCTCAGAAGGCCTGAAGGAGTAGTAGAGCTGTAGATCATCAGCATAAGTATGATAGCTGCAGTGAGTTAACACATTTGTGAGGTCGGCACAATACAAGATGAAGAGGAGAGGTCCCAAAATGGAGCCCTGTGGTACACCGCGAGACACTACCTGTGGAGCTGATTTAACCTTGGAGCCATCCAATCCGGTGAGTTCAACATATTGCTGCCTGCAACTCAAATAGCTATGAAACCACCTCAGTGCTATATCATTCAAACCATAATATGCCAACTTGGACAACAGCAATGTAGTGTTTATGCAGTCGAATGCTCGGGAGAAGTCCAATAGGACCAGAAAACTAACCTGCCCCTGGTCCTGTGCACCAAGCAAGTTATCAACAACATCCGCCAGAGCTGTGGCTGTACTGTGCCACTTACGGAAACCCGATTGCAATCTTGGCAGCATGAGGTTATCTTCAACAAACTTTGTCAACTGCATACAAACTATACGCTCCAGAATCTTCGATAAGCATGGTAATAGACTAATGGGTCGAAGGTCTTGCACCGATGCAGGCTGCCCAATCTTGGGAATTGGCTTGACCACTGCTGTCCTCCAAATAAGAGGAAAGACTCCACAAGACATAGACCTATTTATAACCTCAGTTATGGCGCCTAACGACTGCGGAAGAGTGAGCAACAACATTTCCAGAGAAATACCATCCACGCCCATTGCATTGGACTTTCAGTTGTTTATCAGTTTAAAAACCAAATCTTCACTTACAGGTTCAAGAGAGAAAACAGCAGAACTATGCCGATGAAATTCGTAGTACGAGAGCTGAGAGATTGTAACATCATCCCCCCCTGGCACATTGAGGAAGTGTGAATTGATAACATCAGGATCATCGAACTGTGGAGGCAAATCTGATTTATTGATATTATGAGGAGAAATGATTTTCTTCAAATTTTTCCAAAGTGATTTTGGGTGATTTTCGTACAGCTCTTAGCATATTTTTTTAGGATTTATTTAAGGAAAATCACATCTTTAAAAATCCACTCGCGGCGAAGCTCGAACCCGCATCCCTTCATTTCCATTGGCGTACTATCTCACGGGCGAATTCAAAAAAAAGGTTTCCCTGTCTTTTCATTTTCGACTTAGGCTTGTTAGAAGATTTTTATTAAACATTAAATTGACTCTTAAATTGAAATTTTTAAGTTCTAAATTCGGAACTATTTCATTGAGGTTTTAATCAAAAATTAACCCTTCATACTTGATGAACCTCAATCAGGGTCCCAATTATGAAATACAACATACCTACAATGTAATATGAAACTGTACTTACTAAACAAGTGCATTAGAACAGAACTGTGTCGAATGTCGATTCTCATAATAGACGTTGAAGCAAAGTACAGACAGCAAATAAAGTTGTTTTATATTAATTAATATCTAATTTAATTTATTGTAACACGAAACAGGAACATCGAATTTTATTAAGTACTAGCTGCGCTCCGCGGTTTCACCCGCGTAAGTCCCGATCCCGTGGAAATATCGGGATCAAAAGTAGCATATAGCCTTCCCCAATAAATGGACTATCCAACACTGAAAGAATTTTTCAAATCGGACTAGCGGTTCCTGAGATTAGCGCGTTCAAACGAACAAAAAACAAACAAACTCTTCCGCTTTATAATAATAGAAGAAGATGTTACTACTTACTTAGCAATAACATAATAAATCCGATCATTTCAAAGGAACTGATTTTTGAGAGCCATTAATAAGCTCGACCTATCTACCTACTTACAAAACGAATATTTTAATCGTTAAACCCTATGTGATGGTTCTTTTTTGCCACTCAATAATACAGAAAAAAATTACTGAGTCTAAATCGAGTAACTAACGACTGCTATCAGGGATAACAACCGGGACCAACTGCTTAACGTGTCTTCCGAAGCACGGAGGAGCTCGAGAAAATGAATTTTTGCCACACAAATTATTAGTCACCCATCCAAATAATGACCGCGCCAAGCGTCGCTTAACCGGCACGACCGTTCACGATCGGCAGGTACAGCTAGGCCAAAGAGCTCCTCGAATATCTTACACCTCCTCCTTTTTGTTGCGAATAAATGGTTTCTATTTCTATTTCTTTTCTATTTCTCCGCCATCATCTTACACGATGATAAATAATGAAATGCTAAGTTATAGCACGCTTATCTAAAAACACCTCCTCGCAACTTTATGTTCACGGATGAAAGTAGTGACGCTAAAAGTGTAAAGAGTTCCAACTCATCCCTTATGGCCAAGTCCACAACGCAACTTTTTAGTCTTAACACTAAAAACAGAAGAAACGTTTGTTGCTAACGGTACATAAATGAAAACAATCTTATTCAGTACCTCCGTTAGTGGCAGGTGATACCTGTTTAATATGAAACGTGTCGACTCAGCTACTTCTCCCGGGAAATATAATTTTGTACTCCATTGTTTTGAGAAATTTAATTTTAATAATTTGATAATAGTTAGGTAGTCTTCTTTTTCATAATATGTAGGTAATATATGTAATACCTAATAATATTACCTGTATATTATGGAAAAGTTATACACCCAAGCATTTTAGTATTGAACTATCTGTGTCCCGCGGTTTCACCCGTGTATGTCTCGGTATCGTGGGAATTTGTAAAAACCCTTTCTTATCGGATGCTTACATTCGTATCCCTAAAGAATTCAGCGCTCTAGACTGTGCTTGCGTTGATCCATCAATCAGTCAGTCAGCATTTTATAGATCTAGAATAGTTTTTTTTCACCTGATTCAACCAGTACATTTTTCCCGCAATTATCTTCCATGTATTACTACACTGCCTACCGATTCGATCGTACACGATTACTTTAAACTTTTATAAGCGCAAAATCCATACAGCTATTAGCGGTCCGGTAGTGACTCCGTAAGTCTACTTCGCATGGTCTAGTGCAGGGGTTCCCTAACTGGGGGGCGCGCCCCCCAGGGGGGGCGCAGACATATTTCAAGGGGGGCGCGGGCTACCTGAACAGTTAATACCTGCGATCGCTGAGATAATTCATTCCAGACGGCTTGATACGACCAATGAAATTATTTGAAATTAACGCCTGTGAAGAACATAATATTGTTTCCTCAGTCGGCCAATATCAGCCTCTAGGCTGGCAGTGACCAAATACCTTTTGTATGAATGAAAAAAATTAATGAGCAATAAAAATCCTTATTTTGAACACTTTTTTATCCCGACCTGACAATCTGGACTGGAGGACGGGGGGGCGCGACTCAAATAAGTTAGGGAACCCCTGGTCTAGTGTGACACGGTGCCTTAATGTTCTTATTCCAACGTAATCTCATGTTAGTTTATAATGAAGAATTATTAACTAGAATACCTTTAACACGTTCCTCACACTGACATCAATAAGATTAATTTAAAATTAATCCCTCGTGATTAATTCACTGCCTCCTGCTATTAATTGTTAAACTTAACACAGTAGGTGTAACCTCTACACGTGTAAAGTTTTAACGCGTTCCACGCAACGACACGTATCACACAACTGAGATTAGTCGGTGTAACTAACCGGGTAAGTTTCACAATTAATACCAATGGGGAAATGTCAGATCGATTTGTTGTTACCTACTTACGGCAAGTGGTTTGAGAACTTATATTGTAGACTAGCAGCTCCCCGCGTTTTCACCCGCGTAAGTTCCGATCCCATGGGAATATCGGGATCAAAAGTAGCCTATAGCCTTCTTCAATAAATGGACTATCCAACACCGAAATAATTTTTCAAATCGGACCAGTGGTTTCTGAGATTAGCGCGTTCAAACAAACAAACAAACAAAAAAACAAACTCCGCTTTATCTATTACTATTATAAAGCGGAAGATTTTGTTTGTTTTTTTGGTAGTTTGTTGATTTGGTAGTTTTTATACTTAGTATACATACAAAGTTCCACATTTATAATAGACTTTCCATTGTACTGGAATAAAACAAACAGTAACGTTATTGTAAACAAACCTACAGTCATAATTAGAAACATTCAAGGACGCAATGGAAAAATTAGTTATTCTATAGTTGTCATTGCGCCAGGTGCTGTTATTCACATTTGGAACACTAGTTTACGTATACGTAATGTAGTTTCACCATTTTAACAAGATCCCTTTTGACACAGGTAGGTACGTACGCTATTTACGCTATGCGTATTTGTCGCTATTATGGCTCAATAATTTTATTATTTCTTATATTTAGGACCGCTCTAGGAACGTTTCCACTAGAAATATTTTCAAGGAAAACACATCTTCAAAACACTTCTTTTTTTTTAATTAGATTAAGATGCCTTATTTTTTCTTTAAAATAATATTAATTGCCAAATATAGTCTTTTGAATCGACTGTTCCTTGTCTCTCTTTAAAATTCTGCATTAATATGCCTATATGTTGTTTTGAGTCCTCTTTGTTTAATAAAAAAAACGAAAACAATTGATGTATTCAGAAATGCTAAAAGCACAAAAATCATATCAGATCCTTTCATATTTAGCAGAAGAAACATCAGTGAAAGATTTTACGGAATCTCTCAGTGTAACCTTTAACAGTTCTGAGGTCGAGAATCCAGGTACCCAGAGAGGTCGCCATTATAAGTTTTCTATCCGATGTCTGGGACCTATATTACGACTAGCTTAGTCTGAGGTTAGATTGCGTTATTTATTTATTTCAGTACTTTTGTTCAACCCAACGAGAGTCTAAGTTTAAGTGGTCAAACTACAGCCATACTATATGTTCGTAACTGCAAATAACAGGAGTAAACTTTTCTCATCAGAGTGTTTTGCTAACTACACGATACGAATATTTAACTACACAATTACCAATGTATGTGTCGCGGGCATATCGTTGAATCCGACGTTTTAAAGCCATGCGAGATGTTTATAATCCACCGGATTAAAGTTTAGGAGGATTGACTTTGCCTAGTTTAAGCGCATTATTATCCTACTAATATTATGAACGCGAAAGTTAGTGTGTATATTTGTTACTCGTTCGCAAAAACTGCTGAACTGACTGCGAAAAAACCAGTAATATAGATAGGTAGAGCCCCAAAAAGACAAAGGCCACTATTAACCTGATATTCTTGGTAGATTCGTCCTGGGGCCTGTTCCTTGAGTTCTGTGGAAAATTAGCATGAAGAGTTAAGGAGTAATTAAATAGTTCTACCTAGGAATTTTATAAGAAAATTCATGAGTATAGTAAGGGAGTAGAATGATGGTGATGGTACCAGTAGGGCGGGTTGTGTGTTTGTGAATGTGATTGAGTTTATCTTAAACAACTTTTACAAATGTATTAACAGAAAGTCAGACAGAGTTACTTTAAAATGTTTAAAATCATCGTGCCCTAATGTGAATGTTTTATTGAATAAATAATAATATACTATTATTGAATATAGAATTTTGGATTGGGACTTACGTAGGTAAATCCGGAGGGTTTACGAGTATATTCTACTCTAAAACAAAATGTCGCTAAATTGCTATTTCTGCTCAAACACAGCTTTAAGCATACATAGGCATATACACTGGGTTACGTTATATCATAGCAACCACTTTGTGTCAGACCAATATTGATACCACTTAATTCTGATACGTAGAAATATGGATAGGTAGTACTAGTGCCACTACTGCAGTCATTCTACCTTACAACAGGTGAGTGTAAATCTTCTAATACTTAGCCTTAATTTTGCAACCCTTCTTTGCGTCGCGCAGTCGGGTAAAAAGGACACAATTTACAATTTGCCTGCAACTTATAAATGGAATTTATTTTCGTAACCAACGCTCTAATTGCGTCTCTCGCTTTTCTGATTCCGTGGTTTTCTATATTTAGGTTCCACATTGAATTTACTACGGCATATAGGAATGTAAACAAATATTAATTTACCTGTATTTTACAAGTTTTACGTGCTGTAATATTGTTGACAGTACCTACACTTCCTAAAGATAGATAGATAGAACGCTTTATTGTTCTCACCAAAAAAAAATTTGAATAAAATAAATTACGAAAAAATGGGGGATCACACCAATGATTAAAGGTATTTGCTAAATGTATTTGTTTTCTGTTTACTTTTTATCCATAGTCAACAAGCATAGACAGCGGACAACATTGTCATTACCAGGTCATCACCAATCACTGACCTCCATTACAACTGGACACTGGACAGGACATGGCGCACTGAGTTTTGTGCCTATTTGATCTGCGGCATGTTGCGCTGTTGTCGTGTGTTTTCTATTGAAAGTGATGGTGACCGTTTTCGGAACTATTAGTTCCATGGAACAAAGATCTAATGTCATTTTGTATGGTATAGCAATTCCAGCGTACTTGTATAGTTTCACTTTAGTGTCACCAATTGACGGTCTCTGTGGCGCATCAGGCGAACAACCAACCAGCGATGTAGAAAGTTGCGTGTTCGATTCCCGCCAGGGATAAGTATTATTTTACTGACCATAAATGTTTTTTCTTGTTTTGGGTGTTTTCTATAATTATTGTACCTATCACGTGTAAATATTTACAAAAAAAAAGATGTCTATAACCGATATTGTCACCACAATACAAGTTACCATGGGGCTAGATGGCGCTTTGTGATGATCATAAAAAAAATTCGAGCCGTCACGGGATGTATGGCAGATGTGAAACATCGAGTGGTTACATATAGTACATTATTTATTATATACCTATAGCGCGGCAAGGTGTCGCCACGGCCTATAGATGTTTCATATCAAAAGATTATACCAAATAGGTCCAATAGTAGTCCAATCTAATGGTCACCTAAATAAAAAAACAGGCTACAACATCCGTATATAGGTTAAGTAATCTATATTAATCTATATTCAAGAAAAATAATACATGTCCCAGTCAGTACAGCACTTCAGTCTCTCGGGTCCGAGTGAAATAAACAAGGTGACAAGTGCTCTCTGAAACGAGTCGAATATTGGAACAGTCAGCCGAGGAATATACTTGTAAACTGTATTATTTTAGGTCGGAGCTTCACTATAGATAAAGAAATTGCACCATCTAGCTCTAAACTAGAGACTTGTAAAATGTTTAATTAGAATACCTATTACTTATTATCTGTGTTCCGAAACATTTTTTTTACCCTCGTTGTATGAGGAAGTACACCTTGACTCAAGTCAATGTATACTTCTCTTTCTTTTAGGAGTCCTCTTAAGAGAAAGAGAGAGAGAGAGAGTAGATTCAACGAATATGAAATAGTCATTATGGGTGCAGTCTTTACAAAACGGATCGTGATATCGACATTTAACTCTTATTATAGACCTTCATAATATTTAACATTCCTACTACACTAGTGTGTACCCAACTTTACATCTAGATGTTTGACCTACTCGTCCTATTGAACATCGTAAACTTTATGACGCACTCGAAAGCTGAGGAATAGCGGAATAACCGGAAATAAGCTCCTACAAATAAATAATAATATTTGAACAAAAACATTGGTGTAAGTAATGCGAATCGACAAAATCGTAAATACGAACGAGGTACTCAACTTTTTTAGCGATCGTTTATACGTATTTTGGGTTGATATCGGTATTTAGGATATTCGGACTGAACCATTTGAATTGATAATTGCCATTTTAACGAAATTTTATATTTTAATCTTCATTCATAGATAAAAATAATCTCTTTTTGGTAGATAAAAACTGGAACTCAGATCGGCCACCCCATCTTATTTGACAAAACTTTATCCCCGTTAGAAACCATGCATCTAATTTTTTTACAATATTGGTTTAGTAATGTACCTAACCCGTTATGTAACGGGTTTCCTTTCGCTTTAATAATGTCGTAATTTTTTTTATAACACATTTGCTCGTAAAGGGCCTCTTATTTCACCAATTTCAATATCGTAATGTATGTCATTACGTACTTGTGCGTAATCGTAAAGTAAAACGCACGAGTTTCTTTCTAATAAGGTAACACGTACGGTTTATCATGCTCCGTCTAAAACCAACGGTACTTTTTTAAATCTTAAGGAAAAAAAAGCAAAGAAAGCAAATCAAAAAGTTTTTATGTCAGAAAAGTGGTCAATATTTTATGAATAAAATTAACTTTGGGAGATAAAATATAAAAAATAAACATTTAATTCTTTAATTTAATTCATTTTGACAGTAAATTACATCTGTAACAGAAACAAAAAAATATTAATTTACTTTATTAGTAATACTGGCTGTTTTTGTACCGTTGCCTTAAAAAAAAAAGCACTGATAAAGATTTATTCGTTTAAGAAAGTCCGAGTTTTATTTATTTCCTCGCAAATGTGTTATAAAACGTCGTATGACATACGTGCGCTTTGATAATTACAGCCTCTGCTTTCTTGTAGCCCTCGCCTACGGCTCGGGCTAGCAATATCGCCTCGGCTGTAATTTTCAACTTACCGCACTTATATCATAATGTACTATTATAACACATTTGCTCGTAAAGGGCCTCTTATTTCACCAATTTCAATATCGTAATGTATGTCATTACGTACTTGTGCGTAATCGTAAAGTAAAACGCACGAGTTTCTTTTTAATAAGGTAACACGTACGGTTTATCATGCTCCGTCTAAAACCAACGGTACTTTTTTAAATCTTAAGAAAAAAAAAGCAAAGAAAGCAAATCAAAAAGTTTTTATGTCAGAAAAGTGGTCAATATTTTATGAATAAAATTAACTTTGGGAGATAAAATATAAAAAATAAACATTTAATTCTTTAATTTAATTCATTTTGACAGTAAATTACATCTGTAACAGAAACAAAAAAATATTAATTTACTTTATTAGTAATACTGGCTGTTTTTGTACCGTTGCCTTAAAAAAAAAAGCACTGATGCCCGCGCATCGCTAATTTGTCGTTTAAGAAAGTCCGAGTTTTATTTATTTCCTCGCAAATGTGTTATAAAACGTCGTATGACATACGTGCGCTTTGATAATTACAGCCTCTGCTTTCTTGTAGCCCTCGCCTACGGCTCGGGCTAGCAATATCGCCTCGGCTGTAATTTTCAACTTACCGCACTTATATCATAATGTACTATAACGCTTTTTTTTACTACTACCTACCTACCTATGTTTATGGCAAATAAAGATAATGATAGGTACTGATACATTTACATACATTTTGATAATGTTATATGAAATAAATGAATTTTAATTTAATAACCACTGCAGAATCAAAATAGTCATACACAACATAAAAGCAGCATACGCAATGTTTTTACCGGTCATCATTCTTTGACACATATTTGCTTAGATTTTTCTTCTGTTTTCGTGATTTTGGATAGAAGCAAATATAAATTAAACTCAAATATTGGTTTTAATCGCGACGTGGTTATTACTTTTAGAATTTTATTGTTCTAACGCTCAACGTTTCGATCCCTTCTTTAGAATTGACTGAAGAAACTGAGTCAATCCTAAAGAAGGGACCTGTAAAGGTCTCAAAATGTTGAGCCTCGAAATAAAGCTAAAAGTAATAAACACCACCCGATTAAGGGCCCTATACTGAAAAACTGAAAATCCATGTCGGGTGCATCGAAAATTGTTGATTATTTCATGACGGAATGTCGTAGAACTTTTTTTTGTGTACAGATTGTAGGCGACATTGTTTTCGATATTTTAGTGCAGTTTCCATACAAATATGTCGAAATGTATTGAAGCCTATCGACATTTTAGCTAAATCAGACATGTTTTGTCTAAAATTTGGATAGGCTTTGCACCAATAGGAGGTTCTTGTCTTAAAACTACACCAAAATGTAGGAAACAATGTCACCTACAATCTGTGCACAAAAAAAAGTTCTACGACATTCCGTCATGAAATAATCAACAATTTTCGATGAGCCCGACAGGGATTTTTAGTTTCAAGGTCGTTGGCGTTGATACTCCTCTTAAAACTCGAAAAAATAGTTTAATTACATACAATATTTGCCTAAAAATAAACAATAAAAACCAATCCACGTTCCTCTAACATTTCAAATTAAAGCAACAGAGCTTTATTTACTTCAAATAAGTAAACATCGGTTCCTTAAGTGGCGGTTGTGGTGAGTATCAGTGCAGTTGGACGTTCCACTCTGTTCCGATCTCTTTCAATTAACTGTAGTGCCCTTGTGAGCCTTGTTGTGGTTTCTTGCACAAACTCCGGTCAATGTTTAGTTGGTCACTTGTTATATCAGATGAATTACTGTGTACAAGGTTAATAGGTGAGTATTCATTATGAATTCCGTTGTAATAATCTTTTTTGAATAATTTATTGATGATTATCCCCCTCACCTTTATTGCCATGTTCGATTCCCACCGGGGAAAAATATTTATTTTGACCATAATAAAATTGTTTGTTTCTGTTTCTCGGTGTTTTCTGTTTGTATAATATGAAATGTACACAAGACATGTAGTAGGTATATACGTTGTCTAGAACCCTTAGTACAAGCCTAGTTGTTTAGCTTGGGGCGAGATTGCCCTGTGTGCAATCATTATTATTACACTACAGACTTATAATAGCTATATAAAGATTCTAAGATCTATTTATATTAATAAAAAGTTACCCACAAAAGATTAAATATAATTATTTCACCTACATCTGCACTGCATTTGAACGTAGTCTAAGTCACAATAGCACAACCATGCAACCCTACAAATGAAGGCCACGACTGCAATTTTTAAACATGATTTTTTATTTAAAACACTTTACGTAGTATCTACATATTAACAGATTTCGGATCGATTTTATTGGCTTACTAGAAATAAATCGTTCACAAACTCTTTTGAACAAGAAAAGCCGATTTATCGATGGAATTTTTCATACGAACAATATACTCGCTCTGTATTCAATCAGTTACAAAGTTAATATATTTTGTACCACAAGAGCACATTGGAGCATGCGATCTATAAGCATAAATCTTTTTGAAGGGAACAC
Organism: Idaea biselata; assembly: GCA_958496205.1. Classification (NCBI taxonomy): domain Eukaryota; kingdom Metazoa; phylum Arthropoda; class Insecta; order Lepidoptera; family Geometridae; genus Idaea; species Idaea biselata. The sequence continues at coordinate 7,920,192 of OY292395.1, forward strand.
AATGCTGTGGTTGAAAATTCAATTAGGCATTTGTCAACGCTTCGTTGGCCAACATCGGTAGTCTATACAAGAATCACGAATGAAAAGACTCCCTTATTTTTACATTACGTGTGCGTCTCGGGCTCTTTTTTACTAGAAGACTGTTCAGTAAATGAGATGACTGATTTATAGGGCGGTTAGAAACAAGATTAGTAGCGATGTTTTATGCCTTCCAGGAACGTTGTGCTAAAAACATTTTTAGTACCTACTTCACGTTGTGAAGCGTTCGTGAAATTGTTACTTAAAATTAATGGAAATTCTTATCGAATCGCAGTAAAAATCTTAACTATTAATTTCCAAGAAAATTCAGTAAGTCTTCGAGTATTACTAAGCAGAAACCACACCGATGGCCGTATTGAACTACTTTCATCGATAAATTGTAAAAAACTTATTAACTACTCCGACAAAGTTGAAAACGATAAAATTCTTGGATCTTAAAGATGATTGGTTTACTACGCAGAAAAAATATAGTTTAGAAAATAAACGACGCTATTATTTATGAATTACTGAGTGATTGGAATGAGAACGATCTTCGAAGTTCCCGAAAAATAATTTATATTTACTTCAAGAAATACTCGCATTTTGTCACTTTTGCATATTCACTGCGCGTATTATTATTTGAAATCATGTTATATTTATGCTAACAAAAATGCTTGATTGTTTAAAGTATCGGGGATGTTTTTCACATTTAATGAGATTTAGTCCTTAGTTGTGTGTGACATGACATATACGAGACCAATAACTTGGTGGTTAACTTCGCCCACCCAAAGCTAATTAACACCTTCCTACCGGCCTTAAGAGGGTTCATTTCATTCTCTTTCTCCATACAAACGTAGTTTACGTTTTCCTCCCTGGATAAAGACATTAGAGCAAATATGTTTATGCCATAAAACCTATATCTGTCATGTCTTGTCAATGTACGAACATTTTTTTTTTCTAATTAAAATAATAATAAAAAATAAAAAAATAAAAAATGAAAAAAATAATTCGGAAGATGAATAGTCATGCCAGATATAAGTTTTATGGCATAAACATATTTGCTCTAATGTCTTTATCCAGGGAGGAAAACGTAAACTACGTTTGTATGGAGAAAGAGAATGGAATAAACGCCCTTAATTGAAGAGCCAAACACATCGGTGAAGTTACTGAGAAAGATAGGCCGGAGCTTACCTCACTGCATTCTCCAATCATTAACAGCTTACATGTATCTATTATAAAAAAAACGCGGTTGGATCTCATACTTTTATATTTTCCCGGGTCTTAATTGCGTGATTTTTACTTTTTAATTTTCTTACCTCGACGGTTCAACCATGTTACAATGGTCGTGATCGCGAGGGGACGGAAAGGGGACCCCCTCCACTGATGATTCAGTGTTGTCTAAAAAACTTTTGCCAAATCTTTTTTTTATAATAGAGTAACTTAGGATTCATATGATGAAATTATATGAATTAAAAGCACCCATACGACATAGAAATCCGGCTGAATAAACTCCACTAACAACCTCGGGTAACCCGCCACCTGGTCCATTCAAACCAAGTCAATGACGCAACATAACCCGCTGCATATCAACAAAAATATTTTCAGACTTCATCACAAATAGTAAAAGGTTGTACCGCACACGGTTCTGTTTGAGTGAGAAATCAATTTGTTCCACCGTTTTCATTTATGCGATTCGAGCGTTTCCATTTATTCGAACACAAATTGGAAAGGGACTGAGTGAGTTGTCAGCTGCGGCTTATGCAGCCGTCTCGACTTAGCGATTGACTCAACGATACGACAGAGAAACAGGATAGTCTGAATGGCAAGAGCGTCGATACCTAAACTCGTTTGCGATGTTGGTGACGTTATGACCGTTTGATTTGGGAATAGTTAGCCATGTGTGAAGAACGTCTCGATGAGAGGCAACGTCGCCATAACACACAACTTCCATAACAACGTCACTTATTGTCGAAGCGGCATTATTAGCCCACTCAAAACAAAAATAATAATAATGAAAGCGCGTGTGGTCTGGTTGGAACAGACGTCGGGATACTGACCCAAAGACGAGAGTTAAGGCCTCGCCGTGAGTGAATTTTTGAAGACGTATTTCGCCTTCGTAGCAACAAAGCGGGTAGATACTAGTTACGGTCCGTTTTTATATTAACTCTCCTTCGACAGTCGGGTAAAAAATTACTCGAACTGTATCGAATCTCCCAATGCAAGTGTAGGTAAAGTTTGAAAACAAATAATATCACCTTTACAAATTAACCACAATGTCAATTATCCGCAAATAATGTGGACTACTTTAACGCCACAGGTGGGAATGCGGAAGATTGTGGGTTCGATTCCCGCTGAGTACAAGGATTTATGCGTAAAAATAAATATCTGTTTCTGGTCTGGGTGTTTTCTATGTATTATGTATTTTGTTTTCTATGTATTATGTATTTACAAAAAACGTTTAATATTATGTAGGATAGGTGTCTCGTACCCATAGTACATACAAGCCTAGGGTTTAGTTAGGGGCTAGATTGAGCTGTATGATGACTGTGTGCAACGTCGTGCAATATACTTACTACTACAATAACTTTTAATGTTTGTTAACTGTATATTGTTTGTGGTCTATTTGTTTATCTATTTATATAAATTTTAATCAAAGAGCTGATTCAATGATTTATTAGCATTTTCTATACTTTCGCGAAATGTACACTACTGTAACATTCCATACATTTTGTAGCATATCATATTTAAACACCTAGCGTTTAGTAGCAAATCATACACTTTTTATTTGGTACCCCAACACTACATATTCAGCTAAAATATTTTATATACTTCGACGACAGAGGAGACTAGACACAAAAAGACGATCTCTTTGAGAGTCAAACTAACGGAGGCTAATCGAAAACTGTAATGAATCAAAGGCTGGATGCGTACACCAGATAGCTTTTTCGCAGGTTCTCTTACTCTTTTATTTCTGTCCGTCGCCATCTCGTTAGTTCGATCTGAATTGAAATTATCCTGTTATTTCAATTTCGTTTCCAGCTTTTCCGGTTTTTGTTTTTGGAGTTCGGTATTATCCGATATAGTCGATGAACGCTTGAAAGCAAAGTTTGTAAAACTTAGGAGCACTTGCACCACATTATCTTCTAGGATTTGCTAACACTATGTTATTTTGGTTAGAGTTATTGCCCTTCAACTTATGGTTAATTAAATTTAGATTTAGTGGTACATTTTCTAAGCCAAAGGTTTCGGCCATAGAGTGTCACCACTCTAAGTTGGACCGCTAAACGACCTCGTCCGTGTATGATTCACTCAACGTACTGCAGTTTTACGCGCAAAAGTCCCGTTTCCTTGTAAATATCGGGATAAATACCCATATTATTTC